>CM038713.1:22880099-23480099 GCA_021613375.1 Megaleporinus macrocephalus
AATATTAGTTATACCTGTTATTACTATACCCACTACTACCACTATTAGTATACCTACTGCTACTATTACTGCTACTAGTATACCTATTACTTCTACAATACTTAATACTACTACTACTAGTATACCTACTACTACTGCTGCTATTTTACCTACTACTACTATTACTACTACTATACCAACTACTATATGTACTCCTACAACTACTACAACTACTATTTTTATATATTTATTTTGTTTTATATAATTTATCTACACATCAGCATGTTATTAATACTACTATACTTACTACTACCACTATTACTACTACTATACCAACTACTCTATCTATTCCTACAATCACTACTACAACTACTATTTTTATATATTTATTTTGTTTTATATAATTTATCTACATATGTGCATGTTATTATTACATTTACGGCATTTAGCAGACGCTTTAGCAGACGCTTATTACTACTATACCTACTACTACCACTATTACAATACCTACTACTACTACTGCTGCTAGTATACCAATTATTTCTACTATATTTAATATTACTACTACTACTACTATACCTACGATTACATACCACTTATGTCAATTTCTGCGATGCTTGAAAGTGGCATTTTTGTTGTGAAATGGAAGTGTCTGGGAGCAATAGCCTCCATTGTGTCACTTTATATAGCACTGCACACAAGCCTAAGAATCATCAGTGTGTGCAGTACCAAACCTAGACTGGACTGGTGTAAAGCATGGCACCACTGGACTCTAAAGTAAAATTGTGTTCTCTGGAGTGATGAATCACACTTTACTATGTGGCAGTCTAGTGGACAAATCTGCGTTTGGCCGATGCCAGGAAAACGCTACCTACCAGAACGCATAGTGACAGCAGTAAAGTTTGGTGCAGGAAGGATAATGGCCTGTTTTTCAGGGTTTTAGCTTGGCCCTCTAGTTCCAGTGAAGGGTGATGTTAATGCTACAGCATACAGCAGGATTTTATTCTTCCAACTTCCAACAGTTTGAGGAATCCTGTTTTAGCTGACCTGTTTTAGCTGACTGTGCGATTGATGTGAAGGAACTCCATTGGACTGTGCAGAATCTTGACCCCAGCCCCACTAAGCACCTTTGGGATGGACTGGAACTTTGACTGTGAGCCAGCGCTTTGTGTCCAACATTATATTTATCAAATCTCTTTTGATCAAATGGACAAATTCCAAAATGAGGAAAACTTTTCCAAAAGAGTACAACAGCAAGGTGGGCAACTCCATGTTACTGGTTGTCAAATAGGATGTCCATATAAGTGTGATAATCAGGTACCTTTAACTATACAGTGTATTAAAAATAACCAAATTATAGCCATAAATCTAAAGATTGTAGAATTAGTCTTAAGAACTCTCTCTAGGAAGGTGAGCACATCCTTAATCTTTTTTTTGGTCACTCTGCTGAAAGAAACAGCACTCCCTGCTGGTCTAAGATGGTTAATGCTGATATATGCTGGACTGGTGCTGGTGTAGCTGGTCACCCAACACGGTCATACTGGTTGAACAGCATATCAGCATCCAAAGCCCAAATTATATTGGTTTTGCTGATGACCAGCCAGATCTGCTATGGTGATCTATGCTTGGTTTTGTAGCAGCGCTGTCTGAAAGAAACACATATGTTTCCTACAAATAGAAACAAATTGGTTTCAAATATGCACCAAGTCACTGAAACTGAGCAAGGTTACATGCACCTAGCAAAGTTTTCTCACTTGCTTTGGGGCATTTAGTTGCCTGTGTGTTCAGTAAAGCAGCTCGTGCTACTGTTTACTGGTACATTTTGTCCAGTCCAAAATAGCAATGCTATTGCCCACCTTCACACAACCTCTTATCTACATTTTATCTAGTAGTCTGTCTATGAAACCCTCCTAAAATTCTTTTCTGTACCTGTATTTTAAGAGTGTTGTTACATAATGTTTAGCAGCACCACTCTCAGAGCCGGCCTTGTTCACTCACCGAATAAAAGGTTTTCCCCTTCTGTCTGTTTTGCAGTCGCTATGCAGATGGGTTTGTGATGGTGTTCCAGTCTTATCAGGCTGAGGAGTATTCTTCTGTATACCAAGTGAGCGGGTGTGTAAGTGCATGTCCTCTGGTGAACCGGACAGAGCTGTGCTCTGACTGCATAAACAGCTCTCTTTCATAATGTTAGACTCTTCCCCTTGACATGAACCTCTGCTGCTCCCAATCAGCCCCCAGCGCAATTAGTCTGAGGACCATCAAAATGACTTTTCAGCAGAGGTCATTCTTATTATCACACAGCCAGACTCACAGCCGTGCCCTCGGTCTACGCAGGTACTTTCACTAAGGTTCCTGGGTGGAACAAAGAAGACCCGGAGACGTTAACAGAGAGATGCAGTATGTTAGTGTCACTTTTACTTCAGTGCGTTATTTCGAGCCCAGCACTTATCATCAGCTTCATCTGTTTGCTGCGGCTTTCATGACACGTCAGGGAAGATAGTAAATTGATAGAAAGAAAATCTGCCCACTCAGATGTACTCAGATACGTTAGATATTTCAGGCGCTGCTGCTGTAAACATGAACTTTGTCAGTGTAGATGCCTCAGTAAGATTAGATAAAGGCTCTGTTAGGAACGAGCTACATAAAGTGAGACGAGTGGTTTAAAGGTGCTGTATCCTCAGTTTTTTCATTTCATTTTTCATTTTTTTCTCTTAAGCCCACCTAGAACACTTGTGTGGTGTCATGTACCAAAAGCAGGCAGGATTCAATTTCGGATTTCAATTTTCCAACGTCTCTTTATCCTTTTGTGACTGTGCCTTTAAGATGTAATATGTAAATGAGCTGTGTTCTGACTGGCTGCCTTCTATTGTGTTTTTCAGAAAGCAGGCTGGGATGGAACACTCTATAACTTCATTGTGAATAGGGTGGGGCTAACCTGCTGTAGAATAGGTGTGTACATGTAAAATCAGTGTTTTTTTGTAAAAGTACAATACAATGAATGCAAAATGGGCTGTTTTTGTATGAGCAGCATGGACTAGTGAGCGGATGGTACATTTGGAAAGGTTAACATTGTTTACAGAATATTTTCTAAATCTTTTATTTTATAAGGAAGTAAAGGAAGGTTCTGGTTTTAGGACATGGTTGTTTTAAGGCAGTGTGTCCTGGAGGCACATTTTAGCTTCCCTAATACCCATTAAAATCCCTGTTCCTAACTCCCCTGTTTTAACTAATTAGCTCATTTACAATCCCTTGTGGAGTTTATGTGGGTGTGTTCAAGCAGTAAAGGCTCTAAAATGGGCATGTCAGCGTGCGTCCAGTACCAGATTTGGGAAACACTGCTAACTGATACATTTGAGTATTAAACATGCCACAAAAATGGATCTTTAATTTCAGCTTCTTATATTGTTCAGAGCATGTGCAGAGGAAACTAGCTATGTGGAATTAAAGCTGTACAGGACTATGAGAAAGCAGAAGGTTAGAGAAAACCATTAACCATATCAGCTGGCTGTTTGGTTTGTTGAAAATGAAATGAAAAGTACTGACATTGGCTACACAGCCTGAAATGGTAGATCTCTCCATATGGTCCACCAGTTTTGTTGCTGTTGCTCTGTTGTTGCATGGTAATTTTGGGAGACGTAAATATTAATGACCTACGATTTTTATATAGCAGTTCAGGATTTTAGAATTGACTTGTTTTACCAACCTTGTTAGGAAACGTTTAAGGGAGTCATTTTTACAGGCTGAACTGGGTGCGCGAGCTGCTGTCCATGGTCCTGAAATAGTTGATTTAAATGTTGCTGAACAGAGCAAGCTGAGAACATTCTTGGAGGCAAAAAAGCTGGATTTGGGAAGTAACGGCAGTTTAACCTAAACTGTGAAATATGTCACAACTAGGTTCAGTAGCTGTCATGATACTAGGCATTGGTAGATTTTCTTTACTTTAAATGTCATGTTTTTATATCTATGTTCTGCCCACGTGTTCTTTCATAGAGGTTGGATAAAATAAGGGTTTAGGTTGAAGTTTACATTCATTATGTTACATCAGACCTCCAGTTTAAAATGCTGCTGAGCTGTACTAGTACCTACTAACAGCAGCAGTTGCTATAAGTTGTGTTTTTGGCAGGTGGCAGAGTGCTCTGTTATGTAACAAATAATATAACTAATATATATGTGTACATGCATATATTGTACAACTGCTCTTTACATAGTGTGTACAAACAATAAAATGTTATTTAGCGCTAAAAATGACTATTTTGGAGATATGAGGATCGTTTTGATGGTAAAGATGAGGAGCTTAACAAAATACCATCGTAAAATACCAACATGGTACAGAACAATAGTGTGCTGCTTGTTCAGTGCAGGAGTTTGTGTTTGTATGTTCATATCTGTTTGTATCAGTTGTCTATCCAGAGCTGAGAGGAGAACTGAACAACAGTGTCTCTGTGAGGTTTTTTTTTTTTTACTTACTGGAAGTTGACAGGACTGTGTGCTGCTGATGAGAAGAGCCTGTCTTGTTAGACACCACCAGCAGAAATCTGCAGGAGAAGCTCTCCCTGCTAATGAATTAGAGACCAGGGATTAATGAATGGGCTGGTGGGGCACACAAGGAGACAAGACTTGTGCAAAGCACAGCAACATGAGAGATGAACTGTCTCCTTCACTGAGCCCTGTAATTAGCTCTCCTCTTGCTCTCCAGTCTTCTGCACTAATGACATATAGAGTGCTGGGCATTCGGTGTGTGCATGTAGCTCACTTCCCCAGAGAAAGGTAGGCAGAAAGGACAGTGAGAGAGAAGGAGAAAATGCACAGACAGAGAGGCTCTTCAGCCATCTTTGCTTATTCTCACTTTCTCTCTAGCTAACAACAGAATAGATACGTATGTAATATTGTAACAAAACTTAATGAGGTGAAGACTTATAACTAGGGTACACAAGTTGCACCAGCATCTACTGTACTTCAGTTTGACTGAAAGGCACCATTTCACATACAATCTCAGGTCAGGCCCCCCAGCTTGTATCCAGTGTTGTCTGATCTGCACTTATCTGTATTTTTTTCCATCCTTCTTTCTTCCAGTAAACTCCCATTTATTTTACTTTATCCAACAGCCACCTAACTACATGTACTCTCTCAGGGTAGATCCACAAAATCTAATTCAAAGACATACTAACCTGCACTCCTCTATGTGTCTAATCCCCAGCCATACTCAAACTCATTCCACTGTGTCTAATAAAACAAAACCCTAGCAACCATATAAAATGCCACAGTAATTACCAAATCGCTTAAGCTGGTTAATGATAAATATGATATGATAAGATACACAATCATAAATAATGACAAGGATATCCTGGAATTATTTATCTGCGATAATTTGTTATGTATATCTTCATGCAAAGTCTAATTTGAAGCACAGTCTTCCAAACCATTTGTGGCTAATTAACCTTTTCCAAAGTCCCTAGTTTGCTAGTTCAGTTGCAGTAGTGTTGTATAAGAAGGTACCGCAGCTCGTAAGACACAAGTTGGAACTAAAGTAGAGGCGGTGTGGTAAATATAGAGCTTCCTTAGCTTTAGTTATTGTATGATCATCTACAGCTCTGTTCATTATTCTGGACACAATATAATCATGTAAAATAACTTTTAAATTACAGTAAACCTGGACCAAGAGGGTCCAAGCCATGTCAGAAAAAAAACAAAGCAGGTCAATTATCTGGGCCTGTTCCATTCTTTGCAGACTTTGCAACTGCTTGTTCCTCGAGTTAGTTAGATTATGCATTTATGTTACCCCCTACATCCACCTGGACTAATTTAGATACTAACCAGCATAGTTTCTAGGTCACACATCTGTAAGCCATCACCACACACCTGCTCTTACCATTTTCTTTAATTCTTTGTATGCTGTTATGGGACTCACATTGTATAGTTTGCCATTGACAATATTGGGTTTTTATAACCAATATTTAGCTTTGACAACCAATCTACATATAAATACACGTGATGCTATCATGTCAGGACAACAAAACAACATCATGTGTATTTGTTGTCCTGTATGCTTATTGTCTGGTGTATTTATTATATCCTTGTTGTGTATCTGTACTTTATGCTAGTCCTGTACACCTGTTGGCTGTTGCACCATGGGGCTGAAGAGCGACTTCAGGAAAGAAAGATTTTCTTCCATTGTATACGAGTTTTATTGAGAAAACCTTTTGTTTCCAGTGTCACTTTGCTCCTTGCAACTGACTTACAGGGGATAGTGGTTGAAATATTCCTCTACAAAATGGGACAACCCTTCAAAAACCTGATGATGTCAACAGAAAAAAAAACAAGTAAAAAAAAATACCTGCTTAATTGCCAGCCTTGTAGCAGTGCTTGATAAGCAGCCTTGCCAGTCTGCAGTGGAATCAGGTACAGGTATTCTGAGGCACCAGAATAAAAAAGAACCTACACTTCTGCTTCATTAACTTTAGACAAGGCCAAAGCTGGCTTCTAACTCTTCAGGGTTTTTTTCCATCCTAAATGCGACATGAAAATAAGTAAAAATGCAGGATCGTCACACACAAATCTGCAACAACATTGTAACTTGGTAACTACTATGATCAGCATGCTTGGTCAGCATCCTTCCAGCATCTTTCTATTAGGAAATGGACCAGAGTACACTAAAGCCACATTAAAGATAATACAATGGCTATTGTATTATGTAACAAAGAAAACGCTTACATTTGTGGGTTTCTTTGGTTCTTTGCTTATCCATCATGTCTGTGATTAACAAGCCGGTCTAGGAAATTTCTCATACCTCGCTGTTTGGAGTGCACCTCTTAAAAACCTGTATATGAATGGAGGGGTAGGGCCAAGTGGTAGAGGCAAGGGGTGAAAAGGCCTTTGATTTGGTGTATTCTGCCCATGCACTATTAACATGCACATGTAGTATTAAGGATGACTCTTTTGATCACTTTTGTCACGTCTCTGTAGCTCAATGCCTGTGGTTTTTGCACCACTACTATCTTTCACATGTGCATTCATCATAGTCATGAGGGCTTTATGCACGGCAGCCCTACTGTATTATGCCTCTCTCTGTAGTTGTAGTTGTTCTTGCTGACTGTCTAATGCACTGTCCTGCACTGTCACTCTCAGATACCTGAGGAACAGCTGCTCTTTTGGTTTTCCGTCCAAATCGAACTAATGTGCAAATATCACAATCTCTGAATGTGTGTCTTTTCCACAGATCTGAATGCCAATGTCACTGTAGTCACTGTTCCTTTTAAAGCATTAGGCAGTTAAGTAGTCTTTGTGAATGACTGAAGCTCCTGCCATCTGTGCCCCAATAATAAATCTACTTTAAAAATCATTTAAATCTTTTCCTCCTGCCATCCTTATTAAAAAATCAAGAACAGCTGGGCCTCCTCAGCATTTTTATAATTGTTTAATTGTAAAATGTAGTCATTATGTTTCTCTACTTCTTTACTGAGGTCATTTAACTTTGTTAATTTCATCAACATATAACAGGAAAACACTGTTACTATATATTTTGCTGGATGTAATGATGTAAAGAAAAGAAATAGAAACCATGTACTAAACTTTGAAGAACGTTTCCTGTTGGTTGTGTATTTATTAGTTTGCGATTGGAAAATCAACATAACATGTCATTTAACTGGAGAGGCCCACACTTTGCACAGGGCTGTAAATATTAATCACTTGCAGACTGGCTGTCTGATGTATGAACTTCAGTCGTGATGTCTGAAAGTGCACTCTTTCCTCACTGCTTGATTTGCAGGTGGATTTAGGACTGATGTCTTGCGTTATTACGGTCAGCTCTGCACAATCATACTCAATAACGCTATTCCACACCACTGAGTTTTTCATACCAATATTGATTCATTACATAAAATGACTTTGCGAGATATGAGCTATCCGGGAGCCTTGTCTCTGCAGGCAATTAAAGCACGGAGGCTCCTCGGGGTGATTCATCTCTGTCCAGTGGAGGATATGGCTGACTCCACAGTGCCTTCCACCAGACAGCATAAAAGAGCAAATCCGCCAGTACCTGCTCTCCCAGCAGATCTCTCCCACAACTTATGGCTCTATCACATGCTGCTCGGCCTTTATTCACACAGAAAAAATCCCCTAAAGACCTTGGCTGGGTGAATAGCATTTTGAATTTAAATTCCATATGTCTTATTTTGTTGCTACTGTGTGAAACATCAAAGGCCACTGTTCATTTATTTCAAGTCAAAATCACCAGAAAGTATGTGTTAAATTCTTCAGGAGCTATTTCTGTAGAAATAAGATATAATCGAGAAAGACATGGAAATGCAAAAGAAAACATGTCCAGTAAGACAGATTCTGTTCACTCTTCCCTTTAAGAAAACAACACAGTGGGTCTGCAATGATGTGTAACTGTCAAGAGCAGTAACTCAGAAAAGCCAACAGACGAAACCAAAAACTTGTATTAAAACAGAAAGTGGACATTTGTAATTGGGATAGGTGCAGAAATACATCCCTGCAGGTTTCTTTCAAAACAGAAAGCAAGGTCATGAAAAGAATGAAAGCTGTGTTTCCTGTTTGGTTCCTGGTGGTGAAAAATGAGTAACTAGTACTTAATGACTGTTCTGACTGCATATTTAGTGAATGAAAGGCTGATCACTAACGTTTGCCCTTTAGTCTATATTCTTGTCGTGGCCTGAAGGATAGGGATCCGGTCTTGTGACCATGACTGAGGTGCCCACTGCTCCCCGGGCCCCATGTATAGGGCTGCCCACCGCTCCGGGCACGTGTGCTCACTGCCCCCTAGTGTGTGTTCACTAGTGTGTGAGTATATGTGGGTGTTTCACTGCATGGATGGGTTAAATGTGGAGGTCAAATTCCGCTGTGTACAAAAACACATGTGGCTGGTTTGAGTTCTGTTCTAAATTCTGTTCTAAAAATATATCTATGTATACGTTTTAGTATATTATTGGCTTGTACTGTGTAAACAGTTCCTTCAGTCACATGTGTCCATTTAGAGTATTTCTAAAAGTAATTCATATTAAATCATTTAGTATCATACCAAATGATAATAAAAGTAAAGCGGAATTAGAGATTTCAGGATGCACTAAATCGTTATCTAAAAAATCAAAACCAAATGGAATGAGCTCTGCAACAACAGCATCTTGTCCTCTTGTCATTTGTTGGGCTTTGTCGTGGAGATGTATTGTTTTAATCTGTGATGTATTTATTTGTTTGATTGTTTGTTAACTTTTTGTATTTGTATTCTTATCTATAGATCTAATGCCTGGTCTTGTAATGTAAGCAGCCTGGCAATGTACTTGTTGTGTTATAGCTTATTTGGAAAAATAGTAACACAGCTATTTCTGTTCATGACGTGTTGATTTTATTCCATCTTGTAAAGTGTGTTCCAGTCTTACATAAATATACAATCCTGGGTATTCTACAAACGTCCTGATTGTAAGATTTAATAAACAACGTAGAGCAAGTGAAATAAAACAAGGAGGCATTTTTTAAAAGTATAGCTTAATATAAACATTTTATTCAGTGCATTTTGTGTATACAACAAATAAGAAACAACTGGAAGGTACCAGGCAGAGCGCCCATCAGTACATGTTGTTTTCCGGTTTATTCCTGGTAGTCTGGAACACATGATCCAACATGGGGTTAATACACATAGCCTACATCATGCAGCTCTACTCCTCCAGTTCCTGCTGTCTCCCATGCAACAGATATGTTGAAAAAAATCTAAACAAAAAATCAAAAACGAAAAAAAGAAAAAGAAAAGAAAAGCCCAGAAGGAAACGGCCAAGAGAAAAGCCCCTCTGTAGCAATTATGAAGAAATTATATTTCCAGAGGGAAAGAGTACATACAGTAGCCCACAAAAAGGGTCCTCGTTGTACACAACTTGATTTTGTACATGCCCTGTACAAGAGAGGTTATACATTTTTTTGTTCTTTTTCTCCATTTTCAAGATTTTTTTTTTCACTTTTACAAATAAGACATATCCTATAAAATGTTAAGCCACCTAAAATTCCACAGTATTTTTTTAGTGTTTATTTTTTATAGAAAATCATCACAATAAGTTACTCATACACGAAATGGAGTGGAGTCCAGGGCTGGGGGTGGGGGGTGGGGTCCCGCCTTGTCCTAGTGGCCACCCGGTAATGGTGGCCAGCTTCAGCCGAAGGACAGAATCGTCATTAGCGGGTGAGGCAGAAGACGAGCACTCAGACAGGCTAAAGGGGCTTAGACAGAGACAACGTGACTCAAAGGGGACGAGACGGGAAACACGTAACAGTCCTCTCGCACCACGCACATCAGCAAAAGCACATCTCCAAAATACTGAGCCCTCTCCTCCGCACAGCCAGCAGCCCACCTCCAACCTCTTTCCCTGCAAACAAGTAGGCCTACATTACAAGCATTATGCTTCATCACTCCCTGGCATGCCTATGTATACTGGCGTGGGTCAGTCTTTTAAAGGGTCTCTCTTACACTTTTGTCTTTGGTGTGCTGGAATCTCCATTCACTGTTTAAGCCTAAAAAAAACACTGATTGTTGGGGTGGGGTGGGTTGCGTTACAAAAAATGACATCTTGTCAAGTAAAAACACCTCATATCCAGTCAATATATGCAGTGTTTATCATTATGAGTTTGTAGTGCAAGTATTATAGGATTATTACACCTACGTCTTTTCCTTTTTTATCCCAATACCTCTGGGGCCAGGGTTCCCAAAAGCATTGTACCATTTCAGCAAGACAGGAAGTGTTCAGTGTGATGTTCACTCAACCATTTAGAAATCATATTTGTCCAAAGATGCTTTAGGGAAACCCCGGCCTGATAGATAACAGTTGAAGGAGGTTAAAATATCTTGATAATTCTGCTAATGCAATGATTAAATGTTAACATACACAGCCTGACCAAAAAGAAGTCGCTTGGATATAAATAAGAAAATACTTATGAAGCTTTGACTGGATAATTCATATTTTTAAGCTGGCTACAGTTCTTTCTTTCTCATTTCTGAAAAAAACAAAAAAACAAAAAACACATCGACCATAGTCATGGAAAAGATTTTCCTTGATAACTAAGGAGATTGATGAAATGACTGGTATTGGGTTGAGAACAGTTCAGTGCATTAACTAAATTTGGAAAGGATAGCGGTGAACCGTGATGGTGAAAGTAAGAGCCTTTCCACATGCACAATGTGACAAGAACTCTTAGTGCTAAGATTAAATGGCCATAATTTAAAAGGCTTCAGGGAGTGTAACGCCTTCTGGAACCATGAAAAAAGGTTATGTTGTTTGATGAGTCCAGATTTACTCTATTCCAGGGCGATGATGCGGTGTGGCAGGCTAAGAAGGGAAGTGCAAGAAGTGGTGCATGCATCATGCATGCTGCCCACTGTATAAGCTTTGGGAGGCAGTGTTCTGATCTGGGGTCTAGGCCAGGTCTAGGCTTAGCAGCAATATGTGTCAATAAAATGAAGTCAGCTGAGAACCTGCATGTACCAAATTACCAGCTTATCTCATCAAAAGATTTTTTCTTTCTACAGCAACAATGCCAAGATTCATCTGGTCAAATTGTGATAGAATTGTTCACACATAAACTGGCCACCACAGAGTACTGACCACCACAGAGTACTGACCACCGCAGAGTACTGACCTTTACCCCACTGAAGGTTTTTGGATGTATGTTGGTTTGACACTCCCATCATCAATGTAAGATATAGGACAAAATTTAATACAACTCGGGATGATTATAAATGTTGTGACATTGCATAAGCTTGTCAAAGCTAACGCTAAAGGCAGTCCAACTATCAGAGACTTTTTTGGGCCAGGCTGTGTATATTGAATGGTCCTAGGGGTCTCATTACAGCAACTTTATAAGAAGACATTTTAGCCATATTGACTGCATTTAAGATGGTTTTAATTGCTTGTCATTTTTTGCAGCGTGTGGAGGGAAAGAAAGGGCTATAACGTAATAAACGCTCACGGCTAATTCAAATAATTAGCAAAGCAAGGTCGTGCCGCGTACCTCTCAATGCTAAATCCGAGAGGCTCTGCTTTCCCTTTTCTGAACTGAGCAAAATGCAGGCTTTAAGATTTCCATGCTGGAGAGGATAAACCTCTCTAAGCAAGTGCACTAGAATGCAGGAGAGCTAGCGGCTAGCGCCCGCCCCACGCAATGGGGGGCTTCACACTGGGGAAGCATGGAGGACAGGGGTGCCTCTTTATCCTCGCACCCAAGCAGCTAAACCCTCACTCGCTGCGCTCATCTCCTAACAAATGCATCGAGACATGGTGTCGGCCCGTGATCCTTAATGACAAAACCAAAAGAAAACCCAACTCGGTGTGGCGTGCTAATACCAACCTGAGAGGGACTATGCTGAATGCCCAGTCATATCGAAGGCTACAAGTTTCATTCCATGTTATCGTGGTGTAAAAGTCTAAAACCTACAGCGATCCAACGCAAAATAGATCAATCGAGCGGTTATCTAGATTCAGAAAAGATGTGATGTTTCTATGTAATGTTGGTTGTCTTTGTCCTGAACCACCGAGAGCTTTGTTTGTTTTTTCTTGTCTTATTTTTTATGTTTATTTTTCTTTTCTTTTCTGTTTTTTTTTGGAGAGAAGTCTGCGTGAAGTCACGAGCGTCCGGAGGTTTTGGTGAAGGCGTAGGGTAAAGCGGGCCGGGCCGGGCGAGCTGGGCTACGTGGACTCGTTCTGACTCACAGCTTTGCCTCCGTTGAGGACGGCTGAGGCACTCCGGCTCTTAGTGGGCGTACCGCTGCCAGAGCGCGAAAACTCAGTCAGGTCATGCAGAGAGGGCTCCCGGTACATGGTCACTGCAGAGGAAAGAGAGAGAAAGAGAGTGATGTACCTGTGCTGAATGAATACCACTAATATCCACTGCAAGAACAGCCAGCAAGCACAGTATCTAGAGCATCAATGTCATGGGTGGGGTGTAAAAGTTGCATTGAGCACATACATTTACTGCATTTTTCTTGTATTCTCTACTTTCTTGATGTTATTACAGGTTTATGTTGGACTGTTTGTCCTACTGTGGCTATTAGATTGATATACACAATACAAAATCTGTAGCCATCCAGAGTTTCTACTGAAATCAAGAGTATTACTGAGGAGTTTGTTCAGCCTTTGCTGCAGTAACAGGATACAACCTCCAATCTTCTGACAAGGCTTTGCGTTAGAACAATTGAATTGAGCATAAGTGAAGACAGGTACTGATGTTAGATGATTATTTCTGCATCAAAAACACCATGCCAACGCATGCTAATGCTGGATGGTGCTCTGTCACTCTACAACAGCGCAATGCTAGAGGGTTTTAAACCTCTACCCAAGTTTGGCTTTGGACCTGGTGACCTTTGGCTCATGTGCTGCTGCTCCGGAGTGTTCTATTTTATTGGTACTGCTTTTCTACAGAGATCATACAAGCCGAGTTAGTTAAATGCTAAATATGTATCTGGTAATTCTGTAAATGTTTTGCTTTTATTTGACATTTATCATCCAAGTTTTCAAACTTACCACCTGTTTTGAGTGGACTGCGTGGAGAATGCATGTTTTCATGCTTTCAAACACCACATCAACCTCTTTTCTTTAAAGGGGACCCATTATACCTTTCAACGTTTTTCTGTCCAATCAGAACAGAGTGGACGAAGCATGTGAATCTATTCTGGTTGTTCCTAAATATAAAATTATGAACACAGATAATGAGCATAATAGCGCCCCTTTCATAAAAAAGGTAAATGTGTTTTTTCTTGATATGGACTCAAACAATTCTAAATCCTATAAAAATAAATTGAGCTTATGGAGAGCTGCAATCGGATGCAAAAGTCAAGGTTTGGTTGATTTTTTTTTTAAAGTAAACTCTATTAATAGATTTGCCATTTGCTATTCTACATGTTTTATTTAATTTTCTACCCAATATGTGAAACTGAAAATGCCTGATTTAAGTTTGTTCCATTTAAAGGATGTGGTTCCATTTTCAGTCTGAGTGATCACAGGCCCACAAATACTTTCAAACATGTTTAATTTTTTACAACTCAAACCAATAACGAGTCCTGAAGGGTGAGATGTTATTTTGTGTTATACCTTACTCTACCTTTGTACAACAAGCAAACAAAAAGACAACAAATTCTGACACTAAGCCTGTGATACTCTCCTTTGTAGAAATATTTTAGGATTTTAAAAGTCATGTAGTTAATGGCCAGCTTTAGCAGAGTAACGAAACATATTTTATGTTTTAATGTTCAAACGTTGGCATACGACTGGATATGACTGTTAGGTTCTTTATTCCTGACAGAAAACCTTACCTGCATGCCTGGTGCTTCAACAGAAATATTTATATTTTAAAGTTAGCTTCTTGCTTTTTAGGCAATACATGTTACTTTAGCTGCTAGCTTGAGGACAGCTATTATCCAGGGGTCTGTACATCATAGCTCTAAACTCTGCTCCTCTAAACTGTGTCTGCAACAGGGAGGGAGACTTCCTCACACAAAGCTTCTTCTGCCTACAACAGGCGATCGATGCAGCACTTCAGTGGAAAGCTGTTAGAATCGATAGCTGACGTATTAGCAGAGCTGCGGGGCGACCGCGCTCACAGTCTCTCTCCGGGGGGATTGCAGGAGACTGTAAGGCTGAAGACTGGTCATTATCGGTGCACTCTCAGTAATGCTGTCTCTGAGGTTTGACCACCACCAACTCATCATTAAAGTAAAGCCATATGTTGTACTATGTCTATGGTCTCGTCAAAAGAAAAGAGGTAAAAGGCTTGCTAATTAAGGGTTGATCTGTCGACCACATCCTTTCAAAGCTCTTTTCTAGCGGGTTTTCTTAACAGGCAAATTGCCTGGGAGTGTAGACTTCCTCAGAGCAAGTAGACAGTGCACGGTGGCAGCAGACACGCCATTATATTCCCTGGAAATAAAGTAGGTAACTCTATAGGGTGCTTTTATATATTCTGCTGTCAGTGACTCTCTTGTTACAACGTGCTCTCTACAGAGAGAGTTCAGTGTAGAGCTTGTGGTCTCTGGGCACTGACTGTTCCCTAATTGGTCTTCCAGAAGAGGAGCTAGTCAAGACTTATTAATACACCTGATGAAAATTAATTTTCTATCTGATGTTTCTAAACTGCTGGATGTTAATAAAACTACTCTAATACTACTATAAACTAATAAAACTACTAAAAATCATTTAGACTTGGAGAAAAGTCTATATGTGTCATATGTCTCAGGAATTCAATTTCAGTATTAAGTCAGTCTTTAAATCGCCACTGCCACAAACAAACAAACAAACAAACAAACAAAAAACCCAACTGCCTTTGCATGAACGTAATCAACAGATATACTGGAACGAAAACTTCTTAAAATTTTGAATTGCATATTCATTCTCAGAGGCATTCAGATAAAAATGGCTCCTTTCCCAGTATGCAGCAATTCCTTCACATCAGTGTAGTTGAGCAAGTAGAGGTACATAGAACTGACATACCATGAACCTCAAACACTGTTCTTCGTAAAATGGGATAATTGTTTTGTAATAGTCTCGACCCAAAATATACATATTACAACATAGTAATTGCAAATGGTGGACCAGGGGCAGCAATCTACAGTTCCAGGACTTTGTCGACGGGCATGGCCGATGTTCTTTACACAAGGCTAAAACTGGCTTCATGGTCACCAACTGCAGATTCTGATCCACATTATATGCTTAGAATGTACAAGTGCCAGAATGTAAATGCAGCATAATTTAATTTGGAATGAAAAAAATCAGTAAAACCAGTTCACCAACAAGAAGCTAAACTTCAGCGTCCGTATTTTTAACCAAATTCCAGACAGATTTAAATGTTTTTTTTTCTTTCACATTTCATTCCAGACAGTTTCTCAAACCTTGGATAATATCGAGCAGGCTTCGCTCAGCGTTTGACACTGAAGAAAGGGCAATTCCTCCTTTATTAGCAAATATGATTTTATCTACTTTTTATCTGTTGAAGCCAGACCTTCTTAAATTAAAAGTGAGTCCTTATTATTAATATCTAGTACACCATTCGTTTTTCCCAAATGTAGCTCTTTAGAATCAGGTACTTCACCAAACTTACTTTTATATTATTTAATCTTTGTACTGGTGTATTTAATAGATTGTTTATCTGTTATAAACAAAAACAGACATGGCAGACAGATAGACTCACCACCTCCAAGACCAAGTCACTGTTTCTGAAAGATCCTAAAATTATTTCAGAAACGTCTCTGTATTTACATCTGTCCTATAGGCTTCTCTTGTGAAGGAGAAAAAAGAAAACAGTAATCTGGACATTTTTAGTAATGATGCTTTGATTAGTATTTCTACATTACAAAATACAGCCACTCAGGATTGTGTTCAGTTTGTATAAAGTAGGTTAATAATATATTTTATTTTAGTGGATTTCACTGACCATTATACTAAACATTGCAATTAGTCTAATGAAATTTAAAAGGTTAACATATTTATTATCATGATGAATACAGGACCAAACAAAAATAAACATCACAGACAGAAATAACATACACTATATGTATAATATTACATTTAAATATTTGTAATGTATGCAACATTCAACCATTTATTTAAGATATGTAAATGTTTTTTAACTATTACAATGTGAAATTATTATGAAACATTTTACAAGCTGTTTGTGCAGAAGTATGGGTAATCCTAACCGTATGTCCCTTCTGTACATACAGTAAACAAATAAACATGCTTCCAAATGTCCAGTGTACTGAAATTTTTATTTTATTTCTCTGTCTGTGTTTATTTTGACATCTAACTTTAAGCTCAGAGCTTATAAAATTATTCATGAGCTCAGCAAAATAGGAAAAAATGTTTTTTTTTATTCTATGGCTACATCTTAAGAGTTGTAAATGGGCTTTTTTGAACTGACCAAAGTAACATAAGGTTCAGTGAAGACATCGAAGAACAATTTAAAATGCACAAATATTTACAAAATAGATAACATGTTTTCCTATGGAGTTTTCTTATATCAATAAAGATGTTTTTACTGGATAATTGTGGTAAGGAAAATACATATATTTCATTATCTGAATGGAGGCAATGACTTCTATCCCCAGTCCCATCCCCAGCATGCTCGCTCTGTAACATCAGAAGACACTTTGGCTCTTATTAAAAGCCAAGTCCTTAATCCTAATCCTTCTCTATTTCATTGCCGTTCATCAGCTAGCACCTTTTGAACATCCTCTGTTCACCAGCTAGCCTCGTTTCAGAGGAATTACTGCATACTGGGAACGGAGACATTTTTATCTGCACTGCCTCTGAGAATAAATATGCATTCATATACTGAATACGTTTTCAAATTACAGCTGATTAATAATATCTGTGAAAAATGTACATGCATTTCAATGATAATTGCCCTAAAGCACTGCAGTGGGTATTACTGCTTATTAGTGGTTTAACACATCTGTTATTTTTATTCTTTAAAATAGAAATGGAAACAATAATCCCTTTATTACCAAGGTTACATAATGTCGCCTGCATTCACACAGCCACTGCTGTGGAATCAGGCCACCTTCTTGAAGCATGTCTTGTCATTTTTTTGGCAATTCACAGCCACAGAAGGCTTAAACAGCCATGAAATCACTTCCAACTGTACAGCGTTAACTGTCAAAGACACTGTCACAGGCAATTGTTAGGGCAGCCCTTCTATATATTATGAAACATATATCTACAAGAGAAACTGGAGCGTCAAGACACCTCATTTCAGGTAAGAAGTGGAGACACTGCTCTTTTCATTCACCTGCAAATCAAAACGTCCAATGTTCCCCCACCTTCCTGCTCTGAACACAGCAGAATCAGAGCTGAACAGCATTGAGCTGGATTCACTTTGAGCAATAGCATGTCACAACATGGCCCTCATCACCATATTTGTTGTGTGTTTTTCAGGGTTTTTCTGCTTCGACAGCTCTTCCTTTTACTGGGCTGGAATTTGTGCTGAGCCGTCTGCACTCCTCCCTCTGTCTCTCATTCCTCCTCTCTGTCTCTCTCACTCTGGCTGCCTTTTGTTCTTTCTCTGTTGACAAGTAAAGTATTCGGCTTGAAGATGAAAGCCCCTGCGCTTCTTTCACGTTCTGTTGTTGAACACACTTTTATTTGCTGCTCTGTCTCTGAGTACCTGCTGCCCTGGCGTGGACGGCCTTTGTGTTGTCAGTAGCCCAGCTGCACGCACTGAAGCTTTATCATTTCTGTAACTGACAGCGTTTTTCACTTTTTCGGCCGAGAAGATATCCTCACTGGCTGTTCATAGCCTCCCAGCACACAGCTCTGATGCAGGTCTCGCTGCATTAATGGAAAAAGTACAAACTGATACTTTGCTCTGGTGCCTGTTAGGAAGGTCAGTCTATGAGATCATCACGTCTTTTATTGGAATGGTAGCAGAGACGGATACTCTCTAAACAAGTGAGGTAAAGTTACTGGGACAGGTACTGTAATTATTAGCGAATCATTAATGATGTCCATGATAATGTATTGTTATTGTTACTGAGTGTGGCACATGTTGCTGAATGCTGGCGTGCACATCTGGGATTTGACATTTCAGTTTAATGCAGTTTGGGAAAATTACACCGATACATTACACTACAGTCCCTGGACTGGTATTACTAATCCAGCTTGAATAATGATTAACCCTATCAGACCTAATGTCCTAAGAAATATAACTTTTTTATTCTCTTTAATTTGTTTAAATGACAGGTTTGTTAGATGCACTGTAATAATTTTGAGAAGAACGTTTAGAACACAATGCAAAATTGGTCCTTATCACTGACTTGGTCCAAGAGATTAAGGCTGGCTTTACACGGTGAATTCTTTATGCAAGTTCATTTGAAACTCTGCACCAGTTGCAAGCATGTCAACTTTTTAATGCTGGTTACACATAATGTGATCATGGTGAATTAAATACCTTAAATCATTCTTTCCACTGAAACAATGAACAAGAGAATATAACAGAATGTCCTTTACTGGGTGGTTGAAAAGGACATAATGCCAATTAACCCCCAATGGGTAGTTTTTATTTTGTCAGTTTCCTGTGCAACAGCAACATTACTGAAGCTAATGTGTCTGTAACCAGCTGTTTGTGCCAGTGCCTACTCTTTAGCCTGCTGTTTTTACGAGATCCAAGTAGTTAGATTCCTGTTCCCCTGTCTTGCTGTTGCCTAATTTGTCAGAGCTCAGATTAAATAGGGATCAAAGGATAAAACAACTGTACCAGACGAGGACACAGAGAGACACAGTCCACCATTAATTCTTGGACAGGATGAGATAGACATGAAGTAGGCTATTACTGTGACAGCTACTTAAACATCAATGTTCGAAGGCTTAACATAACGTCGCTATCCAAAGAAAAATATTTATTTTGATTTTTCGATATCATTTGACTCTGACAGCTGCTGTTTATATTGTGTGAAAATTTCATGATGAATGGACCAATATAAAGGCTCCAAAATAGCTTGGGTTAGGGTGGGTTCATGGTGTAAAATCTGCCGAATGATAAAAGGCCACAACATGGTGAAGTATGTTTTCCTCAATTTATGTGTCCTCCTGATAAAAACTATTGCTTTTAATTGTTTGTGGTTAAGAATTTGTAGAACATAATTTGAAGTGCTAGACCAGCTGAAAGGTCTACCATCATACGGAACCTAATGAGACACTTAAATGTCTTTTTTGCTTAATTGTCTTCAGTCCAAGAATAGCATACTCACTGTAACCAAGAGCTGGCGATGGGACAGATAAAATAATGAGCTTCTCACCTTTCAAAGGCTTGGGTAGGAAGTGTGCGGCAGGCTTGTTCTTCTTCACGTGGTTTCCCTTCATGATCTCTCCCTCCTTGTTCAGGCCCAGGTACCAGCCCCTGCCTGACTGCTGCTGTCTGTAGATCATGGAAGAGTACGTCACGTAGTAGTTCTCGAACACTGACTCCTTAAACTTGCACTCTGGTGTGAAATGTTCCTGCGGAGTGAAAGGGGAAGAGAGCAGAGAGAGAGAGGAAAGAGTACAGTTAAGGACTCTCTATTGGCTGAAGTCATTTTCTTAAGTGTGCCAAATGAGGTAAAGACAGCAGCTGTGAAAAGCTATAATATCTTGTTAAAGGAAGTGTTGCCGTAGAGCCAGTGTTTTCACACATGGACGTACTTCAGTCTAAACCTTGGACTGATTCTGAGTAATCATAGCAGGTTAGTTTTTACACTGAATAGCTTTCAAACCGCAATGAATGTTCAGTTATTGTTGAATGCTTTTTCAAGTTGCTCATTTGAAAGTAATGTCTGCCATGGGCTATGTTCTCAGCACTCCACATTTAATGGAGCAAGACTGTATTCAATTGAGATATAACATATTTACTGAAGAAAAAATGTGGTAATGCATTTGAAATAAAAAAAGTGCTGATGTTGTATTAGAATAAAGAACATCAGATGTTTTGAAGCAATGGTAATATTCAGAGGAAGGTCTGGGTTTAATAACAGCTTTGTACCAAACTTGCAAACAGCCAAACTTGGAAAAAGCCTTGAGTGGGAAAATAAAGTAATAATGACCAACAAAACACAAGCATAAATGAATGTATTCACACATATATACATATACACACACACACACACACACACACACACATATATATACCGGGGAAACTATCTATTATCTCCTTTGAGCCTTTCTTCCTTACTAAATGTCCATTTTCTCATCTTTTCCATGTCTTGCTTTTGCTCCACAATTTCCTCTTTTTTTCTAATATTTCCTGTAATCTATTACAACCCCTGTCCCCTATCTTTTCCTACAGGCATCCGTAACCTCTACTCTTCCATCATGTGCTTAGGTGGTCTTTCAGGTGATTGCATAGACCCTGCACTGCTGGACCTACAGAAACATGGCTCCTCATTAAGACAAAGGCTTCTTCCCAGAAGGTCTGGTTGGGAGCCAACTGTGCTTAGTAACAGTCAACAATGTAGAGAGCAATTGTGGCTCGTATCATCCCACATCCTCTCGATTTTCTTTACCGAACAGCTACTAATTGGCTTTCAAAGGCTATACTACTCGTACCCTATTCATTAAAGCATTCATCATGAACTGAGGCCAATACAAGCCCAACAGCAATATCAGTTGAAGGCGGACCAATGTCTACACTGAAAAGTTGGATCTAATATAAAAATGAACACAAACTGTTTGTTCATTCGCTATACAATTATTATATTTTGCCTAATTACAAACTCCAGCTAACAGCTGACTACACAGTGAGTGTATCCTCTATAGTGCTGGGTAAGTGATTTAAAACAGCAACTCTTCAGAGAAAGTCAGATTAATAAATTTAGTCAAAGCCCCTGAGTCACTGTAACTGGTGCATAAGTAACTCGGGGAGATAAGATGAATGAGAAGACCTGGGGGCTTTCTAGCTGTAATCTCCATAGTTTCACGACAGCAAATGAAGTGGAAATAGTCTGCTCTGAATTTTTCCACAGGGAAATATGGAAACAATACAACATCTCTGTATCAACAGTTCAAAGTATCAACTTGTGACTAAACTGTGTTTTTTTGCGAGACAAACTGTATGTTTGTTCAGATACTAAACCACAATACAAACAACATTTAACAGTGTACTCCACATTGCATTCTGTACTGATGTCATGTCTTACACTTCTTATTTCATTAGTATCCAGATATTGTAAGTAAGATTTATCCACATTTTTTTTCCACCTGGCTACTACAACGCTCTGCATACAAATCCAGAGAATTGTGTTCTGGAATCCTCTAAGATGATGTTGTGTCAGACACTCTGTTCCTTGCCATTACATCATTTCTGCTTGTGGCGAGCTGTTGTAAGCCATGTTTGTTGAACATAATGGCAATTTGGAGGAGGAAACATTTCTGTGGTTTAAAGAAACCACATGTGTTGTTTATAGATACATTAAAAAAGGGCGTACATTTGTTTTGTATGTTGTTTTATCCCCTGGGGTCCTCTTATAATGTTTGGGTGGTTTTATCTACCAAAAACAGTCATCATTTTTAGATAACCATTCCCCACCTCCCCTTATCGCTTAGACTGAAACAGGCTGTATTTCTTGTTGTGCCTTTTCATATAGCTGCGCATAAAGTATTGCAAAGGGCTTTGGTTGTTAAATCTGGCTTGGAGAGATGAAGGTACACTACCGCTCAAAAGTTTAGGATCACATTAGAATTTTATTTCATGCAATTTTCATGCAATTCACAAACAATATTGTCCATTTCACAATTAATTTAAGTGTATCAGATGATTTTTAAAGAATAAAAATGTTTGTATTAAAGCCTATTTTTGTATAGACGCTTATTTTGCATATAGTCCGCCGCCAATCCAAGTTAAGGATGTTATTGGGCTAATTGGTTGTTAGGACACACTTGCTCAATTGTGATGCACAGCTGAAAAACATTCTACTAATAAGTGAGTATTAAAAGGAGAACAACATTCTAGGTTAGTTTAGTATCTGAAGCATCAGCAGTTGATGGCTTGCTGACCGACTCAAAATGGCCAACTTTCTTTAGAGACCCGTCAGTCCATTGTTGTGTTAAGGAAGGAAGGCTACTCCATTAAAAACAAGAAAATTTCACTGTGATCCCAAACTTTTGAGCGGTAGCGTACACTTGTACATATCTTCCTAAAGCGCAAATGTAAGACCACCTTCTGATGCGTGTTGAGCGATCAGATTTGAAATACTTACACTTACTACCTATACTTACAAATACTTACAAATCTAATACTCCAGATGCATATTCAAAATGCAGGAGACCATCAGGTATAAATACGGTCTACATGTAAATACCCTCGCATATTTTCTCTCTTAGGCTACTACATACTACACATAGAAATAGTGTAAATGGGTCCTTCATTGAGGCAGATTCATTGTGTGTCCTTGAGAAGCTCCAGTCTGGCTCGACGTCAACCATCCCTCAGCCGGCCTTGAGCTGAACAGAAGTGCGTACTAGGAGCAGAGAGACTGTTCCCAGTGACTCACACATACACACCGAGCACCCACACACAGAGTGTCAGGAACGCTCTCGATGTCAAACGAGGCCACTGACATCACGCCTCATCAGAGATGGGATGTCGGATCGACACTACACTTTCAGCACTGCCTTGGACAGAGAGGACGGACGCTGGAACGCGGGGTGAGGACAGGAGATGGGTTCAGAGCCATGTTCCAGAGTGGCTGTCCTACAAAGGGGAAAGAGTCGAGACACTACCCAGAGTGCGGGGACACAGGGTCAACACTCGGAATCAATGCCTCACCCCAGGTAAACATGCCGAGATCAATTTGCACAGGATGGCTGGCACGTCTCCAGTCAGCATCACTGCTGTGAAACCCCAGACTGTTTCAGGTCAGGTGCAACGAGCAAGGCACAGCTTTTCCTTTACTGTCTTACGATAGTCTAATGTTACAGGTTTTCTCAATAGTGATAAATTGCTTAAATATAACACACTGTCAGAACTAAAGCGTGTATCTCTATTTTTTAAATGTTTCACTTTTTAAACAAATGTAAACAAAACAAGCTGCTCTTTGCATTTCATCCAAATTCCAATTCCAGTTCTGTTACCTTCACCTGGAACTTAAGGAGGTTTGTGTCTTTACCTTTTTTTTTTTTAAAGATTTAAAGGTTTTGTTCTGATGGTGATGATATGATTATGACAATGTGAATTTAAATTAAATTTGAATACACACATATAAGGTTTGAGCCCCTGTAGGTTTTGGGGCTTCAACAACAAGAAACACAGAAATGCGGCAAAAGACAGAAGTGAGATTGAAGTGAAAAAAATTTAGACCATTTTTACCCACAGTGATGTCTGAATAAACTAGAAAGCAACTGGCTCGTGTGGACCCCAAAACTGAAGTGGAATTATCTAATATGACTTTTCCAGGATAATTTCAACAAGTATATTCAAATATTGGTAAGAACAGTTCTGGTCACCTCCCATAGTCATACATGCAAACATAAGCATACCTACTCAAACCTACGTCCATGTCTGCAGTGTATTATGGCTATTCTGTGTCTGCTAAGGTTTAGCAATCGAATGCCACCTCCTGTGAGACTAAACTACAAGCCCTCCACTTTGTTTTCAGCAAAATGGCTTCCTACATAACCTGATAGAGTGAATACGCCATAGTTCTGGACATAGCCTTTATCAGTGTCTCCAGCCCGAGGGAAACCCTCCGTCACAGACAGCCCTGATCTCTTCACAGTTTAAACTGATTACTGCTCACCATGGTCCGGCTTACATAAACATTCTGTTGTCAATGGCAACGGTTAATGCTGCAGCGGAAGGTCATATTAATTAAAACCAGTTGGAGCACAAAAGCAGAACGCAAAGCTGCTTTCCAAAAACGATTGGATTAAATCCTGTCTTGCAGAGGGCAATTAATCATAATTATGATAACAACAACAAAAACAATAGCGGCAAATGCTGAGAGACCAATGGTGGGAGGTTACCCTTGTAACATGGCAACAAGTGAATTCACACACTGCTGTACTGCTGCTTCAGACAAAAACAAAAAAACCCCCAACAAAATCACAGCATTAAAATTGTGCATATATCAAAACTACAGGTGTTATGCCTTTCTATGTCTTTATGCCAGTGAGCAAGACTGAGACGTATCCACTAGAATTGACTGACTGCCCGATTAGCCAGCAGTCTTGTTTCATCTTTGACACTGAATTACTCAATACAGACAGTACAAAGAGTTACGATCAGGCTCGTCTTTGTCTTCACTTCCTGGAACACAGCCATATGCATTATGAACAATTTCTTGAAGGAAACTGGACCACTCTTCAAGAAGAACACACACGCTTTATTGGAAAAGGCAACGCTGGCTCAAGGTTTTCTTTAAAGTAAATCAAAAGGTGATTCTTCTCAACAGATTATTGATATTACAATAAAACAAAACTTCATACTGCTTATTGTCACTGTTGTAACCAAACTAGGTTTGATGCAAAATAATCCACTTGCACAAAGAAGAGAAAGTGAAAGGAAAACAAATAAAACAAAGAAACAATCCAAAAGATTAAAAATCTTTTGGATCTTCTAACAACTGTACAGACCTGGAAGGCTATCAAAACAGACACCTTCAGATAAAAACCATACTTAACTACTTGTAAAATAAAATAAAATTACAAAAGAGCTGCTAGTGTTCTAAGAACAATGAACTGGCCACCCAAATTTTCAACATAATGTGTTTAGAATTAATGGATTGTGAAGCAGAAAATAATTAAAATACTGAGTGAAAAGGACACTGTATTCAGTTGATGAAGTAGTGTTTTTTTTGTTATTTGTTTTTGTTCTGATCTTTTTTTGTAAGTAGTCAAGATGATGATTTGTTCCTGAAAGGTTCCCAAACACTCCAATAATGATATAAAGCAGCAGCATTAAAGAAAAGAACACCCGGTAAAAAAACTGTGGTGTTTTTTCCTCACATACAGGGACCGCTCAGCTAAACACTACAACGCATCGAAAAAGAATATAGCTACAGAAAGCTGTTTAAAGCCTCTGTCGACTCATTTTTAGAATTCTCTTCTAACGATTATTTGTAGTTTATGAGGAGCTTACTATGAACTGTGTGTTGGTCTTTCCTGTGGAGAGATTTTTCAACTGATTTTGAATTATTTCTTTTCTCTCGTTTTTTTTTCTGTTGGCCTATTTTATATCAGAAAGGACCAATCAGAGTTAGCAAGATGTCAGATGGCTCCTGTTGTCAGGTTCCCTTATGATGCCACTGCCAATCATTCTGTGATCTGACACACTCTTGCAGTTCTGAGCAGCTGTTTACAGTTATTATAGTATTTAACTACGATTAGACTGCATTAATATAGAAATATACTGCATATTGAGTGTAACATGGGTACATGCTTACTCTAGTATTTAAATACATCTCTACATATTTAAAACGGGTAGACAGAGGCGTTAAACATTTACAGTGCGCAGTCAGCTTAAACATTATTAAAAGTAGAAAATCTGATCTGAAATGTCATGTGGTTCTGTAATTGCTTTGCTTCATGCTCACTCCAGCAGAAGATCCTGGATCAATCTCTTTGCCCTCAACACAAAGTGCATTACTGTATGCAAATGAACGCATTAGATGCGAAAAGTGTGGAAAACATCTCTCTAATTGCTCACGCCATCTCATCACTGACTCCACAGCAAAGCTATCTGCACAGAAACACTAAGTCACATGCCAGTGCCCACCCTCGTCTTTTAGGAGGGTGCCAGTGTTAGCAAATGGACTTTAAATGATGCTATTAAGTAGCATGAGACAGAAAAGCAAATGGGAGAAAAGAGGTGACATATATATGCAGTTAGGTCCAGGAGTATTTGGGCTGTGCATGCCACCACAATGGATAATGGATTTGAAATTAAACAACTGGGATGCAATTGAAGTGCAGACTTTCAGGTTTCATACAATGTTTAGGAATTCCAACCACTTTCTACAGACCCTCCTCATTTCAGGGGCTCAAAAGTAATTGGACAACATCACCTCTAACCATAAATAAAATGTTCATTTTTAATACTTTGTTGAAAATCCTTTGCAGGCAATGACTGCCTGATATCTGGAACCCATGGACACCCATGGGTCACTGTCCATACTGTGAAGCGCTGTCCAATCAACCTAGCTGCATTTGGTTGAATCTGAGCAGAAAGTATATCCCTGTACACTTCAGAATTCTCCCAGCTCCCTCTGTCTTCTGTCCCATCATCATTAAACACCAGTGATCCAGTGCCATTGGAAGCCATGAATGCCTATGCCATCACATTGCCCATGTTTTACAGAGAATGTGGTGTGCTTTGGTGCTTTCTTCTTCCCATCATTCTGAAACAGCTTGATCTTAGTTTCTTCTCTCTAAAGAATGCTGTTCCAGGACTGGGCTGACTTCTTTAGATGTTTTTTGGTTAAGTCTAATCTGGCCTTTCTGTGTTTAAGGGTTAATTCATGGTTTGCAGCTTGTGGTGAATCCTCTGTATTTACGTTCATGAAGTCTTCTCTTTAAGGGTAGACTTAGATACTGATACACCTACTTTCTGGAGTGTTCTTCACTTGGGTGGGTGTTGTAAATGGGGTTTCTCTTTACCATGGAAAGGATTCTGCGATCATCCATCTCTGATGTCTTACGAGGATGTCCAGGCCATTTTGAGTTCCCGAGATCATCAGTGCCCTCTTTTTTCCCCAGAATTTACCAAACTCTTAATTTGGGCAGCTTCCAAATGCAAATGCCACACCTGGAATCAACTCCAGACTTTTTACCTGCGTAACTGATGATGGATTAATGAGGGGAATAGCCCATGCAGCCCACACTTCCATCATCATTTATTGCTATATTTACTTTACAGTTCACCAAAATGTTTACATTACCAGCTAGACCATTGGCCACCTTCTGAACATGTTGCTGTACTGTGAACAAGTTCAGTCCTAGTAAAGGTGCTCAGTTAAAATGCAGGTGAGAAAAGGCGTAATATCGATTTTTTAATGTAAGCTAATAAAAATGTCCCTTTAATTTCACCTCCATTAACTAATTACGAGCAGTCGATTACAGAGGAATCAATTCCTCAACTCAAACAGGTCTAGGAATGGAGGTCAATTCTTCTGCCAATCACTTGAGTTAAACTCAGAGCTCAGCTCGACTCATGTTTTGAGGGACATTCTAAAGGAAGCATACTGAGTAGCATGCATTTGTTTAATTACCAGGTTTTAGTGCCAGCACTGCTTACCAGCCGCTGTAAGCACAGACTCTGCTTAGTAAAGACATGTTTGATAAGTTATAAACTGCTCTGCACTTAAATTTCTTCATAGTTTTAATAAATAAAGATTAGAAACGGTACAAGGAACAAAAGGGAAAACATGTGAATCAAATCTAAAATTAAGTAAAAGCCCGTAGCCCAACGACACTGTGGGAAGAAGCACTGTCCCCACAGCATATTCTAACCTAAACGCAAAGATGGCTAAAGCTCTTGGCCATCAACCATTTTTAAACCCTAATCAAAAGAACTAAAAAACGGAATTTGAGTTTCTGTACCATCAACACTGATTTCAGCGTGCAGTCTGAATGTGGCCATGACGCATGATGCACTGCGGCACTGCTTAGCAATCTGATTGGCTGCTCTTTGGCAAAGCTATTATTGTCTTATTTGCATAATGTTGAAAAAAGCTCAACTCTTTATCACTGTTTCTGCGTATGCTTCGTACTCCCACGATCCCTTATGCAAAACCGCCGCCAGTCTATGCAGAAATTAATAGCAAGTGAACCGAAGAATTGCCTTGTTTTGCTGTGATGTAAATTGAATCAGTTAGAAGTCCTTAATGGTCTGAATTCTATTCAGAATTCTCAGTGAATCCTACAATAACAATTCAGTCTAGCAGCATAGCGCCAAAGGTGGTGGAGCACAATTAAAGCCTGCAAGTGGAACAACAGCAAGAGAGGCATCTGAGCCTTTTAATATAATACTTAATACAAAAGTATTATTTAAACATTTTTTGCTGATTTAACCTACGTATACATTGTTGCACATTTTTGAATAAAATTTTTATTTATGTGCTAAATTAAATATATTGAGGGGAAAATCATTTTGTTTTCCGACATAAATTCAGTAGAAAGTGTGCATTTTCAGAGTTGTATACTTAAGTATAAGTTTGTTTCCTGTAGAGTTTTCTGTTTTTCTGTTGACTTTTTTTTTTTACACAGAAATTTAAAAAGTATACTACACTGGTATCAATTGTGGACTTTTTTTAATTAATGGCCAGGATTGATGTGGCATCGCCCCAGTGGTTTGAAAAATGCAAACTTCCCCTCATTGTTCCATGCAGTATTTGCTCTTTACACACTTTAAAATGCCAAACATGGACATACATGTACCTTAACTACTCTGCACGCTGAATGTATCACCAATGGAGCATTAAATAAGAGTAGAATTGGCAAGAACTATTTCAATAAAAGCAGGTGTGTTACAGCAAGCAAAGCTCTACAGGCAGGTTGATCCCATCCCATATTTAAATTATTTCACTCTGTTACATTATTCTCAGTTTTTATCACTTAGGGAAATTCCTTGTGTATGAAAATGTACCTGGCTAACGATTCTGAATCTGCAGGATCAAGGCTGAGAACCACTGATCCAAGCTATAAGATACACATTAAAGGAAAACTCTTTATCTGCCGTTTCTGTAGCATCCAGGTACCATGAAAAATAACGTAAGCATGTGCTCTATACTTAGTATGCACTCAAAACACATTTATAGGTCGAGATAGAGCAGGTTGAACAAAGCTGGAGCATTCCTCAAAAGCGCAGAGGAAAGCACCCTACCAGAAATGATTTGATGATATGAAATGACACAGGGGAGGATGCGGCTCACGGTTGATAGCTGGATTCATCCATCCTCGAGAGAGTAGATATGGAAGTGATTCTCTTATTGCGTTGGCACTGATATTATCTGCATGTGTAATTGTATCAGCGGCTGCAGTCACGTTGCTGGGAGCTGTGTGATGCCAGTGTTTTTTTTTCTCGTCTCTTTCTCTCGGGCACCGGGAAATCCCGCATTGCCCCTCCCTCCCTCCTTTCCTCCCTCCTGTCTCCCTCTTCCTACACAGGGCTTCCCCGCCGGGTAGAGACAGCGTCATGCCTGTGAAGTATGAGGGTGTGTGAGTGTACGTGTGCAGTTGAACAGGAGTTTGCATGTGCGCGCTGGGACATGAGGTATGTGTGTGCGTGGGCGTCTGAGTGTTCTCATGAGAGGCGGAGAGGGAGATCATGATGTAGCGCTGCGTTTTACGAGAAATGCACATTCAGTGCATTTTCAGCAACCGGCTCCATTTGCGCAGTTTCTCTTTCTCCATGTTCTACACTTAAAAAACGATCAGCTACCAAGACAACACAGAGCAGCAAACAGGCAGACTTGCCAACCTGTACACATTTTGTGTAACAAGTATGCATTTTTACATCAAATACGTAACATTTTGTCACTTTAAGCCCCTTAAAAAGTCTCAACGGTAAATTCTGCCAGGGGTGAGCGGATCACTGCATCAAGAGTTCAATTTTCCCGACCTTTGCCATTAGCAGCTGCAGTGTAATAAGCTGGGTGTTGTTTTATTTGGGAGCCAGATGTTTTCCTGTTGAATTCTTGACTCAGTATTAAATAATAAAAATTAAAGTACAAAGCTTCCTTATGCCTTTTCCACCTAACATAAACAATCTACAGTGATAAAGCTCCTCTCTACGAATTATCCAGTTTTGCTGGCTAGCATGGCTTTGCGTCAGCCACGTACCACTAAGAGGTGCAACACAACCTATTTTTTCAATACAACAAAAAATTGAAGAGACTATTGTAACATTGCTGTGCTATGCAAATATTTTCCCACGGTTGCCAGGGCTGTGGACAGGCCTCAAAAGAGAGGTCACATGTCAAAAATCTATTGACCACACATAGTGCTCCAGTGCAACAATTATATGACATACACTTGTATCCTGTCTCTCAAAGATAAAAGCTTTAAGTACCGTTTATCTAACGGTGACAGTTTTGGTGGTCTTCCAGGTCTTGCAGTTGTAGGGAGCCCATTTTCTCTACATCTTTATCAATGCTTGGAAATTATCTTATATTTGATCTTGGATCTAATCCCGTAATCTGTAATGATTTATGAAAAATGAATTAATTTGTACTTTATCGCTAATTTGCCACTCACCCACGTTTAATCTGTATACAATCAGCACCGTCAGTGCCACCTCGTTTTTTCTAGGCCTTATTTCTCTCTTCCTTCCTAGCCATTTTTCCGGCAGACCCCTCTTGTCTTCCAATGTCTTTTTCAATACCTCGCCTTATTCCCCTCCTCTTGCCATTCTCTATATCTTTTTTTCCAAATACCCTCCACTCTCTCTGTGGTTCCCCCTGCATTCTCCATCCTTCGTCCGCTCCATCTCATTACTTTCCCCTCCCCTCCCCCTCTTTCTCCTCTGCACACTCCAATCTCCCAATTCCATCCACCAGGGAGGATTGAATAGAAAAGCTGACAGGATCCATTCCACTCAGGAGCCTCCAGCACGGCTGAGAATTCACCTCCATTTCTCTCATTTACCTCTCTTATATTCATCCCTCTGGCTAGCCCTGTCTCCAGACCCACAGAACCTGGACACGCAAACAATCCAGTGACTTACACCCACAGCCCAAGCAATGGCTACTATTTTATGGCTTTAAGGCTCAGTGCTTAAGCCATTGAGCTCTTTAGCTGGATCTGATGGACACTGTGAGGACACTCCTACACGATTTAAAGGAGACAAATCATCAGACACTATGTTTCCCTTGTGCTTTATTTTCTTTGAAGTATTGCCTGATGTACAATGTATTTTTTTACAATGTTTGTTTTTTATTTTGAGTTGTAAAATATAATATAATATATAATGTATAATATATTACAATATAAGATGTACCTTACTTTTGCACAGGCCAAATTTAGTGTTTTTCCCAATACATTAGATTCAGCAAATAAACAATTTTTATAATAGTACTGTAGATGATGTTCGCTTAGAAAACAGTCTAATGCAGGGATGAAATGTAGGAAAACAATCTAACCTGTTCAATAAAACTGAAAATAGAATTCATATATACAACTATCCACACAAGATTAGTACGTGCAGAACATATGCATGCCTTGCATTATCCATAACCAAATCCTGTTCACCATGCATAATACATCAAAGCCCTGAGATAAATGGTACTACCACTTATTTGATTTTCTTTGTAAGACGGTGGGCTATAATTCTTCATGGTAGAATGACAAAAAAAATCAATGCTGTCAGTGAATTCCCTATCTGGAACATTACCGAAGGGATGGAAATTACGGCAGTGATGGCAAGGCAAGCAATATGCTGAACGTACTAGGGACAATCAAACTGTTTGTTTGAATGCTGTTTGTCAATTAATCATCTCTGTGCATAGTTAGTGGGTGTGTGTTGCAAGCACTAATTACCTTGCCATGCAATCACATGTCATGTGCCATATATACCAGCCATGCTTTTATTAAACAATAAAGGTTAGTAACCTTGTCAGTGTGTCGTGTGCCCATTAACTTAAAACCTGACTAAACCAATTAGATGATCTGTTTAATTTGCCGTTTAGATGTTTACTCTGTCCCTAACTTGAGTTCAGATGCACAGCTAAATATATTTTTGACTAAATATCAGTTTAATGTTTTACTTTTGCAACTTTTTGCCACATTTTATGTTTTATTTCTCTCCAAATATGTTAAATTCAGCAAAATGTACAGACATATGTTCTCTGTAGAGGATGTGTTCGTGCATGTAAAGCACGTCACCAAGGGCGCCTAAGTAAATAAGCAAGACTAATGAAACACATGTCAAACTCATGGTCATGGGACACAAGCTTCTATGATTTTTTTACAGACAAGCTGGAAGAATCTTCTCTTTCTTCAGTGCTGGTGATGATGCACATCATGGCTTCATGATTTAGGCAGCTGTAGCGTCTCAAGGGAGCACTGCCACTAATGCCCTGTCCCTTCCTGCTCCTAATGACCCGACACTAAACGAATTACTGCACTTCAAAAGCACCTCCAGAGCAAACACAGAAAACAGCCCACCACAGAGGCCAGGCTGATGTATTATGGTTACAATTTGCTACAACACTGTGACTGATAGTGATTCTAATGTTTCCCTCTCAGGGGTGATATCACGTTTGATCTGTTTCCTACTCCAGCAAACACCTAAATCTATAGTTGCCATAGCTCCCGTACGGACTGCATGATATAACAGTGCTATTCTGATGTCACATATCCCAAATCTATTAGTCACAACTCATCAATGCCCCAACCATACAAATGCTTTCCCTCGTGGCAAGTAATGTAAGACTGGCTTTACAGCTTTACAGAATACTGGAATTACTTGGAATTCCAACAAATATACAAAAGTTCTGTATATCGTAGCAATATAAATAAAGTCATTTCGGGTCATCCAAAGCATTTTGGGCTAAAAACAAAGAATTGTTTAAAAAAATAACTAAATTTGCATTTTTATATCCATTAATGAATTCCTATAAAATCTTAGGAGGCACCTTTAGGTTCACAGGTGGTCCTGGAGAGTACATAGAATGCCTACACCTAAAATCACACTCAACCCAATAAGAAACTCTCATTCAATTCAATTCCAAATTGAGTTCTACAGCGCTTTTTATAACTGCTGTTTGTTCACAGGCCCCATGTTAGCACGACATGTGCTTACCCTCATGTTACGTTTAGGTCAAACTGACCCGTTTCATATCTCAAAATAGCGACATAATTGTAATCAGTTTGAGCATGATGCCTTTTCTGCTGGGCTTAATTAGTCTAATAAACATGCAAATGGGAAATGACCAATATAACACATTTGCAGCCCCCTGTATTTTTATATTACACACTAAATGTTGAGCAGTGAGAACGTAGGCTACAGAGGATAAAAATAACAACTCCTTCCTACAACACACACACACAATTCTTTTTTTTTCTTGTTTTGATTTTCTGTTTGGAACTTAGTTGAAAAAGCTTTTGTTTTAAAATAATACTTATGACTTATTTAGTGTTATTTGAATTGGAAGTGTCAATTTAAAAAAAAAAAAAAAAAAAAAACGAAAAATTTGCATAAACTAGAAAAAATAAAAATGAATACAACAAATGTGCTAAATGCCCAGGAAAAAAATATAATAATATGAAATACCTTATTATAATATAGTATTTGTCAATATATGGACATTTAGAGCACAATATTGATATAAAATTATATTTTCAATTAATGTGAAATAGGATTCATAGGACAGGTTATTGTTTTGTAATCAAAGCAATATTAATATAGTCAAGTTTAAAATCATAGCATTTTAAACTGAAAGTATTTTCCAGCTAAATGAACGCCAGCCTGAATTCACTGGGCTGATTTTGGCCAATGCATCTGTTGATGGAGCATGAATGTGATATATGTTGCTATAAATTACTGTGAACCCTGGAAGTGCGGTTGGCCAGGATGATAACAGCACACAGTGTGACTGGTTAGAGGGCTCATTTGCATATTGCAGCCTTCTGCAATATTTGTACGGGAAAGAGCGATATTACAATAACGGTTATGTAAAGATAGATTGCGCGGCTCGAGCTCCTACATCTACTCCAGTCTTAAACGCGTCTGAGGCGATGATACTGAGCTGCGCTAATTGGTCTCACTTTCATACAATATGTGCTGGTGGGAGTAAGACAGTGCATCCATGCATGCACACACACACACATACACACACGCGCAGCGAGAGAAAGGAGCTGTATCGAGCATGTGGCACTGTGTCTAGGGGAGGACTGTAAAAGGAAGAGCGGGAGAGAGAAAAGAAAAGAGAGCAGAATACATTTTTAATTGATTCTCCCTCTCTCCCACTCGTTGTCACACTGATGGATGAATACATTTACACTGGTACATTCTGACTCATCCACGTATAAACACTCGCTCTCGCTCTCATTTTCACTTGCACACTTTTTCCTCTCCTTTCACACATATTGTTTCACATACACACATACACACACACACACACACACACACAGTTCTGCTCTTCTGTAAAAAATAGTCACTGAAGTAAAATATCCAGTAAAATAAAAATTTCGGGTATGTGACATTTCTAATGTAGAACATGTTGTAACACAAAGACCAGAATATATTAGGAAAAATGAAAAACAGGGACACGAGAGAAAGGTCTACGACCATCCACACATGCCGCCATGCACACACACGGGCGAGGAGGTAATCGCATGTCCCCTGCTCTACGTCACTGGCTTCCTCCCCGTCACTGATTGGGGATTTCCCCCGACATCACTGTTCTGCCATTGGCCGACTGCACAGCCCTGACAGAGTGAGGATCCATGGCAGCAGAGCTACGAAGCTGAGCGGAAACCTGCAACACACAGCTCACACTAGCTGAAAGCTCTCCATCACTAAACTAACACCAGATCACCAGAACACTGACCTCCTCCTCATCAACAGCCCCACGGCCTTTCGTTTACATTCTTTCATTCAGCAGATGGTCTTGTTTGGACTGACTTACAACACAAGCAGCGAATCCAGAGAATCTGCAAGCAGTCCTATCGTAGCTTGATTTAGTTCAATAAATACAGTGTAGGCCTACAGAAGAAACAGTCCCTCATGAGAAATCTGTCAGTGGAGGTGATAGGTACCAGATTTAGTCTTTACACTAAATCGTTATGAATACACCGTCTACAAGACATGATTCAAGATTTTAGAGGAATGCAGGCGGGTTGTAATGCAAAAGTCCCTAAATGGAATTTTTCAGGTTTATCACAGGTTTATGTTTTAACATTGGCAGCATTGCTGTGTTGGTGTAGAGCAAGACTGTAAGAAGAGTTCTTTTACAAAACACCAGTAATTACCTGCACACAAACTTCTTTGCATAATGTGAAAACTCTTTACATAGACATCCATTCTTTTAATGTTTTGTGATAAACTTAAATAAAGGTTGTTTTGAGACTGCCAATATAAAAACTCATCTGACATTTTGTTTAAATAAAATTGTAAATAAAATTGATAAGATGAATAGTAAATAAAATGGCTATATTTATATTTACCCCTGGTTCCTACCACCACCACTGTAAAGAAATCTGAGACTGTAAGTTTCTCTACAGTTTCCTATTTCAGAGTAAATTCTTTAGACTTAAACTTTGTTTACATCTAAACCATTAAATCATACAGCAATTTATCCCAAATATTTAGACTGAATTCAGATGTTTACAAACAATAAACATACACTTATTAACACAATCGTTGTGTCAAATGCAAGTAGGGAGAGCTTGCTATATGTTGTTTAGTGGAAGTATTCACTGACAGGTCTTGTACAACACAACAATACTGGAACACCCCGATAGAACCTTCTAGTCTGCTAAACAACATCAGCCATCTCAGTCGCAAGCTCAACACGAATCACACAGTACTCCCTCTCTGTATCTGTCAGGAAAAGAGGAATTACAGTAAAGACATGGTATCAGTCTTTTCAAGTGGAAATTAAAATGTGTTCTGTATAGTCAAGAAGCTGAAGTCAATTAACAACAGCCCACCTTCCAAGCACTGCATGAAGCTTCATCCTCTGTCCTATTGTTTACAGTCAGAATAACCCATAAACACCTATGGAATTGCCCTGTACATTTACTGGCTAAGCTGTTTGTCAGATAAATATAGGCTGTCTCTACCTAACACTGGGTTGCCGCGCTGTAATACTGTTGGTGCGGAGATTATAATGTCTTTATTTAATTTAATGAGCATGTCTGTCGTACAATTTAATTACCCACGCTGAGACTCGCATCATTAAAAAGCACACCATAGGAATGAAAAGTGGTCTTAAATGGTGCTAAGTACAGGGAGTGTGTGTGTTTGTTTTTATTACTCCATCTCTGTTTCCCCAGTGAAGTATTGCACACTGTTGTATCATTCATTACGCTCTGAGCACATGCCTATTCACAAGTTCCAACCAAAGTGTTTACAGTTTCTGCTGTCTTCCATTGCATTCGTGTGACAGTCTATAGTGCTTAACTCTGAGAGCATCGCCTCGCCTCTGCTTGACTCACACTCCTCACATCGCAATAATATCAGAGTAGTGTCGTGATATGATGCATGAGATGTAGCAGAAATGGCAATGAGTGATAGCAGCTCTATTACACTGTGTTATCTATATAGTATGAGAAAATTGTAAGTGATAATAGATACCTGATACAGAGATGTATGCAAGGATGCTTCAAGGATTTTTTCAAGGGTCCATATAATGGACAAAATTAAAAAGAAAATACAAAAGGTTGATGCCATTGCAATTACTTTCCAGTTTATTTGATCTGTGTTGGGTAATTCAAAGGCAAAAATAGTCCATTTAGAATTAACTTTTTGTGGCGTCACAATAATCAGCATATATATTCACTAATATCTAATTTTTCAACTTAAAGCAGTTTAGCCCCACCCACACTCACTGACGTTATAACTGTGCTACAAGAGTGTTTCAGCCCACACTATATATGAAAGAGATGCTTAGAAAGTGGTCATATACATAAATAAATCAATAAATCAATAAATAAACTGGTTAACCATCTATTAAATATAACAGATTATTTAATTATAATTGTAATATAAATCACAAGGTTTGAAAGTGGTATATATATATATATATATATATATATATATATATATATATATATATATATATATATAAACCCAGAATGTAGTTTCTCTTAACGGTTCTGTAACTATTATGAATTTAAAATGACATGAACTTTAAAATGTAGTTTTTTGAGCTTTGTATGCATGTGTGCTTGTTGTTTTATATCCTTAATTATTCAGTTTGAAACATTAGTGGTTGTGCAGTCAAGCACTGTTACTATAGTAAATGTAGTACTGGTGGTTTAACCGTGTTGTTGCCTATAGCCAAAAGAATTGCATTACCTATATAAATCCACTTAGTCATGTCTTTCTCAAGAGTCTTTCTCTGTAAAACAGAACTAAGCATAAACATATATTTGTCTTAGCATTTGGTAAGCTATGACATCACTCTGGGGTGGTCAGTCAAGTTTTCTAAAAAAATATACCAGCACCTTCTTTGTTTAGTTAGCAAATTTTCTACCTTTCAGTCTATTTTATTCTCAGTAACAGCTTCAACTCCAGTTTTAGAAACTCCATTTCCTGCTGTTCTTCTTCCTTATGTAAGTGGATGATCTTATATCCCTTTAATTCCCGGAAAAAGGAATAACTTCCTGTCCTTACTTAGCGTATCATTCTTAATGACTGCTGTAAATGAAGGGTGGTCACTTTTACAAGCACTCTACTGTATGCAGTTCAAGAGCTGTGAACACAGCACACAACATAAAACAGCCTCCTACGTCCCTGCTTTTAAGAAAGTTTAAGTTTAAGTGTATAAACTGTTTGTTTATACAGTAGCTCAGTAGATATGAGCTGTCATGGCCTGCTGTATTCTCCATCTCTTCAGCCTCATTAGTCTGTTGTTTCGCCATATGGTGGAGAAAAAGCGTGAAACAATTGTATGCGTATTGAGTATGTGGGTGTGTTGGTACGAGTTCGACACTGCAGCAAATATCTGCTACTTGGATATCTTCAGAAATCTCGCTCTGTCTCTCTCTCTCTGTCTCTCTCTCTATCTCTCTCGCTCTCCTGTCAGAAAACACAGGCTCCTGTCATTTGCTCCAGTTATGCCCACCACACTGCAAAATCTTGACATATGCTGTAGCACTGGAAGTTCTTTCCCATTTATTTTTCTTGGTGGATGGCCGGCTGCATTATTCATGACTTTACACATTTTAATCAGAATCAGGAAGCCAGCTGCCCCGGTCAGCTATACCCACACACGCATGGTCATCACTTCCTGCCATGAGAAGAATGAAAGTCCATTTAAAAGCCAATGAAGACATGTGCTCTGGCTGCAGTGTGGTAAACACAGCAGGTTCGATGGTGGGTATATGACAGATGCAATGATGTGTGTAGCGAGAGGCTTTGTGAAAGTGATAGGGAACAGCACGCATTTGCTCAACCCACGTACTGCCTGGCCACGTCGCCATAGTAACCAGGACTAGTGCCAGAGCGCCGACATTTGGTTAGGTCCAAGCGGCCGGAAGGTCAGGTCTGATAGGAGTATGAATGTGTTTATGTGGGGGATTAGGGGGGTGTGGAGTTATTAAGCCACTGGGTCAGGAAGGATTGCTGTAAAAACATGCAACACCTCAACAACTGAACTCTACTCTACTCCACCTACAGAATGCAACTACACATAGTTTACAACCTTTTTAGGTCTAGACTCATTCTCATAGCTTTGTAATTATTTAACTATGTACATAGTCATTTCTGTAGTAGATAGCAAATAACAGCAACACTGTATTTACATTCTATGTTCTATTTCTGTTCTGAGTCAAAATACTACAAAAATGACTTTTCTTTTTGTGAAACAAGACTGTATGCACAACAGCAGCTCTTCAGTAACCCAAATCACGATAAAATATCTACTTATTTGGTTCTACAAACACAACACTGGGATTAATTAAAAGCTTAGAGTTGACAGTTCTATGAGCCACAAGTGAAAAATAATTGTACATATTTTTTCTTTATCCCTTCAAATTAAACACACTGCTACTGTGTCCTCATGACTAATACATATAAACACCCTCAGTTCTAATTGGCAGTTTTGTATTGTGCCTCGTTCAAAAAGCAGTTTGAAATAAAACACTTCAGCATAAATAACATAACCAGTATGAACGGGCAGCGCTAACCAGCTGTAGACTGAAAAGGCAGGTATTTGTAAATATATTTTTTCAAGGCTTCACCAAATACAATGAAAATTGGCCTGTTTTCATACCTAGTCTGCAGCACAGTTTGTAACACTGTACTTTTGGTTTGATTGGATTCACACTGAAATGAAGTGCAATAAACAATGCTTATTTGCACCCAATGGCAAAAGCTATAGGCTATGGCTTTCTTAAGGTGTTTCTTGCTTTAACGCCGCATGTTTGTGTTTTGGTTGTCAAGGCTTGTTAGTCAGACAAGAAATGCAAGCTAGCTAGCTAAGCCTATAGTAGCTGGCTTTGGGTAGCTATCTTTGCTTTAGCTGGGCATAGCAAGGTTCATAGCAAGAAACACCCTACGTAACCCGGAGAGGATATTAAGGAGATATGTAACGGGCCAGTGGGTGCTAATAGTAGCTAAATTAGTTATCTAACATTAAAGCCCAGTGGCATCAAACTTGGCTTTTTCTGCATTTGTTTAGGAATTATGACTTACCTTATCAACTGCAGTCATTTCCTCTTATATTTATCATTATAGATTGTACCTCAGTAAAAAATAGCATAGTCAAAACTTTTATCCGTACTTTGAGCCCTTCAAGCCTCAAATGCAGCTTAGCTTGACCCACCATCCTTTAAGACACATACTAGACAAGCATCAAGACTCCTCTATGTGCTGGCGTCCAGGTGGAATGAGCTACCACTGATAGCAGACTCGAGACCCTCTATTTGTGAAGCACCTAAGTGAGCACTAATGTAAGTACTTGAAAGACAGTACTTACGCTGTGCTTAACTCTGTATTTTTCTTTCTAGGTATTAGGACGTTTGTTTCTGGCAGTGTCTGAGCGGAAGGGTTTGTACGAGCTTGGATACGTTCTCTGAGTCGATAAAGCACTTTTATAAGTTGCTCTAAATAAGTGCGTCTATTAAATGCAGTAAATGGAAATTTAAATGTAAATGCAAATGCTTTGGCTAATCTGTTGGTATCAGCAGCAGCTCGTGCTGCAAGAACAATCAGCATCTATCAGCAGACAAATGTTAAACAGGCAGATTATGCAGAGAGTGCAGTGCTGGAATGTGTTTCCACCAGCAACAAACTGAACCTCAGAGATCTTTGATTTTGTTTGCGTCTTGTTCAGAGTTGTATAGTGTAAGATGAGTAACTAACGGTGTCTCTGAACGGACATAGTGTATTTTGTTGGGAACAAGTGAGCATGACATACAATCAGATTAGAGCTACATACTTTCAGGTGAGCACCAGATATTGACATGTGAGCTTCACATACTATCAGATGAGCACCACATATAGGTGAGCATGACATACCACCAGGTAAACACCAGATACCATCCATTGCATGCTAGATACTAAGTAGTGCACACCAGATACAGATTCTTTACCTAAAAGCCACATTCTGTTCGAGGCTGACAGTGAATAAGACATACAGTTAACATAAAACAGTAACGGCTTCCTTTACAAAAAGAGAGGATCGTTGTTTTTAATGATATGAGCCTCTCAAACAAAATGTTTCAAGAAGAGGTTTCAAGGTGTGTGAGCCGTGGTGAACAGTTGGGATAAAGTGACGTACTGGGTCTGACTGGTGTTTGTAGTAGTTGTGCTTATGAACATGTTGTTAAATAACATACACAGACCCTGATTCACCATCTCCAGCTGCACACGCTCTGCAGCACTGACAGGCAGCCATATGGAGGGAAGGAGTAGGATTAGCTGAGAGAGGGTGCATCATGTGTTTACAGAGATGTGTGTGCGTAAGCACAGTGAGAGAGGGACGAGTGTCTTTGGTAGTCAGAGGCAGTGCGTGAACACACTGACGCTTTCACGCTCTTTGTAGTGTAATGTAATTTACGCAACAAAGCAAAACCGATAGATGCTCTGTAGTGAGAAAACATGGTGCTGGTGTGGAGTGAGAGTCAGAGGCTGAGCAAAAGACACAGCGTGTGCGTGGCTGCAGTGCTGTATGAGCAGCGACAGCATGGGGTCTTTTCTTTCCTTTTCCTTCCCTCTGAGCAACACAAAAAGCCAAACAGACCCCTATACTACACACATACACTACACCATTTTTGGGAATTTGGTATTTTATAATAAGCAGCAATGTGTTTAGTGATTCCCACAGGTCTGAGAAAAAAAAGGCATCATGGGGATTCGGGGAGGTGGTTTTAATATCAGAACTCTTCTCAGCATTTGTGTACTCTTTCAGTTATTTTTATAAGATTAAATACAGCTTAAATACAGCTGCATGACACAAACATTCTGCTTTGCTTATCAACTGCTATTTCTTTTGCAAACTGTATAGTTATTTGCTGAGATTAACAAAGAGAAAAAATTCAACATAAAATATAAAAATGTTACTCAGGTCACATGCTTTACTTTTCCGTTAATATGTTCAATTTAGTAAATAAACAATAATGGTGCATTATAACATGCAGAAGACTGTAGACTTTGAATTAACTCACTTCTTTCTTAGTAAATCAATAAAACATATAAGCTATGCAGGGACGTTTAAACATTTGCATGCAACTGTAAGTGAATGTTAAGACTTCCATGTTTTTGGTTTTAGGTGTTAAGCTCCCTGAAGTGAAGATTTCAGATTGTGGAAATGACCACAGGAAAAAAAATGATGCTTTGACACTCTACAGTTTTGTTTATCCTTTACTATTTACATCTTCTGTGCAGGTTGCCCACTCTGGAACGATAAACATGGGCTGAATAAAGTTCATGATATCACATACATTTATCACACCAGATATTCAATAGCTTTCCTGGAAATGTATAGTAAAGCTTAAGTCAGATATCCTTGCATCGTTGCCAATGCCTACCAATGTATTTCCCAAATTAATTTTTCCTGTAATTTTGAGATTTTATGCTCATATAGATTAAACAAAAACATGGCTGGTCATGTGGCTGGACTCAAAGTCAAACTTTCTTTTGTCAACGTAAGTGGCTTTCGGACATGCTCCTGTCTTGCGCCTAGAGATTCCTGTACAGGATTCTGTCTAATTCTTATATAAAATTGCTTCTGAAGGCTTGACTAACAGAATCAGGTGTGCCAACGCAGTTAGGTTTGTAAATAACTACAAATCTCTTATTGGTAAGCAAGACAATTTTTTCATATATCAGAGCAAGTGTTTCCAGATATTAACCAAATATCAAAAATGAAAAACATAAAAACATCTCGATTACAAATATTTTTGTCGATTTTGAGTTTTCTATTTCATTTGAACACGCCAATAGTCATTTACATAGTGTGACGAAAGGACCAATAGAAGTGATCAAAAATAGCTTTGAAAAAACTTCTGGCGTACATTGGCGTACATTGAAAGTAAAGTATGTTTTTTGTCTCTCCTGTAAAGTTGCAATTTTGGAGATACTTGTTTTTCATTCGACAGCAATGATATATTATCAATATTACCACTGTCTCAACAAAACTTCTTAAAGACTACTGAAATCTTATCTTTATAGGAAAAAAAAGTGTAGCTTTACACAATACACTAATGTGTGTGAATGCGAAGATATTAATTTCAAGATATTTATATAGAGTGTTTTAGAAATTTGTTTCTAAACAAAATTTCTTTAAAAATGTAAAAAGAAAATCAGGCTAAGGTTTTGATATGACTGATGGAATATTTATTTGGTTCAGTGCGCTTTCATACTTTTGATTCATTTGCTCTCTGAAGTGTAAGCAGCTGGAGGTACTTACTGATGTGTACAAGTAGCCCTCACTGTTCATGGCCAGGTAGAGTTTGGTCTGGACGCCCTGAATGGCTACCACTCGCAGACCCACAGGGATGAGGTTGAACATGGCTGTAAGGGAGACACAGAGATGTATGTGGTCAGTAATGCATATAAAGAACATACAAATAGAACAGAACATGTAAATCTTAAAATTAATTAATAAACCTAGCAAACCTAACATGTATATGGCCGGGAATATGCACAGTATACAATCTGTTTTCTGGTGCTGTTCTTTTGTCATTCCATCCCAAATCCCAAGTCGTTGCATCCTTGTTCCAAGTGTGCATGTTTAAAAAATAAACTACATTCCATGTCCATCTTATTAACATCCTCTTTATGCAGCTAATGAATATTCTCACTTTTAACACATCTGGCTCATTTATAGTTTAAGCCACTCCCACTTTCTGTTCGTAGTTGCTGTTGTTATTGATATCAATATTGAAACATTTTAAACAATACCATGTACTAGCAACCGTACCTAGCTTTTCAAACTTATGATAACAATGAACATATTTCAGTTAGCTGTATATTTGTTATCTGTTACAGTTGGGAATAATAAATACAAAGGCAACAGCAATATTCACCATGCAGCTTATATTGCTGTTGGGATGTCATCAATGGTCATTTAAATAAATAAAAGGTTTCCAATTTGTGCTTTTAACAGCAGTTAGGGAAAAAAACACTGTCAAATCATTATTTGTTTATATTTTGGTAAAATCTTTAACTTCATACAAAGAACAACACCCAATGAACATGAAGCTGAATATTATGCAAAATATTACTAAGTATTAACAGTATTTACAGAATTAACAGTAATAAACTTTATAGTCATTATACCAACACAATGCTGTACAGTATAATGAAACACTGTCAGGCTATGTCTCCAGTGCAGTACTTAGTTACAGTGACAAAAGTTAAAAAGATATAAAGAAGCTATAGTACACACACAAAAGACAATAGAAAAGACAGAAACACAAGACAATATGTATAGGATTAGACAATATGTGCAAAGCCAGTATAATTAAGTAACTAGCTGTAACAGTGAAAACAAAACATTATGATAAAAACATCTTTGCACTTTTGGCGTGCAGGGTGCTCCTATGCGGTGGCCCCGGCAGAAATTTTCTCCCAGCATGTTTTTTTGGGTTTAATGCAAATGAAAGCTTTTTTATTCTCAGTCATACAGCAGCCTATTAATAGTCTTAGTGGATTTTGCCCTTCCTTTGAAGGAGAACCGAAGTCAAATGCAGGCAAAAGAACTAAGTCGGCCCTTTGTTGATGTGTGTTCACTCCTTCACACTTTCACTTTTTCTCTTTCACACTCGGCTGAATAGAGTTAGCGAACTGCGCGGGACCTCAGTGTGCCCGGGGCCCCAGCCGGTGCCAAATGGCCTCACACCTTTGTCCCCCTGCCACGCCGTAAGCCAAAAAGCTGACAATCTCTCCCTTTCACACCGTCTCCCTGTGCCAGAGGGAACAGCGAAGCAGCCAGCTAGCCGAGATTGCGCTGGCATCCAGAGAACGCGTCTGACTAGCACCAGCTTCTGAGAAAGAAACAGCACATTACCATGTGTACCCTGTCACGGGTTACGTAACGTTCTGTTATTAAACACGAAGTGAAGAGGAAACTTTATGTACCGCAGTTGGGACTCAAGGAAAAAGAACAGGAACAGTCCCAGTAACAATACTGGCTTTTCCCCGAAGCCTGATAATCCCTGTTGTGTATGTATGTGTACGTCTGTCAGCTTCATGCTAATCCACCAATGCATTAGCCACATAACATCACTATCACACCAAAACACAAAGCACCAGCTGTCCTTTACATTGGGTAACCATGTCATGACAAAAAGACGGAAACAGAAATGGCCAAAATGAAATTCGTCACAGACAAATACCTGACCACTGGTCCACAAACAGCTACCTGTGCAGGTGCTTTCCATATAGTCACTGTCCAATGAAAAACAAGTATCTCCAAAATTGCAACTTCACAGGAGAGACCAAAAACTACTTTACTTTCAATGCAAGGCAATAGAACCAGAATTTTTTCCAAGCTATTTTGGAGCACTTCCATTGGTCTGTTCATCATGAAATTTTTCACAATTTACACAATGTTAACGACCATGTTGTCGTGTTCAAATGATGCAGAAAACTCAAAATCAACAAAAATGGAGATACATGTTTCTCATTGGACAGCGACGATATATGCACATTCTAAAACTACAGAATAAAGAAGATCTATGATTGAAGAGGAATGGAGGTTACGATTAATGCTCTTAAGATAACGTAAATAGAAATGTGTGATAATATCACAACCATATCAGAATCAGCAGATAAAACATGAACTGGCTGAATAACCCAGAAAATAAATAAACAGTCCTCCACTTCAGTGTACCAAATGCAGCAAAAACCAACAGTGCAACTTTTCTCAAGAGACCTGTTTATGAATATTAAATATACATCAAATGCAGTTTACTAATAAATAACCATAAGCATCATTTTTAAATGATCAATGTATTCAATCATATGCAAAACTTTGCGCACCCCTTGCCAAGTAACAGTGAATCAGACACAACAGTGCTGCTGCAGTTTTTAGGAAGTAAAGCAAATAAAATAATAATAATTTTAAAAAGTGTAGAAACAGACATACTCAATAAGGTGGTCAGCCATTATATATACACTACAGTATAATGATACTAGGTCTCAAAACATTGCCCACATCACAACAACACATCTACCAGCCAGGGTTGTTAACAAAAGTGTGCTGTGTCTGTGCCCACTGCAGCATCTCCTTGCTGTTCTTGACAGAAGTGGAATCTAAAGTGCTTTTGTAGCCCATCCGCCTTAAGATATGATGTCTTGCACATTGTGAGATGCTTTTCTGCTCACCACAGTACACACTGGTTACCAAAGTTACTGTAGACTTTCTGTTCCAGTATTCTTATATATAGGGATGGAAAATATCTGTACTTACTTACCTGCCTTATGACATTTACATTTAGCCTAATAGTCTTTATCTCTGTATTCATGATTACTGCATTTTATTAGTGTTAGACAGACACAAATTCCATATATATATATATATATATATATATATATATATATATATATATATATATATATATATATATAGCATTTTAAGAACATCTACCCTTTGACAAAAATAAGCCTCAGAAATGAAGCTTGGCTGTTTAAACAGTGAGTTGTAAATTTGGCTGTCACCTCTCGCAAGTTCTTTTTTCCATATCCAATTAAGCGAGCGCTTGCCAGTCAGCTTCCTGTGTTCTCAACTTGTTCTCACGTGCCTTTTCCAACACTTTCAGACAGCATACTGTACACATAGCCAACTAGCAGTGTGTACCTGACTCACGACAAGTACACTTTGTGTGTTCCATACTGCAGTCTGTCTGAATATACTTTGAAGCAGGACTTGTCTCTAAACACTCCTCCTGTCTGAGCGTGTTTCTGTGCACTTCAAAACACGAGGCCCACTTTGTTACACAGGGAACGCTTCACAGTACAATGGCTAATCCATTTATGATTAGAACCTCCTTTGCTGCTCAGCGCTTCTTTACTTGCTCAGTATCGGATGCACGACGTGGGTGAGACTGAAAAAAGAGGGTGAAGCTATATCTGGATGAGAAAAATATTTTTCAGAATTCACATCCTCTGCAGCAGCAGCTGCTCCGCTGCCTTTGGTCTTCACGCTAACCTCAGCTCTACTTTCTGGGCACTAGCATCATGTGTTGTCTTGGCGAAAGCCTGCCATGCATTTAAAAGTAGAGTAATCAAAAACCTTCCAGATCTTCATGTGTTCGCATGTGTACATCTTCATTCAAATATTCTGCTGAGTCCAAGTGCTCGTGGAAGTTGTAGTCAATTATTCATAGTCAGTTATTCATGAGATATTCTAACTAGGTGGTCGGTGCAATATTGAAGAACATTTCCAAACTGAGGGGGAAGTTTCTGAAGGCAGGATAAAGTCAGATTTTGTTCTTTTTTGTCTCAGGGGTTCACACTGCTGTGCTTTCAGAAGGTTGTGCTCTGCTGTAACTCTTCTTTTAGCCTATGCAACAGCTAGCACTAGCTAACTGACGAGCCAAGAAAGTTCTTTTGTAGTATTTATAGATTGCATAATAAAACAAAGAGGAACTTTCCTAACACTGTCAAGCACTGCACTGATACGACTCCAGTTGCACAACACATCTCTCTTCGATCTTTTAGCCCATATACTATATTTGGCCTCTTTCTTTAGAATAAGTTGAGTGCATTGAAATTACATATTTCTCTATGCTTGGTTTATAAAAAGAGTAAAGCTTTAAGCAGAAATTTGGCCTACACTGCTTCTTCTTCCGCTGAACACCACCACAGTTTAGGACTCATAACAGATGTGTATCATTTCTGGTATGTGTGGCTCCTCCTGCTCAAAGATGCAGAAAAACTACTACTACTTAAATGCCACTTAAGTGCTAATAGCACCCCTGTGGGAATCTGAATTATTCAGGAGAAAATTAATTCAATTTCACAACGTGACCATTGAAATACAAGCTTGCAACACACGCTTCCTACAGTTAAACTGACAACCTTTCACCATCTATTGAGATTTATACTTTTTAGAACCATCTCATGCAGTTCTTATCTTAGTGCCAAACAGGTAGCTTAAAACTTTTATAGCACCAGTGCTGATTGTTACACACATTTCTGGTAATTTATAGACTGTATGGAGTATATCGTCGCTGTCCAATGAAAAAAGTATTTCCAAAATTGCAACTTTACAGGAGAGGCCAAAAACATACTTTACTTTCAATGTAAGTCAATGGAACCAGAATCTTTTCAAGCTATTTTGGAGCATTTCTATTGAATACAGAGATTACATTTACTATTATTCTAACGTAAATGTCATAAAGCAAGTAAGTAGTCCAGATAGTATTTCCCACCAGTGTATTCTCCATTTGGCCATTGTCTGGCTCTGCTGATCATATCTCTCACACCCCCTTAATTCCCTCTTCCCCAGTTCCTCGTCTGTTTCTCCTCTCTGAAGCAGTGCTCCACTCTGTGTTGCCCCCTCCCTTTATTTGCCTCCAGCTTTCATCATAGAGATGAACAGGGCTGATTAATTTTTGATGGCTTCAGCAGTGCTGCTGTTATACTCAGGGGGAAGGGTTCGGCTGGTCGAGTGTACCCGGCTAGTCCTAACAGCCAAATGGTATAAATCATGCCCGCTGCCAAAAAGCATGTTTTTCTATAGAGAAACTGTCCTTCTGTTTCAGTCACTATTTCTTTGCTGTACCATAGTATTGGGGTGGGGGAGATGTGTCCATGTGCCCAAGAGATTGGTTTGTGTTAATTAGCTAATTAGCTCATCAGTTTCCCTTATAACTTGATATCTTCATCCTGAAAGATGTTTTTGGTTGCTTGACAGATGTTTTTGACACATTGTACATGTATTTATTTTAGCGATGACAGAGTTTTATGAGCAAATTTACTACTTCAGCACCTTGTGTTGTAAAGAAGACTGGCACTGTTTAAGGTTTTCTCTTAAATATAAAAGTAGCATTACTGAACATTAATACTCAGGAGAATAATTTGTTAAAGTGGGACTCATTACATATTAATGTCACATGTATAGGCTCCCTTAATGTTTTGGTCTCAAATGCAAAAATAACATTATACTGATGAAGGTACAATGACAACAGTAGATTCCCTCCCAACCAGGTTGTCTTTGAGTCTTTTTCAATGTGCTTGTAATCATCTGATTTATCTGGTTAGCACTGGAGAGTTGGGGGTCTGAAGCACAACCGACATCACAATTTTTGAGTCTTTCACCAGAGAGGTCTACAAACCTAGCGGTCTACGACCCTAATCTTACGTAGTATAGCTAGAAGCTCATGAGAACAAGACAAGCGACTAGTTATTGGTGCTTTATTCATGAGAGGTTGCTCCACACAGTCTCCACAGGAGCTCAATATCCGCCTCAATATCAGCCAACTGATAAATATCTCTGATATCTCTTGGGCCTCAAAATGAACAAACATTAAGGTCATTTAATACCTTCATGCTACACTGTGGCTCCATGCAGCAGCTCCACCGAGGTTAGTGTCAGTATTGCTGGGTGAAGCTTTCCCGTTCTCCAACCTCAGAACGCTCCACTAATCCCACATCAAGGCCCTGCCTGTACTCTAAAGAGCCTCAGCTGCGCAGGGTCCACCTGCAGAGATCACTCATCTCTCTGGCCTGCACTTTAAAGAGAAAACTCACCAGACTGTGAGGGGAAACGACTCTCTCTAAAACGAATGAGCTAAGTTAAGGCGGGGACGTTTTATGGCAGCAGTTCCTGGTTGCCAGTGATAGCACCAGTGCTAAATGTGCTCTGCAAAATTCAGTTAGCCTAGCGTTTGTAGGAGTAAATTTAATACTGGGAATTTTTGCTGTGTTCTGACTCGCCACACACTTACACACACCAACACCCTATAACACCCCACACGGAGATGCAGGTGAATCTTATTCTGGAGGGATTTAGCATAGCTTGGCCTGTGGGGGTTTTGAAGGGGAGAGTCAATTACCTGCAGCTAATAGAGCACCTGAGCACACACGCAGCAGGATCTCTGGAGATCAAGAGGACGGCACCACCATCACGGCAACAGTGCCTGAGAATACAGCAGCCTATACCCCAGAGAAGCACCTACACAGAATTAGCTCACTCAGAGGCGAGATGCTGCGGACATTTCCCACTGAGAATCCAGCTGAATGAGACAAAACTAGAGATTACACTGACTCTGACCAAGCCCCTGCAGCTCAGAGGTTTCTAATGCACTGGAAACACATATCTCACACAGACATAATCACAACAGCTCATGTATTACACACCTAGTCATTCAGACTATTAAGTATAAAGCAAAGTTTATAGAAAAAAGAATGGTAACATTTTGTCTTACAGAATGTACTGCTGAGTTAGATACAAGATACAAGCTATTTTGGCTAGCAGGTACTAAGACATTCTAGCCATTCAAGTTCTAGTCATTCAACAGAAGCAGTTTAGAACCATACCAAGTACCATAATGTAACACATTTAGGCTGAAACATAAATCTGGTAAGTAAATGGTACAGGCTCAGGAAAATCACATCTTTTACAGTCCTAATTCAGTTTGGGTTTTGGGCAACAGACAGATAGACACTACAAAATCTTTATACTGGTTTTACCTGACTTATGTGAATTTCTTTTTGTATATACATATTTCTTATTTTTTCTTTTAATATGTGCCAATTTTTGTCTGATTGCATGTCTTCTATATCATTTCTGATTCTGATTCTGATTTGAACACTGCAGATGCCCTTTATATCCTGTGAAATATTTATAACGAATGGACCAATAGAAATGCTTTAAAATGAATAAAATCTGTTAACATGAATGTACAGTGAAAGTAAAGAAGGTTTTGGGGTTTCTTGTCCCCATTTTGAATATATAAGGGTTTGGTCCAACTGTCTTTGTACTACCATTTTACCTCAAACCTGGTGCTGGGAGGTTTTTCCAATTTACTTTCCTGTATAAACATTGAACAGTGAAATTTAGAGGAAGTGTGGTACCAGGTACTTCAGTTTAGTTGGTTAAACTGTCTTACCCCTCTTTATACCCAAAATAATATGCAAATCATGTTGTATGTTAAGTTTGTGCCTCACGCACAAGGTTAATACCTGGTTAATACCTGGTTAATACCTGGTTAATGTCGAAAACTTCTGGGAGTGTACAAGAAAGTGTTATCATTGCAACAACCACAGTATTATTAAAGGCACTAAGGTATCTTGCTGCTTTTACAAAATGAAATACTTTCAGAAAAATAAAATCTATATAATTATATATATATACACTACTGTTAAAAAATACACAGTAAGGCTCTTTAACAGTAGGCTAATGTCAATAACCTGGCACATTAAAAGGAATGAATTTGGTTACATGTGTGTACATCAGGTATTTTACAAAGGGGTTCATAACATTCAATCCTTTATAGTTTAGAACATACTTTTACAACATGTTTTATAATAACAATCTAATATATAATAAACTAACAAAATCAAATATATTATAAAGTGTAATACAGGTTTTGGCAACTTGTTAAATTCTCTATGTCAGCATAAAGGTATTTTACCTTAGAAGGTTTACATATTCATGCATTTATTTATTTGTTTGTTTGTGTTTGACTGCCTCATTAGTATACTGCTTCAGGGTCAGACGATTGAACTAAACAGAAATATAAACTGACATGAGAAAAGGTGAAGAGAACAAGTTAGTCCTGATAAAATCTCAGGTTGACAGAAGGAAAGGCCTCCAACCCAGACACATTGATTGGGAATTGAATTAAGAACCGCGGTGGAAATAGACATAATGCAATAGAGCGGCCACGCGTGACATTTAGTGGCGAGACGAGCTTTTGTCCTGCTGCTACATAAGCCTCATCAGAGCTGAAGATGAAAAGAGCTGAATTTCAAGAAGATTTTTTATCTTTTAACATCTACCAGTCAAACGCTTATCACCATGGTTCCAGCTACTGAAATGACTTCTGACCACGCGGGTCAGCAGAGACCAAACAGAAGAGTTTCTTGGCGAGGTACTCGGTCGCACTTCACAAAGTTAAATAACTCCCAAACTGAACACAACCAATTAGGATAACAAGGAGTTGGTAAACTAGAGGTTCACCTCTGAATTATCACGTTACAAAATTTTAATAAACCCTAAAAAATGAAGGTTCATATCATAATTTACATATTTTAAATCCTTTTGAACAATCCTGCGCCCGACCCTGAAACCAAAAGTGTGCTGAACCGCAATAAAGCCTTAAGCACTGTGAGCGTCTTATTTAATTGACAGAAAAAGGTACATTTTAAAGTATTAGTGCATCCGAGCAGACCCTCATCGCTAACAAACACACTCATGCACAAGCATACCAAGTCAGCCAAGAGGACCGAACTGCCGTCGCTATGGAGACAAGGGCAGCCAGCTCCTAACAATGCTATTTTTGTAATGTGAGAAATAGAAGCTACCGTTTTTCCCACTTCTCCTTCTCCGGCAAACTGCTTTTCGTTCCCTCTGTAATAAAAAAAAGTGTTTGGTGTGGAAAGGAGGCCAGCTGTTACATAATCTCATCTCCATAGGAGTCGCTCTGGATACGCTGGGCCAATCGAGACAGCAGCAGAGTAAGGGAGTGGCCCACCATCAATACAAACACACCAGCCTGCAAACCTGACTGTTCATAAAGGCACACCGATCTCATCTATCTCCATAACGCAGAACAACTGGAGGCTAGAGATGTGCCTGAACGCAGAAAGCATGGGCTTTACAATAACAGCAGGCACTAATGAATACATTTTGCTCAAGCCGATTACTTCAGATATCAAATCACAGTGTAATTAGCACTCGGTTACAAAACAGCCATCAAACTTTATGAGCTCGATCTGAGATGCCCCCTTGCCTCTTTGTCCTGAGAGGACAGGAATTAAATACCTGGGTGATTACAGCCTCGTATTACAGCCTTTGTGGTCACACACCCTTCTCATAACCCATGTTCATTTGGGGAATGTATGTCATCTTGGCTTGGTGACTAATGGAATAGAGGGGAGCTCATTTGCAGGCTGCAGCATGTCACATCCGCTTACTGGCAGTGTGATATAGCACAGATTAAATTAGAGACCAGGCAGCTGGCACTTTCCTCACATACGCACACCCTTTCTGACACACTCTCGGGCCATCGCACCTCTGCTAAGATGCATTGTGCGTAGGGGGACTGACAACAAGACTGAAAGTGTAAATGACACAACTCTATTGTCTGTAAAGAGTTTTAGGACAGCATTGACTAAGAAATCCAAATATAGGTGACTTACCTCAGCTCAGGCTGGCTAACGGTGGCCCTCACAGGGTCTTAATAAGCTTAAAACAGCTTCAAGCTAAAATTCACTTTCCCAACCCTGTCTTATGGTCAAAGGGATGCTAAAGCACTGTCAGTTTTCAAAGCAAAATGTTCATTAAACTAATATGTAGTTACAGAAACTGGTATTCTAGAAGTCAAGTCCTAATGTACCATAGAGCATCTTAAGTTTTGATTTTCTAGACCAACTAATAAATGTTGGTCAGTTTCCTGGCATGTAATGCTCTATATAATGTAAAGGTCTTTATGTCTACAGTACATTTTGTTACCGTTTTGTTGTAAATGTTCTTCACATTTTGTTTACACAAAACATGTTTTTTTAAAATTGCCATTCACTGACTTTTAAAATTCACATGGTAGTTTGCATACATAAAAACATAAAATAGCAATATTACATGTGCACCCTGTTTTAAAACACATTCTCAAACTGATTTCTTAGTTAAACTAAATAATCAATTTAAGAATGCTGTTTTCAGAAGAGCCAAAGACCTAGTTTACACCTGGTCACTTCCAGCATCTTGAGTCTGAGCATTATATCTGGAAAAGGCCAAACCACATAAAAAAGTGTAAACGCCTCCAAAACTCATTTTAATCACTGAAAAGCACTTTAGGACGTAATCTAAGATGCATTTGAGCCACTTGTTACAGCAGTCTCTCACAGCAGGAAGCTCCCTCATCCGTCAAGAAATACTTGATAACCAAAACTCCTCCCCATGCAGTACATAACTGTGGATGTGATCCTCGTCTGCACAGAAGAAGGACACATGGCTGAGGTCTGGAACAGCGCACTACTGTGCAAAACAAACTGCAGGTAACGTAAAAGAACTGTGCAATATTCAAAGGAGCAGATTGGCATATTCAGTCCCACACAGCAATGGGATTTCAGTCTGATACACCAGAGACACATTTGACTACCAAGTGTAAATGCATGTGGCTAAAAATCTTATCAGGATACAGTCCAGACACTAGTCACACAGCGTCACCAGGTGTAAATGGGGTTAATGACGTCTGAAGAATGCTCCCAACTTAAAAATTAAAGGCAAAATATACTTAAAGTAAAAAGTAGGGGATATACACAATAATGCTTTAGACCCATAATTTATAACGGTATCCATTTTAATATGGTATAGCTCTATTAATTCTCATGGAATATGAATCATTTGAATCATATATATATATATACATATATATATATATATATATATATATATATATATATATATATATATATATATATATAAAATTATTTTAAACACCATTTTTCCACTATTCTTCTTCACTGTAAGCAAAACTAATAGAGGGGCACCAATGTGGCACCAACATATCGTTGCTGTCCTAACTAGAACAAAATGGCCAAATACACTTTTAAAATACACTTTTATTCTAATGTATTTATGTTTGGGGCATTTCTATTGGTCCATTCAACATGAATTTTTCTAACAATATAAGGGGCAACAGCGGTGTTCAAATGATGAAAAATGAAATTAAACGTAAAATGGACACACATGCTTTTCTTTGGTCAGTGCTGATATCCAGTATTTCAGAGAACTAGCACACAGCTATGCATGTTCTTGTGTAGACACAAGTATGTGTGTGTATGTGTGAGAGAGAGAGAAAAGAGTAAGAGAGAGAGAAATGGGTGGGGGGGCAATAGATAAACAGAAGAGGAAAGTGTACGGTGGAGGAGGAGATCTCTTTCAGACAAAACAATAAAAACCTCCAACAATGCAACATAAGCAGACACATCAAAGGGATGCTCTCTCTTTTGAACTTTCATCCGCTAGATGTGTTTACAGCAGGTGATTACACTTCAGAGAGAGATACAAAAAAAGCTGGGGGAAGACTGAGGCTGACTTACTGAAACCACTGTCCTCCTCTTTAGTTCCGTCGATGGTTCCATCTGCTTGGAGCTGCAAATGGAAGCCCTGCCGACTGTACAGCTTCGTCACGATCCCCTTCAGCTGGGGCTCTGAGGAACAGACAGAGAGAGAGAGAGAGAAAGAGAGAGACTGTGAGACAGGCATGGCTATGGTGGATTGAGGCTGAGGCTTAGCAGGGTCCTCCATGCTTCAGAGGTTTGAGCCTGTAATACAAACAAGCCTTGCAGATGAGCACAAGCCGCACCGTAGACACAGAGACCAAAGCAGAGACAAAGAGATTCTACCAGCTGCTGTTACACTAGCTAGACCGAAATCCAGCGTCTTCCACATGCAAGAAAATCCTATGATTTTACATTTGAGATTATGTGAACTCTTATATTGTTGTTCTATATTTTTTATTTCTTATTTATTTAAATCAATGTTAAATTGCTGTTCAGCAGCAGGCAAAACTTCATAGCTCATAATTTTTTACACCATTAAAAATGCCAGCTGTCCTTGATGAATGGACCAGCAGAAAAGGTTTATAATTAACTCACCATCCATTAGCATTTAAGGGAAATTCCACCTTTTTTAAACATTTGCATCATTAAATTGTGGAGGTGTAAACAAACTAGTGCACTAGTGGAAGCAGTAATCCAATTTCTGCTATGTAACCAACAAAAAGACTCACAGAAGAAGTCATGATATGAGCGTAAGACAAAACTCCAACTACATGTGATGTTTTTTACACATCCAGGCCTGAAAATATGAACATACAATATCTAAAAGATGAAGAATATTTAAGTTCTTCATTTTATCAATCAAGTGCTTTCAAAAGTGTTGAGCTCGCGGTTGCTGTTTTGAATGCTGCTCGCCCGCACATGCAGAGGCTGAGAAATCTGAAAGAAATCTGAGTAAGGGAAATCCGATTACTGATTAAAATCCACTTCCTTTTATCGGATTTCTTACTTGGATTTCTAAGCACTTATCTAGACCTTACACTGAGTGTACTCAATGCAATACAACAAATACAACTGCCATTGGAATCAGGTAAAATTATATCCCCTAACTAAAGAAGAAGCCATACTCTTGAACGTACCACCTCAGTGACAGCATTTGAACCTGGAAAGATTCTTTTCTGACAGTGTGAATTTCTTTACAGTGGCAGTGATATGAAGCAGGGATGTGATATCTGTTATATGTACTTTGTTTAGCATTTAACGCTATACCATTTCAAGAATTTTAGATAATAATTTCTTAAGCAGCTTTTAGTGCTATTGAAAACTTCTCATTCTTATCACCATTTTTGTGGACCTTGTTTCTCCAGAATGCTGCATACTAATGATTTAGATATATAAACATTCAGAAAAAAAATCATTGCAGATTTTAATTTTGGAGATACAACAGATACAAGGAGATGTTGGGTACTAATATGAAAACGCTTGAGCCTTGCATTGAAAGACCAATTGACATGCATGGCCTAATGAACCATAGATTTCAACACGGCAGTCCACAGCTCCTGCTAATTGGCTGCTTGTTAGACGCAACCATTTGAGGATTGGTTTTGGGGCCACTTTGCCAAACGTAGAGCCTCCTGTTTATCACTGGAACCGTGTCCATGTTCTATGCCACATTTATGCCATATTCCATCTCCTCCATCATCTGCACAACATCTCCAGCCACTGTCTTTTCACACAGGTTGCCTTGGTAATTCGAATGCTATTTATTGCTCCACCAACTTCCTGTTTAGAGCTTCTCTCCAGACGCAAAGAGGCAGATGCCCTTTTAAGTCTCTGGTTTTGATTTCCATTACTGGAGCTAAGATGCAGATCTATACACATCATGTCTCTTCAGGGGACTTTCCTTCATAAGAAACCTTACAGCCTGATGCCTGTAATTACTTTGTAGGTATAAGACTGAGTGGGATTGTACAACAAGCTACTGCTGGATTGCTTCCATTCTCTAAGGAGCTTCCATGATGTGGGCAGGCTTAGGGATGTATGTACTGCCTTCACAATGCTAACAGAGTGGTTGGGTAGAGCAGCTAAAATCTAATGCATAATACATTTAGCAAATTTTAACATCGAGCATTACACTGTAGAGCGCTATGTGAACTCGCACAGCATCATCTCTGAGATCACAAAAAGTGGAGAAGTACAAAACTCTGCACACTAAGACTGTAAAGATTAATGATCAATGATATTAAGTTTAAAAAAGAAGTCAAATAGGCCAAAAAACCCAAAAGTGCTCTTTAATGAGCTGTAATGTTTAAATGATAAATGCAGGAATTCAGACAGACTGCAGTAAAAAGCTGCTTGATAACAGTCTTCTTTTTAGTTTTTAATTCTGCATTGTTTTTTAATATTTTGTTGAACATTTTGTTCTGTTGATCTGTCTTGAAATGGTGAATTAGCTCAACAGTAGACATTATTCAAAAACGTTGCCTGGCCATGAAAGGTTTGAAATATAAGGAATAGGTGTCATTTTACACCAATCATTCTAGAATTATTCATTCTTTTCTTTTCAGCTATTTAAATCATCTGGTAGAAATTTCTGTATTTTTCATATTGTAATTTATATTGTTGAAGAAACATCACAATGTCATTTTTTTTCAACATTGTGCAGTCCTGTAGAGAATCCACTTGTAGATCTTTTAGACACTAAATAAACATTTTTCTCTCTAATATTATTTGTTTATTTTTAACACATTTTGTATTCATTTTTTTATTTACCAAGTACGTGTTCCCTTGTAGTTTTCATTCCTACACAGATGTAATCGCATAGAATATACATAAATCAAAAAATATGTTTATTTTCATATTTTTAAAAGTATACAGGATTTTCACATAAATTTACTAAATTAACACCAGTAATTTTCATGTCATGTTGAAGTCTGTTTCTTATTTTCTGTTAAAACAGACTTGCTAGCTTAAGTAACCCAGGCTGTGGGTGCTGATGGACTAATTTATGTGAAATTTTGTCGTTGTGCATGTTGTGTACCCAGACAAAACAAAACAGAGAGAAATGAGCCAAGCTACCCAAACAGCGGAACTGAAAAGAGTGTTATACTCTAACAACCAGATTGTCATTAGGGGGTCAAATATTTACTTTCTCTATGACATGAACATGTACTTAAGCCCACAGCACAATAATCGCAACACAGAGATCCACTAGCTGTGATACTTTCTGTTCTTCAGTCTCATCCTCAGCTCAACTCATCATAGAACACAACCTGTCTCTCATTCTCTCTTTCTTTCCAGTGACTCTCTGACTGTCTTTGATTGAGTTTGGATGTGAATGAGCTGTTTAAAAATGCATTTCTGATGTATTATAGTATTGTGTAACTAGTATTATTAGAAAAGGAATGTATAGCAGTAAAGAAAATCTAATGTAGATGTTTTGCTGTTGTTTCTAAGCATTTCAACATTTGAAAGACACTATACACATATGTATACAGATACATTTTAGAATAGTTTTAACAATAATTATAATCCTGATTGGCCAACTGGAGGCAAGCTTGTAAGGCATAATGACTCAGTTAGTCAATTAATCTAATAACAGACAAAACCTTACGTACAGATTAATTATAGAATAAATATTTTTGTTGCACACATTTCACACACACAAACAAAATGTAGGAAATGGAGATGATTAAGTCAAATGGGCCAGTCACTGCTGCTGCCAACTTCTGAATGTGTGGTCAGAGTCTGAGCCACTGCAGTAAACATATCGCCTCTCTCAAAGTTCCCTGCAAGTGTTAAGGCACTACATGTGTATGTTACGTAAGTTCTCCTCGTCCCCTCCCGCCTGAGGAGTGCGAGGAGACTAGGGCTGCGCCTGGATCTCTCCATGTCTGCTTTTGATAGATAGATAGATAGATAGATAGATAGATAGATAGATAGATAGATAGATGAACATACAGATAGATAGATAGATAGAGATAGACACAGATAGACAGATAGATAGTAATGCATTGCATTTACTTGAATTAAATGCATATTTAATTTTTATAAGAATAAATCATATTGAATCTCCACAATATTGTCTTCTACAGGTTTCTATACATGTGGAAATGATATGCATAAAGTACAATGCATTACCTCTTGCAGCGAGGACAGACAGAGTGAAAGAAAAGTCCAGTCACAACAGCACTCAGGACTAGACTAAATACCCTTAGCATTACTCTAAACAGCCTTTAACCTGACCATTGTTCCATGGTGACCATTTTTCAACAGTAATATAAATGGCTTTTGTGGAACTAGCACGTCTAGCCTTGTGTGTGTGCTTTACAAAACAAAAGGACAGCGTGGATGGAGAAGCATGAGTCACACGGTAAACCCTCTGCGCCACTCATTAACCTGAAGTCCTCACTCAAGGAGCCACTCTTAACATCAATGAAAATGTGCTTTACTGTTCCAGGAGTTTTAAACAGTTGTTGGGCTCACACAGAGACCTACACTAAACACGCTACGCCTGCTGACCAATTTCTGCTTGTGTGTTTTTATAATAGGAGTCACCTGGATGGTGACCACAAAGAAACCCTTATCAAAACAAAACATCACTTAGTCACTCATCACCATGCCCAACGATTCCTGTGATTATATTATCCGGAATGGCAGGTGTTTTGTCAGGGAACGCTGGAGGCTCACACATTGTGCATGCTGAATGACCACAGACCCGTTAAACATCGGCTAAGCGCAAATGGGGCTGGGGTCAAGCACAAAACCTGCTTAGCTGGCTCTCTGTTGTCTGTCTTTACACCTGAGATCAACCACACACATACGCAAAGGGAGTGCCCGCCCCTGTGCCATTATTCTCACCACAAGCAAACAAAGCCTGCCAGTGATGAGCTTCCTTTAAACTCCTTCAAAGCAAACATTAATCAAGGGTTGTCCTGTTACTAGCTTTGTCACACAGGCTTTAGTGAAGGCGTTGTGGTATTGAATTACATAATTCTGCTGCATATTCTGCTCAATGCAAGCATGGGGGGCTCAGGAGCTCACGAGTGGGGAAAGTTGATGGTGTGTGAGTTCATAAGCACTGGAGAAGGTAGCTGACGAAAACGAGTGTGCTGATGGTTTGGTGATGATAATATGAAAGATTATGAGAAGGATGATGGTGATGGTGATAGTGATAGTGATAATGATGGTGGTAGTGCTGGTGAGGTGGCTCCACTAGCCTACAAGCCCAGACCTGGTCGTCTCCTCCTGCGTTTCTTGGAGCCAAAGAGCTTGACTCTGGAGAAGACGCTGAGGCGGCTGGGCTTCTCGCACGCGCCTTTGCTTTTGCTCGGGCTGCTAACGCAGCGGCAGGCGTTGGACTTCTCGCGCTCCCTCGCCTGCCTCTTCTGCCGAATCAGGGAGCTCGCGATCGCCGCGGCCATGGCCAGTTTGACGGCGAGGACGTCCAGACGAGAGAAAGAAACGCGCTTTACCGCCCTCACCTCGCCTCCTCCACGGCGGGGCTTCTACACCGATATCGCCACGCGCACCGCTCCCATCCAAGTTCTTATTCGACGGTGACCGTCATCGTTCGTTGGGAAAGAAAAAAAATCCAGGAGAAAAAAAAAACAGGTAGGCGCCAAAAGTTGCTCCAAAACTGCGCAGGAGGCGAAGGAGTTTAGACGTCTTTTATACAGCGACTCGAAACTGCCCACATATTCGCCTGCGCCTTTCTCCACTGCTGCATCTCCTCCACAGAAAGTCTTCAGTGCACGGAGAACGTTCACACCACGGAGTTACAGCTCTAGCTGGCCATTGCGAACTGAAAGCGGGACGGGTCTCTTCTGAAATATCTCCAAAAAAGAGTCTCGTAGCGTCCCACGAGGCAGTCAGGGCAGAGGCAGCACAGCGACTGCGCCCTAATGCGCAGCCACGAAAACACCTGTTAGCGAGCGAGAGAGCGTTTTCTGCGCGGGGAGGGGGGTTTCCTCCTCGCACCCCTCCTCTCAGTCAGTCCCGCACACTCAGTAGATCACTGCCATGTTCAGAAGACAATGAAGGGCTTCGCTTTACACGATAAACCCACCCCTGAGTTTCGCTTGCTCTCTATGTACAGCTGTTAGCAGCTCTGTGGTGGAAAAGGGTGAAGGGTTGCGGGAATTGTGTGGATTTACGTGCAATAGACGCGGTTACTTTTACATTTCGCTTCATTTACAGCATTTAGCAAAGGCTCTTGTCCAGTGTCGGCTTGGAACATGTCCTTAAAGGGGAACTCCACCGATTTTTGTCCAACATTTTTGAAGAATTCAGCCCGAAACAGTCATGCAGAGTGGTTTGGTGTTCATTGCAGACAAACAGACAGACTGAGATTTCTTTAGTGAGCAAAGGAACCAGAAGTGTCTGCAACACGAATAGAGCCAGTTTAATCATTGTCCAAAACCACCAGTGAAGCTACACGAGACTTCTTGGTTTCTATATGTAATGTTGATGATGATAAAATAGTGGTACATACTATTTTACCAATCAATGCCCAGCATGTATCCCTCTGCCACGAATGGATTTAAATAAATGAATTAAATACATTTTAGGATAAACATTATCACAGCCATTCACAACTGCCATGAAACAATGAGTCAGATGCCTATGCTAGAAAAACAAACAAACAAACAAACTGCACAGAAGGCCGGTTTCCAGGAAAACCAGCATATGTTGTATTTAGGATGCTGGTTTGCTGGTCAGCAGCAACCAAAGCTAATATAATAATACATGTCACCAGCAAACACAGCTTATTTTTTTATTTGGACGCTGGCATGCCGGTCAGCAGCAATGAAGGCTAATATGCTAGACTCCAGCATATTGTCACTGTCCAAAGACAAACAAGTATCTTCAACAAAGTAACTTTGCAGAAGAGAAAATGGTCTTTACTTTTAATGGAATCAATGGACCCAGATTTTTTTTTTGTTATTTTGAATGTCTATTGGTTCATTATTCATTATGTCATTTTCACACAATGTAAATATCAGCATTCATATAATGTAGAAAAATAGAAATCCACAAAAGTGGAGATAAATGGTTTCCTTTGGACAGCGACAGTTGATGGTTTTTAATGCTGTTATGCTTGTTAACCTGGGTGCTGGGTAACCAACCTAATTAGCACAAGAGCAGGTGTAAAGCTTAAACCAGCATAGGCTTTCTGTGATGGAGCTTTTAGAGGTGTAAAACTCTTTAGCTGTCTGGTTACTATCACTACCGCTGTCAACAATTGAGACTTAGCAAGTCTCTCTAAAGCAGACCATTTCATCCTAACCCTTTCTGAATGACGTTGTTTACATCTCCAACACTTCATTTTGTAGAAGTCTTTAAACATGATACAAATGATACCTTTGAGTTACAGTCTTAAAAAGAAAAGTGCCAAAAACATTCACAGCATAAAGAAATCTAGAATGTGCAAGTGTAGAGAACATTTTTAAAGTTTCTCCAAAGAATCTCCACACAGCTCCAACTAAGCGTGCTTTCTGGAACCCAAAGTTTAAGATTAGTGCACATTTAAATGCTTTTAAAAAAAACTAGATTTTCAGTCTGCGTTTAACGATGAAGGACTTTATGATCTGTGAGCTATGATCTGGGATTTAATCATCACTGTCAGGTAGACAGATGATCCTCCATGTTTGGCTCTGCCAGTAAGCATAAGGGTTTTGAATCTAGTGAGTGCAGCAACAGAGAGCAGGGAAGGGGGTGAAATAGGCGAACATGTGGTACTGTGGAGTTTACCTGATAGTTCAGCATCTTGACTGCTGAATGAAGAGTAAAACTGTAGGCGGTGATATTGAGACATAAGAAATGCAAACAGCTTGACTGACACATGTGCTGTATAGGAGCTTGTGTTAATCACAGGTACATCATGCTTCATGGTTTGCGTGGCTTGCAGTGCATCGTTTACAAGCGAGAGGAACAGTCTGTTCTAGGCTCCACTTATGACTATAAAGTAGAAAAGGCCTTTCACATTGCACGTAGGAGAAGAACTGCTCCTTGGTGATGTGTTGAAGTTTTCAGAATAGTCACTATAAGATATCCCATGCTTGATTAAAGGATGACAGACATTTAGACCTCTAATATAAAGACAAGAGTCAAATAAGCCCCCAAAATAGTTCACTTTAGGTGAAATCCGGCTTCTTGGTCAAATGGAATGTGTGGACACAGCAGTTCGAGAGATAATACAGAGGAATGAAAAACAGCAAGAACTGGCAGTAACATTATATATTTAGATGCATCCACATAAGCTGGTAACCCAATATTTCAAACATCTTCGACATTAGATTTATCTAATAATAATCCACACGCCCATCGGAAAATTCAATAAGTCCAAACATCCACTCCCTTCTCCTCTACCCATAAACAGCAGACAAATCAGCAGTAAGTTTAACTATAGTGCCACCTACTGTCCAAGTGTGCATCCAGCAGCCTGAATGAAACTCATATTTACAGTACGCATATTTCTTCTCTTCTTTTTAAAATAGAACAGTTTGATAACACAGCAAAGAATGTTTGAATAATACAATGTATTTAGTTCTGGTTTTCTGTCTTGGCCTGGTCAGTGTCCAGATTGAAATCTCAGTCCATATATTTCAAAATTAAGATAAACAAACAGCATATGTAGAATGTTTTACTCATGTGATGCCACAGAAAGAGAAACACAGAAAGACAATTACATATAAATTGTGTGTGTATATATATATATATATATATATATATATATCATTTATTTATTAACAGAGACAGGCTGTTTAATTCTAAAGCTGAAGAGACTTTTTATGACTGCTTTTGGTACACAAACCCACCCAAACATCACAAGTGGACGCTAGACCTTAGGGGAAAAACACAAGAACAGCGTAGTATACAGGCCCTTTAGAACGCTGCCGAACCCTCATCCAGCAATAAATCTAAGCTTTAAAAAAAACTCACACATAGGGATTTAAATAACCACAGTGTTTTGCATTCTGGTAATACTGCTTAGCCCCTTTGCCTGCACACTGCACTCTGTATTAACAAGCAAGATGCGCATGAGATTTTATGTTACGGTGAAGTCACAACACTGTCGATTAGACATAACACTAAAGTAAAGTGCTTACTGGAATCAGCAGGCACTGAAATACTGCATTAGCTAGGATACAATGGTCAATGCATAGCCTAAAACACACTGAAACTGAGCTATAATCTCTAAGAACAGCAATAAATCAATGCCCTAAATAAAATAAACATTACCACAAATTCTAAAGATATCCCAAATTAAGAATACTAAGAAACTCACATAAAGACTTTATTTTGTAAAAACTAAGTCTAAAAAATCTGTCGCTACATCTATGCTGAGCTACAGATGCTAAATTCCACTTCAGGACCTCGGACAGCTCCACCGCTTCACTGTCTACTACTGCAGAGGTTTGCATAGCGCTTGCAGAAAGACATAAATAATGCCAATCCTAAAAAAACTGAGAGATTATTTGTACATGCACCTTTTAAAAAGGATTTATCATCTACGCTGGATGAAAGCACACTCTACTCTTGGACAACTTCAAGACTCTCAAGGCACATGTTTTTCTATATGCATGCATTTGTTTAAAATAAGATAAAAGCAACAAAGTTAATTCATACCTGACATAGATTTTCTAAGAGGAAAAGTCATGTTTAGCAGCCGGAAAGCGACGACCGTAGTTCTGGAGGGAAGAGGGGTCCTGCGCTGTTTCGCTGCGAGCAGCAAGATGTTTTCAAAGTTTTAACCACGTTAAGAGAAATCTCAGGGGGAGAGCCGAGAAGCCATTGAGGCGGGGCCAGCTGCATTCAGAGATCATTAATGTACATTAGTGACATGCCATTATGACTTCTAAAGCGGTCATTAAAGATTCATCGGGAGAGCGCTGTTGATCCGGCGAGCGCTGGGCGTGTGTTCACTAAACTGCGGCACTCTGGGTCAAAACTGCAGAGAGCAAATCGAAGTGGACTTCCTCCTCCTGCCCAGCACTCCTTCCTCTCACGTTACACACAAACGGCTGTAAAGTGATCCTTTAATGCGCCGCGTAAACCAGTTACCCCGGACCGTTCATTTCAAGCTGAAAGGCATTGACGTCCATCTGTGGACATGACAACAGCACTCGCACTGCCTCCTCCTTCAGCTTAGATCTACAAAAGTAATGACATGCGGGAAATTTCACTCTCGTCCCTCTTTTCTTCATTACTATCCAACCTTCCTGTAGCTCAGAGGAGAAAATCGTTCATGCAGGCCATTGTGGAGGAACCTTACAGGACCTAAACTTGCTGTTTTGACCACTAGATGGAGTGAATGAATCATCATTGATGAGGCTTTCGGAACCATTACAGACAAACTGCTCCTCGCTGAGGACCACCAAGTCTATAAAGGTAGCCTTTTACTGTAAAAACAGTTCAGGTTTTAGTTAGTAGAATAGCTCGCTTCATCAACCTAAAAGATTTTAAATACTGAGATGGAAAATCGGCCAAATGCATGTAGAATTTCTGCATAATTCAATTATTATGTGTAAAAAAGTGGTTTCATTTGAAATGTAACATCCTAAAGTAACTAGAAGTCAGAATTGTTCACAGTGATGGGACCAGACGTCTAAAGAGTTTAAAGAGGAATTCTACCAATTCTTCAACTTTTCAACATAATTAATATGTTAGGCCGTAAACAAAGACATTGGGTTTGATGTGAAATGTTCTGTTCTAGAGAGATCAGCATTGTTCTCAGAGGTGGTGACAGGATAGGAGAGTTTAATACCCCTAAAAGCTCCCTCACAGAAAGTAATTATATGAAATGGTTATGAACCCACTGACTAATGCAGGAGACATTGTTTTTCCATAGTTTTAAAATGAGGTTACAGACTAAAGTGTTTTGTAGAGAGGTGCATGCAGGGAAGACAAAGAAATATCAAAAGAAAACTTATTTTCTACTAACATTGCATATAAAACATATGGGTTTACTGGTAGTAGATGTAATGACTATATGTGTGTTGCAGACATCCTGACCCCTGGTGCCCGTCACAAACACTGTAAAATCAGCAACCTTCTCTACAATTAACCATTTCACATCAAACCACCCTGAATGACTGTGTTTATGTCTTATATATTGAATTATCGATACGTTGTCTGTATTTCCCTTAATGCCTCTAAAACCCTCCTCACATATAGTTATCACATGAAATGCTTATGAATATGGTGTCTAATGCATATGGCTTTGCTATATTGTAGTTTTCAGAGAAGTTATTTGCCAAAAGCTGTTTTGAAGACATTGCTGGTGGAGATTTATACATGCAGAGCACATTTAACATTACATATAAAAAATAAAAAGATACATAAAGGTGCACAGGTTAGTTTGAATATTAAAAAAAATAGCTGTTGTAGATATCATGACCCCTGGTTCCCATCAGCACAGCAGTAAAAAATTAGATTCGGTACGTATTTACAATGACCCATTTCACATCAAACCACTCTGAATGACTTTGTTTACATCTCAACCACTGAATTGTGCAGACTTTTATAAGACTCAGTGGAAACCACCTTTAGGAGTTGCATAATGATACTTTTCTACATAAACTTGTGGTGGATATGAAACAACACGATAACTGAATCTTGCAGTCCACTAAAAGTCTAAAGTCACGACGAGGGTAGTAATGGGCCATCATTACACACAGACACACATAAAGCCCTGGATTAAAACCTTAAATCCTCCTGTGTCATATTTCCATCTCCATGACCTGTTTACTCGCCTCTTCCTTACTACCCGTTTGAGCTTACAGGCTTTTAATAACTCATACTGGAACAGAACAAGGATTAAGAATATGAGGGGCTCAACGGGTCAAAGGTGCTCTGACAACAGCCATTTGGGAGAAAAGACTGTTACAAGTCATGTGTGTTCGACCAAAGAGCGCAGTTTGTCCACTAGGGGCCAACGGAGAGCTTTATGAGGAAAAGTGAACAGAAAGGGTACCAAATGGAAGTGCTGACAGAACAACACAGTGCCATACAGGAAGTAAGCCTGTCACCCCCTGTGTCCTTTAAGATCATCTTAGATCCATGCTCATACTTCCCTGCCAATGTTACACGCTGAGCTTTTGGCTACTCAGAACACTCTAATTCGCAGATTTCCGCTACGATCCAGAAGCTGAGTCCACAGAATTAGCACACGGATATACAAAGGCCCACATACAGTACTGTGCAAAAGTCAGAGACAGCCCACTTCATATCTCTGGAATAGTAGCTCCATTACAGTAGGAAAAAGGTTTTTCACCTTAATGTTCTGTAAAGCAATGGGATTTAATTCCAAATAACTGGGTCATTCCTGTTGGACCTCATTAGGTAAAGGGTAGCTGGCGTTTTAAATATTAAAGAACTTTTTATATGATGATTTATGATGATAGTGATGATATTCATATTATCTTTCCATCAGAAATACTACCATAAGAACACATACAATCTGTTTGCATTCAGTCAGGATTAATGCAACTCAGTTCTAGGTAGGCTCCATACTGGTAGTCTAAAGAAGCTCCAATATGCACAGAACTCTGATCAGGGAAACACATAACTCTACAGTTAACAGACCTGCACTAGCTTCTAGTACAATACTGCATACAATACAGAATACTGCACTCAGTTTTTCATTTTTTACATAGTTTGGAACCTGATTACCTTTCTACTCCGTCCCCTCCACCAAATTATGCATGTATGGTAAAAAAAACTTTTTAAAAACATACCTTTTTACGTTAGTTTTAATATTTATTCATTCTGTAATGTTTTCTTTAGGTTTGGCTCATTGTTTTGTGGTATTTCCCATCCAGTTTTTTGATGTTGTTCTTCTTTTATTGTCCTGAAAGGCGGTTATAAATTGAATTCTATTATTATTAATATTGTTTCTATGTAATGTTTAAATGCCTTAATACACAATACAAAATAGCTGGCATGCTAAAGCTGTTGATCCAAACAAGACCGCTGACAACAGCGACTAAATGAAACCAATGCACAACCACAGAGACACGCTGCCAGAGAAGCTTCTATCTCTACAGTGTCTTCACTTTGACTGAGCCGCAACTTACACTCTCGTCAGGCACATACACTCTTTCCCGGGTGATGGCTGTGCCAGGCCCGCACTGTGCCACCTGCTGACACACGCAGGCACACAGATGGCCACACTGATCCTCTCTCTTTCTCCCTCTAACTCTCTCTCTTTGCGCCTCGCAGCCCGCAATATCAGCAACACACAGCTTTTACAGCCGCCCGCTGCCAGGAAAGGATGACATCATCTTAAACAGCCGGATAGATTAAGGCTGTGAGAGCTACTGCAGGCCACTAGATGGTGCTGTTGTTAATGTGTCCCAGGATACTCGGGTTTAAAATTCCAGAGGTTGTTGATCTTTTATATATAATTTCTTCCTCTTGTGTAATTTCACATTTGCGTTCCTGCAGGCCAGAGATGTGTCATACTTCAATGTGGTAATGAAATATCTCTGCAGATGAATATGAAATTAGCACAAAGCATATCGTCGCTATCTAAGAACTCATAACTCTATTTTTCCAATTGCATATTTTTAAACAGTTTTAAAAAACATTTACAGGATGTGAATATTTTATTTTTATTTTTCCAAAATGGCTCATTACAAAAACATAAGTTAAAGTTATGGACATATTTGTTTTTCCTGTAAAGTTAATATTTCATAAATGCTTGTGAGTTTGTTACACACAAAGAGTAAGACCTACAGTGAAAAAATGGAAACATGGAGACTAAGCTCATGCTGCACTGACACCTATCGCCAACTCTATTGTTCCCGATCTAATCACGTTTCCATAAGATCCGAACACAGCTGTGCACACTGCTCGTGGGACAGACCTGAATAAATAAATAAATATGTAAATATTTTGCAAAAGGCATCAAACAGTCATTGCAGCAAGCAGTCTCGTGCTCTTTGGAAAACTAGGATGAATGGAGTGCTGTCCTCATACGGTCTCTCAGAGTTCAGCCAGTGTTTATGCTGGTGTAAATGGGATCTATTGCTGCAGAGCACTGAGCACCAGTGCCATGGCAATGGCAGAGGTTGTCATAGAGACCGTGCCTATACGTAATAGGGGGAAGAGCATGTGCGAGAGTGTGTCTGCTGGGGGAGGGGAGCAGGGATGGGATAGAAGACCCCCAATCCATCCCTCTCACTCACCACAATATACAGCTATAAAACACCACACAGTGTTCTGATCAGCAATGTTCTGTAAATGTAAGTGACAATAATGTGTATTTACGGTGGAAAAGAAAAAAAATAAATAGAAAGAAAGAAAAAAGTGATATAGAGGAAAGAAAGAAAGAAAGAAAGAAAGAAAGAAAGAAAGAAAGAAAAAAGGCATATAGAGGATGGAAGGCAAAAAAGAAAGAAGTTGATACTGGGGATGAGAAGAATGAAAGAACGAAAGAAAGAAAGAAACAAACAAAGAAATAAAAATAAAAATGTAACAGGAGAAATAGAAACATAGATGGATGAGAAAGAGGGTAATAAAAAAGTAATGAAAAATATAGAGGTAAGAGAGTATGAAAGGGAGTTTTTGTAGTATAATTGGGCGTAACAGATTGAGAGTGTAATTTTTCATCATTGAAACTTTCCGACAGATGAATTGCTGCAATGCAACACACAGAGCAGAGATGGGAATAAGTCAAAATCTGGAGTAAACTAGACTGAATAAGTAATATAGAGCCACAAAAACTCCAGCAAGTGATTCCATTCTAGCACCATGTGTGCTATACATTCATAGCATTCCAAATAGCCCAATTTGCCTGTTTTGGAAAGCATCATTACAGGCAGCGAAGAGCAGAAACAGAGCAGAAACAGTACGCAGACGCTTTGCAGAGATGAAGTAGGAGCCAGGCTGCAATATGGGGAAAGAAGGGGCGAGCAGGTCTATCCATCATTAAGTCAATGCTGTCCCAATTATCTAGCAGCCCAGTCCTTGTTAGAGTGTCAGGCCATATCCATACCTCAGCAGGGGTGAGTTGGAGTGCACACTAAGGCTGGCAGCTGGATCTAATGCTCCTCTCCACCAGACAACAGCGGCTATTTTCATTTCTCATCAAATCTCTGGCTTTCAGATTTACCTTGAAGTAAACTCTCTTTCATAGTTGCATCCCCAGTGGCATCTCAAACACACTGAGAATAATTATAGCAGCTGCTGTCACACAGAGGATGCATCAAGCATCAATAGACTGGACTTTCAGGAGGAGATTTTTGCTAAATATGTAGTGTTACTTAATCTGTTTCATTACTCCGGCTACATTGTAATGCATAGTTGGCCATTAAAAAAATTAATTCTAAACTTCTTTTTCAGTTTCTTTTCCAATTGCTTTACATCTCTATTCTTTTCATTTACATTTATAAATGAAACATGATTAGATCATGTGGTGGTGGGGCTCAGGTGTTTCAGCTCAGTTCAGGAACCCCCAGCCTGTGGGCCCGATTCATACACCCGCACTCTCTTTGACGACTCTCAACCTGTGTCAGCCTGCAAAAGCAAGCAGGCTTCGAAACAGTCCCCATGGTGCAGCTCCATGCTGGGGCCCACCTGACCTGAATGAGAAATCTGAGAGCTGCTTCCATTGCTACGATACACATGGAGCTGCAGACAGAGCTGCAGCACAGGCCTCCACAGCCACAAATCCCTGTCTTTGTCCCAGCACTGATTAAGCCAGTGGGCCACAGATTGACTAAAGCCCATCATGCCCATGAAAATGGAGGCGCATTTTTAAATGTTTAATTTATATTTCTTGTTTATGAAAAATCAACAAGCAGTTAATACTTAATTGTTCCATACAGTGGAAGCTCACAGTCACATGCACAGTTTGAGAAGGGGATAGTAGGGAGCAGATTCTTCTTGGCCACTATGAGCTAACTAGCTAGACATGCGAACCTTGTAATGCAGTGTTTTTAATTTTTTTTAGTCTGAATTTAATGTAAATACATAAATATTGTGAATAACTGCTTTGCATAGCTGTTAGCTGTGAAAACTGTGGTGTACTGTTTTTATTTTTGGTTGTTGCTAGCTGTGTAACTTTTGTTATTTTGCTAGCAGGCTAGCAGAGTAAAGCTATGTCATGTATAGCAGAAGCAGTTTAGGAGTTACGTACTAAAACTCACCTACTACTTAAAACTCAAAAGGGGAAATGTGTCAAGTTGCAGTGGCACAATATGCCACTTAAGTCAATATTTATTTGTACTAAATCAAAAAATGTAGCATGTCCTTTAGGGAAACCTTGAGCCTGAAGCTTCAGCATAGCTGGAAAACAGCTGATGATATCACAGCCACTAGCACATAGGTGCTAGTTTTAGTTATGCTAAATTTACCTGGTTATCTTTAGCAGCCTTAACCGACAGTTGGTTAGGACATTTTGTTCTGCATCATTCTTATCAGATAAAAATCATTAACAATTAGATTTAGTCTATTATTAGCTTTACAGGCCCATAGGCACTGTGATCAATGATAATGTGAAAACTTCAACGGCAAATCAATACAAACTTAAAAAATGTAATGTTACTAAAAGATTATACACTGTTAAGGTCACTATAAACTAATATACAAAGGTATACAAAATTAGTCCTAGTTATTTTCTAGCTAGAAAATAAGGTCAAGTCCAAGGTTTTGCCCACTGTGCAGACCAATGTTTATGCTCTAAGAACAGACACCTGTAGAACACACTGCAGGCCTGGAAGCCTGCCCATAGCCTTTGGCTTTAGAAGACTGCAACCATTTACTGTAAGTGCAATATAAATAATGAGGATGGCTTTAAATACTGCTCTAGGTGGCCTGATGTTCACATTTTTGACAATGAGTGACCGTGGTAAAAGAGGCTGGTAAAAATTTAACAACTCATTAAAATGCAGTTTCCATGTCACACACTTTAGCTGTCCACAAAAAAACCCCAAAATAAGCAGGTAAATGGTACATAAAAAGGCAAACAAACACCTGCAAAGCACACATCATTAAATACATGACTGCAATAACCCAGTCTAACAGGAGAGTTTTAACTTCTCTACTGAAGGCCTGTGAATGAGGCCACACAAGCTTGGCGTGGTGAAGCTAGCCCAGATTCTTTCTGTTTCTGGGTTGCTGGTCTACCCTACTTTACCATTGCATGGCCAAAAAGAGAGGCGGGCGAAATACAGGAACATTGAGACACACAGCTCACAGCATGCAGCCCACTTACCTCGACTGAAAATGGACTTCATAGCAGCAAAAGCACATAAGTGTAATAAAACCATCCTCCATTACTTGAACATTAAAAGAAGTCAATGTTATAAGCTCTTCCTGGATGTGAATGAAAAACTGATGAGATAACGACAGACACATTGCATTTCTTAATAAGAGACAAGCGAGAGTAGCACAGAAAGATCAGGGCAGCACTTAGGATAAGTATTATATACAAATGATAGATAAGTGCTGACCTCACGTCTCTCTGGGTGATACTTGTGTGCTATTATATGTCTACTGGCAATAGATGGTAAGTAAAACATTTATGTTGAAGAATTCTTGACTTGGTCTGCCTTTATTTTTTTTAGTGCAGCAGTCCATCATCATAGATCATCAGATCCGGTCTGGCCTCAGCTCACGCTCTGGCTCAACTAATTGCAAAATTCTCCCAGACACAATATATTTCGTGCACAAAAATCATGCTGCTGATTGACGACTGTTGCATTGCAGCAGGCAGGGCTTGAGCACAGTTAGTGTGAATAGCAATTGACCTACATTGAATCTCAGACAGATATGCTCATGTTTCCCTTTGAGACTTCTGAAAGAATCAGAATGAGAACCACTTTATTAGTTAAGGTCCCCTGCACGTACTGCCAAGTTGTCCTTTGAACTGACCTAGCTATGCTCCTCCGCCTATTACGACCTTCATGCTTTATAGAAGGGTGGCAAAAATCACATTAAAAAAAAATAGAATATGCTGCAGACACTGTTTGTCAAAACAGTGCATTATTACTACAAATTATTTAGCATGTGTGTAAAAGGTCATTGTTTCAGAAAGGATTTTTGTTGTGTATTTGAGCTTACTTTCGCCTGGTGGTAAGTTTTTCGTTTGCAATCTGCCTGGGTTTGATTACCTACAACAAGACAGAAGTAGATAATTCTAAACTGGAAACAAAGTTATTTCTGCCAGAATTCTTTAAAGCTGATTCAACCTTAAAACAGTTATGAAGGAAGGCATTTGTTGGAGACATAAATAATTTTGTCCATACCGCTTTTTTTTTTATCTGCTAATTAAATCTGTCACCATGCAGTGCCACCAAGCTAAGAGGGATAGTGCTTACTGCTAATTCCATCAGGACAGCTAACAGACGGCTGCACTGGCTAGCACTGTACTGTGTGACAGGGGAGAGGGAGGGCCAGTGAGACCATTTATGCTCTGTTGGTTTCCTGGCCACGGATGGCTGTGGCATCACTGGGGAGCAAACTCACAAACTTGTGGGAGCCAGTTGATGAATACAAAACCATACATACTAATAATCCCTGTCTATATATAAAAGCTATAAAATAAATATAAATAAATCTCAAACCCTAAGCCAACTTGTGAAAATAACACTTAATCTTAATTTTTTTAAAAATAGGTATTTCTGATCAAGTAAAGTTAAAATGTTTATTTTGAAAATTCTGCCTCATGTTGTTATCTCACTACCAAAACTTGTAGCCCATAGGCTAATAGGTTTATTTTAGGGCGTGGATTGTGAAGCAAGTGAAGCTGCATCCCTGTTATTGGTTTTAAAGTAAATGTGTTCCTGAAGTCTGAAAGTTTAGTGTCTAATATTATGAACTGTCTCCAATGATACAAATATATTCTGCAAACATAAACATTTTTGCTTTAATTAAAAAAATTATGGGTTTTTGTGTGTGCAGCTATTCATTACTAGGTTTACTTGCCATGCACTGGCTAGAGTTTTGCTCAAAATCGTCAAAAGTACTGTTTTGGTAGTGGTGAAATGGAATGTTCAATTATTTAGTGTAACAAAACACACGTTAAAAAGGTACAGGACCCCTGAAAGCAAAAGGATTTTAGTCTTAAGTCCAAGTCAGTTAAAAATGACTTTGAACCAGTTTGTTGGAAAGATCCATAAATAAGTAAAAAGACACAGAGTCACAGAGTTCAACAAAACAGTATTCACAGTATTCAAACTAAATGGCTTGATACTGCAAAAGATGCAAACATGAAAAGTGTTGTACAAATATCTTTACAAAAGCCACACAGCTAGTTAGAGAGGTGGGGGAGAGGTATACAGTGGCTTGTGCTCCAACAGGAGGGCTATGCAGGTACGACAAACTGTAGCTTCAACTGTTTCAATTGACAGCTGCAACACAGCCAGCTGTCAAGCTCTTTCGCATCAATCCAGCCGATTGCAGCGTGACTGGTGCCACACTTAGCAACTGCAATGCCACACACTTAAAAATAGCTCAAATAGCAGCCACTTCGCCCCCAGCGCTAGAAAAGTACAGACAGAGACGCTTGCGCAAGCTGTCTGATTAGCTTGCTGCCACTGTTGTGGCAGCTCATATACAGGATCAGTTTAAGAAGGAGTGCAGTTTTTGTCTCCCACACTAGCAGCATGCTTCCTCCTGGAGCTATCAGGTGTCCCTCTGTCTCGCTTGGCAGCCTTACGGCCCAGGCCTGGCATAGCTGAGGCGACAGCTGACCGCAGATCAGCACTGCCGGCTGAGAGAGGAGCGGCCGGAAGGAGCTCCACCTGTCACTAGCGCTGGGCTGTAGAGGGGTGAAGCGGGAGCCAGCAGCTAGCATTCCTGCACAACAGCCAGCTAATCACAGCAACACTCGCTAGGCTTATACCAAAGACCACAGATGGGCTGTTCATGCAGTAAAAAAAAGACTTAGTCTGCTGCCTTGGAGCGTCCATATCTTCTTAGAAGTTTCTTGTAACGTGACTTAAATATATATTTTCGTTTAACCGTTATTCCTCAGACTGAACAAAGCAGGTTTTTGTTGCGGAGCCTCAAAATGATCTATACAGCAGTGTGCAAAAGAGAGACATTTCTGCACATTTTAATGCACAACAACTACTTATTGAGATTTTTCTGAATTTAACAAATTGTGTTAAAAAATTACAGCACATTATATATTGATTTTTTATTTCTTTTAAATCAAATAAAAGGAAATTATGCACAAAAAGTCTGTGTTGACATATTTTCACTTAGAAGATCTATAAAACATGTAAACTCTTCTATACAGCTGTAGGTATAAACGATATCATGGGCCAGCAGAGGAAGGGTGAGCATATGTGCTGTATTTGATAATGCATGCCATAATATTAAACTGATTATTTGGGATTCAACCGCAATCCTGCAACACAAGTGTGACGGCCAGGAAAGGCATGTGGCGGAGCTGCAGCTGGCTTTGTTTTTTTGCGGCGCAAGGCTGACCTCCTGCATTATTGATGATTTTCTTTTTTTCCTCCAATCTCACCCGAAATCAAGTATACAGGAGCAATCTAAGGCAGAACCCTTCCCCTCCTGGGCCTTGGCAGCCTGCTCGACGCGTCTGTGGTCTCTAGACAGTGTTTATTTGATTACTACGCCTTCACCTTGCGGCAATCCATCTTCAGCATAGAGAGCTCCACCTGCAGGAGGCACAAAGGGGAACGAGGGGCCACCACAGTTCTACCCCATAGACAAGAGAAATGTCTGCACTCCTCCCTTCATCATTCTGTCATCCTCACATTTAAAAAGCAGTTCTAGGTTTTCTCCTAGTTTCATAGATACTTTATTACTATGTAGTAATTCAGCGAGCATAAATGAGTGACCGAGGTTGAGAAAAGCCAATTAAGCCAATTTTTTTTAAGAGTGCTCTTATTGTATTTGAGCCAAACTATTACATTTTTATACTCCCCAAGCTTCACCTTGTTTTCTCAGCCCTCTAATTACAACTCAGGAACTGTTGCTGTCCTTCATTACCTCAAGTTCTCAGTTCATAATGAGCTCACTAGTGTTTGAATTTGAAGCTCTAGTTCAAGATGTAACTTGGGACTTTTAAAAGCAAAGATGGCCACGCCTACTAAAAAGCATGGATTTATCCGTGTGCATCTATAGAGTTAGAAGTATTTCCCACAGAAACGCTGGGATTATTACAACAGTACAACTGCTATGCACAAGCACTTGAAGCGCAAACATCTCGGAAAGCTTTGTCAACACAGCAGCAGGACAGCATCGTAAATTCTATTTACTTGTCTTTCTTAGCAGATTATTTTATGATTATTAACACATGCACAGGCTGATTTATACTCCCTCTACGTGCAAAAATGTCTGCATGAGCTTGAAGCGATATAGCTGTCACTACCCACAGACTTTTACGTTTACATGGTTGTTGAGCAACACATTCATTAGAGGACAGTACAGAGTAAATCAAACACGGCGATGGTGGACGAGCACATAGTTCTGTATTTATATATATATATATATATATATATATATATATATATATATATATATATATATATATATATATATATATATATATTAATCAACTAATCAAAAAATTAGTTGTTAGATTAATCGACTAATCTAAAAAAAAAATATCGTTAGATTAATCGATTAACAAATTAGTTGTTAGGTGCAGCCCTAGTCTCAGCTGTCTTGTTTTAAAGTATGTCTTCACAGGACAAACATGCCTGTGGCAGGCAGATCAATGCTTTATAGTCTTTGTAGTGAAGGTTGCTGTAGTGTTGGTTATGCTTGCGTCAATCCAGTTTTCTTTTTATTTCATTTCTGTTGTTTTGATGATTATAGGCTGTAAGAATAAGGCCACAGCTTAATATTATGACACTGACGGACACTAGTGTGTTTGGAAACTGTATCTACCAAGTTTTCTTACCCAATTATTCACAGGCCTACTCAAAAATGTATCTCTGCCTATGCCACTAGTTGCTGATTTTTTTATTTATTGAGCCTTGTGCAATAAATATATGTATGTTTTGTTTCTGTGTGCTCTGTAGTGTGATGGTTCCAGAGTGTTTCAGAATGGCCTATGACCATTGCAGTGCTGTCCTCGATTTTGTCTCACTTACTTAAATATAGCTGCATATCTGACTAGCATGTGGATACATGTTGTTCCACATCAGGATAAATGGAAGAAAGCTTGATTTTCACTAAACTTGATGCAGCCATTGTGTTCGCAATAAGCTGCCATCAATACAGCTTTACAGTTTATATTTTACAATTTGCATGACATACTGCTTCCTAAGTAACATAAAATAATTGATCAACGCTGCTTAGTAAATTGCAGTCAGCTTTCCTGCAGATGGGGCCTTCAAAAACATGAATAGAACCATATGAGTAAGAATTTGATTGTTGGTCAGTTTCATTTAGGGTGCGATCTAGAAGAGGCTACAGAGCCAGGCACAGGTTGGTTTTGGTCAGAGGTGCACTGAAAACGCCAATAAGAGCCAAATCTCTCAGTCACCTGCGAGTTCTACATCAGGTCTACTTTCAAAATTGGCAAAATCCCCAGTTACTGGAGGCCACTGAATAGTATACAAGGGGTCTACCTGAGCCCACAGAAGACTTAGCTGGTGAGAAGCAAGTCAACACATTTAAGATGGAGAGCAGTTTGACTGATCATTCTCATCTCTCGCTGGTATCTGAGCCAGCACAGTTCTTGGTGACAATTTTGAGTTTGCATTATTCCTCCTCTTGTTTTTCATCTCATCAATTCCCCCCTGTGCTTTCCCCCCCACAACCCCCTGAGTGGGTGTGTGATGAGAGCACACACATCCTGCTCTGACTGAAGGCAAGATTCAAAAGCAAACACAAAAATTGAAAATCCCATCCATTCTGTCATCCTGCAGCCTGACTCGACACTTCAGCCAAACACAGCAGGCTCTTTGCTGCAGGCACTGTGGATTCTGAAGCCAGTAAAATAATAATAGTCTTGGGCACAAACAATAATGAAGCAGAGAGAGAGAAAGAGAGAGAAACAGAGAGAAAGAGAGAGAAAGTCGAGAATGCACAGCTCCTCACCTAACCTCTCCATATGTTCAGAAAGAAGGAAATTGGAGGTTAAGCGGTGAGTGCAGGCCCATGCTGGGCTCGGGGGGACATTTTAGGACTAAATTGATGTAATTAAGTCCCCAGCATTGTATTTCCATGCTTTACTCCCTTGACCAGAGGATTGGGTATACCTCTTGGATCAAAAGTGTCCATCTGATCCTATTTAAAAACAATCGATAGCAAGCACTCGGAGCTGAAGAAGTTATATACCACCAGCAAAAAAATGCTGTGCAGTTCACATATAGCTGGATCTGAAAGGCGCAGTCTGATCCGGCAGCCCCTTCTAATCAGCAGCCAAAGCACACAGCCGAGGCTGCAGGGCTGACATTAGTCAGGCGTTCAGTAGTGTTAGCACCCAGATTAACGCCAGCTAACAGCATTGCCTACTGCTTGTGCATGGCTGCGACGCAAAGTTTCTGCATGTTACATCACCCGCAGCATTCATCTCAAACACGGGACTGCAGTCTATCACACCAGCTGAGCAGCGAAAAAGAGGAGAGCACTTGCACACTTGCAAGTTTGTATTTCTGTCTTTTTGATGTATTTCCATCAACGTCTGTAATACTGTAGCTAATAAATAAATTAATAAATAAATGCATTATCCTTCATGGAGATCAGATGTCCTCACAATTTCCACAACTGTGTTCTTTCATAGCAACTGTTGTTAAGTTAGACAAGCTTTATGAAACAGTGCCAAAATCCTATTCAACCTGAGGTGAACCTGTAGATCAGTTAAACCACTCTGTTCTGATTGGTCAGCTGAGTGGTTCCGACCCTACAGAATCTCCAGATGCTGAGCACTGTGTGAGAGAATGCCAAGCTTGCTGACAGACAGGCAATACAAGATGACATCACCCTGTAACAGAGAAAAGGGCTTCTGTGGGAGAGAGTTTCACCCTCTGGCATCTTTACATGCACAAAAGAAAAAAACAAAAAAGCATAACTGGTCGCCTTTAACCTCAAAAAAAAAATCTTTTTACTTGAATACTTCTTTAATTTTTATTTCAATTCCACATGGGGACCAGCTGACCCAACCCTAATTTGCTTGTTGGCCAAATTTAATCTCAAGGAGAAGATAAATATATGACCACAGACATATGTTAATAGTGTTTCAACCCCTCTGCCAGACATAGAATGCTATCATGCTGCGAGAGACACAGGCTCTGTCTGAAAGTGAATGAGCGGTATAGGAGCATTCTGTACACTGTATGTAGAAATGGGTTGGCATGTGAGATCAGGAGTGTCTGTCAGTGTGTGTCAGATCTCGTCTGCCTGAATGTGTTGATGCGTGAAGCGTGTGAGTTAGAGAAGCTGCTGAGAGGAAAGTCTGTCTCTCTATATGTCTATCCCTCAGCCAATGCTGGGTTTCTGGCATCATGCTAAAGAGAGCATTCTTATACCTACTTGCTTCATTTTTCTTCTGCATTCTATATACTACATGATTTATTCACTAACTGATTTCACTTCAGTCAATTAAAAGTAGAGAAAAAGAAATGTGGCGTTAGGTTTCACTTTGAACTATCAGTCCCCAAGGATGCAAGTTTTTTAAAGCTGAATTACAAACGGATCGATATCAAGCTGCTCAGTTTATTTACATCTACAAACTAGGTCTACCGTAAAAAGAATCTGAGATCAAAATCAATGCGTGGATGAATAATAACCACACTGGAATCAGTTCAAAACAAAAGAACTTCTTACATGACTGGTCTCCTCTGAAATGTGAGAATGTGAGACATCAAGTTTATAGAAAACTTCAAAAGGCCAAATAAAGAACGTCTACTCAAAGCGGCCCGATTTGGGATTTATATAGTTATATATTTGGCAACAGCTCAAAAGGAAGCATTTGCTCTCTGGAACTTCTTGAACCAGAGCAGTTCAAACTGTCTATTAGCATAGTGGATGACTGTAATGGTATTATCCAGCTGAGCTGATGTGTTCCTTGCTTATACATTTAGTTTATGTATTTGTGTGAAAGTGTAAAACTCACTGCCCTCAGAGCCCTCGTGCTCTGCCGTAATCAGTCACTGGCACCTGTCAGCCACACCGCATCTTGCTTTTCCTCTCATTAATCTTTCCGCATTTTGTCTGTCTGTTTCCAGGGGTTTAGCAGTGAAATACACTTTTCCTGTATGTGCTTGCAGTGACAAACCATCAATATTACAGCTAGGCCTTTATTTTGGTGCAATAAAAAAATACTTCTTCAAGAATAGCAATTTCTACTAACAACCTTTTGGGATTGTAGTAGTAAATAAGCACTAAGCTAATGAAGGTTCTGGTTAACAGACATTAGAAGCTTGTATAAGACATTCCATGCTTTACTGAGCTTTTAAGATACATTAACATATATTTGACCTGACTCAGGCTACCACTCATCTGACAAGTCAGGACTTAAATTCAGCTCTTAACCACTGGGAACCACCTACCTATATAACACAGAAGGGATCATTTTCCAATTTTACTCTTTTGAATCCATTTTGTATAAAGTTTACAGTTTTAATTGAATAATCCATTTAATATAGTAAATCACATCATCAACCCAAACGCTGAGTTTCCGCACAATTTAAGGCTGGCTGTAAGATCCCTAACAGTTATTTACCGTCTGTATACATGTGTCTACTTTATGCTATATGCTGTACATTTCACTCACATTCATCTATTGAGCCACTGCCTCAGGCTGCTCAGGCTGTGCCACTGTGGTAAACATGATGCTTAAGATCAGGACCTGAAAGGACGCTGTCTTCACCTCAACCCTCTGATATTAAAGAAATGTGGAACTTTAATAACTCCATTCTACTGATTATAATTTACATCACCATGTGAATGAAGGGTGACTGCATATACATTATTATTAACAACATAAACCTTGTGGTTTAAGGAAGGTAAGTAATATTAAAATGAGAGGAGAAGACACAAAGCCAGAGCTTTAGCAGGTCCAGATAAAGGACATCACTGCAGCTAAGTGTGTCACAGCCAAGCCCATTTTCACTGCCAAGGGCTTTTGTACTTCTGAGCACAAAGGTAGAACTGGCAAATGTGTGTATTAAATGGCTTTTTGGAACTGGCAAATGATCGGGCTCCTTTCCAGCTTGCAGTGCTAATAGACAAGACAAGGATCTCTCCCAGTACCAATAACATTGAACCTGCTCACTGTCGGCTCAGTGAAAACCCCAACACCATTATACTCAACTCAGACCTTCTGCAAACGAGCAAAGAGCTGCTTTTGGATAATCTGTCTATCTAGAACAAGATAAGAGTTACTCTAAAATAAAATCTATTCTGAGGGTAACTCTGGGATGTGAATGATATTGAAGTTCATCCTACAGCTTTATGTGTTTTATTTATAGTGAACCTTCACATTCACTAGGCACTTTACTACAAAAGTCTTCTGAGCCAACCTTGCTGCTTTACTGTAATAGCTTATGCCTCTTGTCATTTATTTGTGGTCAGCTCTTGACCGTAGAGCTGCTTCTTAGCTGGACATTTTGAGAGCTTCTAATAAAGTGGAGAGTGACAATAAGTATTTTTTTAATGAGCATTTACCACAGTCATTTTGTTGATGGCCACCAGGCACAGGCCTGGGTAGGTGTTTCTAATAAAGTGGCAAGCTAGAGTAAATTAATCTAATAAGGTGGCCAATGTATATGATTGGTGATTTTAACAAAGTGGTCAGTGAGCATTAGTATGAGGTTAGATTTATAAGAGAGTGGTTGGTGGGTGTATATGTAAGTCCCACTCTATTAAAGTTATCAGTGAATGTATAAGGTAGAGGTTTTTAATAAAGCGGACAACATCTTTTTGCTGGATATAGCATACTGGGAAATATAAAATGTGTCACAATTTATGTTTGACTGTTTCCAGTTTGTTATCTTCAGCAAATAAATAGTAATTGTGCATTAAAAGGTCGAACAATAACAATGCATGTCACTTGACCATGAGTGCTTGAACTTGTTTATATGACTGTGTACTAAATGAACTCCACAACCATAACCAAGCTCGATATACATTCTACACTGCTGAACAAAACCCAGGTGTGCTGAACTATCAGCATGACCTTACATGACATTACAGAAACAACTGATATCACAGTAACCACTAGGAAAGTGTTTGCTGAATGCATATCTTGGCAATATCTCTGTCCTGCTCTTCCTCCTGCTCCTGCCCTCTGTATCTGTCCTAGACACACGTCGTCTTGCGACACGGCTCCAAAGCTTGGAGCTCTTTTCCCAGTCAACCCGGCCTGCAGGATTAGCTATAAATAGTTGCTCCAATAGCTTGCCTGAGGAAGTAGATTACACTGAAACTCCTTCTCTCTGTAGCACAACTGGCCCTCATTGTCTAAACTTGTAGCAGTGCACATATTACCACACAGAGAGGGGAAGCAGGGGTACCATGCTAAGGCAAAGACAGGCAGATAATACTATGAAAATGTCTCTGGGCTGAAAGAACTGTAATACAGTCCTGAATAACTGGGAGAAGAAAAAAAACACAAAAAAGCCACAAACGTGAAAAATGGCAGCGCATAAAAGAAGGCGATGTGGGATTTTAAATCCCCACTCATGCTCAGACTTATACACTTGAGCTATATGTCTTCGAGCCGGCAGTGCAGAATGATATTTGAGACTGCATCGATTCCACTGTTTGCAGACATGTATTAGCTTGTGTGGAGGAAAAGGCTGGTGAGGACTCAACATTTAATAATTCAACAAAGGTATATCAGATGTGTTTAAAGGGCCCGTTATCATTTTTTTTCATGCTTACTTAAATAAAGAGTTTGATGTAGAAAGTAAACATTGTTAATATTTTAAAACACACCATTCACTGCCCAGTCCATATGGTCCACATGTGGGAAGTTTCAAAAACAGCTCGTTCTAAATTAACTGTTTTTGTGATGTCATAAACATCTGCACATTTATATACCTGCCTATTTAGACAATAACAGATGCTGAAATATATGTTTCAACCTGGACTATTTTTTGATTAAGAGGCCATAATAATGAGGGGCCAGTCAAGTTAGAGGTCAGTGCATATATCACTATCAGGCTCAAAAATAAAAAAGCCTGTTTAATTCTAGAGAATAAAGACAGGCTAGCAAAATAAAAATATGTAAAGTAGTAATTGTTATGACAGATGCCAAGATGCTTGATGTCTTGAAAGCATGATGTTTTTGTTAAGTATACTTAGGTTTACTGTTAAGACTTTAAACTTATCACAGTTACATGACACAGTTAGAAGTTATTACAGAACAAAATCATGGCAAATCATGACATATTACATGTTCATTACATGTCTAGTGAAATGCTGCCCACAAGTAAGACCTAAATATAAAATAAAAAAACATGGCCTCTGGTGAAAACTGTCCTGCAAAATCTTAGGTTTTCAGGCTTTAACACAGCCACACACACGCTTATTCATTAGCTGATTAGTTGGATCAGTTGAGATTTAGCAAGGACAACATCAAAATATGGCTTTAAGCAGGGGTAATCCCAGACTGGGTTGGTTTTGAAAAAAAAAACCCCAACCACTAATATGAGACGCAATCCAGGAGTCAGACATTAAGTAATTCGCTGAAAGAATAGGCCAGACTACTCATTAGTCACTGTTCAGCTGAAAGCAGCATAATAGCCACTCTGTAGCTGTGACTATGGCAGAGAGACGTTGGAGTCTTCTCTCCCAGCGAACTCACACATCCTTCCCACAGGCTGGCAGCTGAGGTGATGCGCCAAATTGAGTGTCTGAGCAAATCAGTGCTGACAAGGCCCCGCTCTGCCTAACCCTCGCAGGAGCACACACAGCTTTACATAAGCACCCCAACCCCTCAGCCCAAATGCCATAGTGTTCCTACTATCCTCCATGTGTGAATTGGAGCGCCTGTTCCAGGACATAAATATCCCGAAACCCAACATGCAATCTTGAACAATGATGCAGTGTGTTTTGTTTTTTTAAACCTATATGTACACTCACTGGCCACTTTATTAGGTAAAAAAATTGAATATTTTTGATTAAAGCATAAATAAGTTAAATTAATTGCACCCAAATTTTCTAACTTTGGGTCATGAGGGACAGTCTTGTTTGCTCTAAAACGTAGGAGAGTGGGTAATGTTAGTCCTATGGAGTAAAACTCTTTCATTTCTTTCGGTAGAGACAACCTCATCAGTGTAACATTGTTTATTCATGGCTAACACTGGCTTAAGGAACAGGTTGTTAAGACACTGCTGTGCAGATACACACAGCCAACACACACTCCAAATGTCAGTGCCACACATGGAGTGTCACTCTGCACAACAGTATTAACACCAGCCAAATCACAGATACATGCTATACGAGAGTCAGCGGCTTAAACCGAGAAGAAGAAGAAGCTCTCTACTTTAAATCGCTCTTCTTATACACTCTTAAACAGAAAATAGGTCCACCACCCATCGAGACCGAGAAGGTGACACTGCTTGAATAAAAGCACGTCGAAGTCTAAATGGATCTGCCGAGTGCTCAGGTATCGATTTCCGTTCCAACAGAAGTGCCGCTTCCGCTCTCTGTGGCTTCTCGGGCTGTCAGATAAAGGCCTCTACCTTTTTTGGAGCTTTATTTGGAACTGCCCACTCCAAGTGTGAAGACGAATTAAACAATACTTCACACCTCTCTCTGCCTCTGTTCAACTCTTCCTCCCTCTCTCTCTCTCTCTCTTTCTTCTCCTCTCACCAGGAGGCCGTAAGGGAGAGGGAGTGAGAAACAGATTGATGAACAAGGGGATGGGCTGTGATGAACAAGGGGAGCGGCTGAAAATGGGTGGTGGGGAGGCGACGTAGGAGATTCACGCTAAATGGGGCTCTTAAAGGCAACAGTGCTGGTGAGAGGACTAACATTCCAATCTATGTTTGTTCTCAACAACATTCAAAGGTGGTTTACACCTGGCCCCTCCATGTGACTGTATCCTGAGAAGATTTTAGCCACATGCATTTACACTTTTACTCAAATGTGTCAAATCTGCTTATTGCATAGCCACCAATTGGCAAGTCTGTGGAGCTTCTATTGTCTGCAGCTCGTTTTGTACAGTAGTGTCTATCCATATTGCTGTTAAGCATCTTGTTTGTTCTGGTCACCAACCGTGTGTGTCCTCCATGTCCTCCATCTTTCTCGCAGACACAGGTCATGTGTGCAGTGATGTACTGCATGGGGACGAGCTTGAACTGTGCTGGGAGGGGTTTCAAATGCTTAATGTGTCTTGGAGAGATGGAAGCGTTTCCACTGCTATGATTTGAGTGATCAGATTTGGATATGTATTAAATTAATTTAGGGTGCGCTTACCTTGGTGCATGAGGTGGTCAGGTGTAAGTGAGGTTTAAGCTGCTATGATAACTTGCTCAGCAGTGTTTTGTTTGTGTTCACAGAGTTAAAACCTCCCCCTTAATAAGCCCCTCTCCCAAAATATCTGTGCACAGGCCTGGCTGGTTTAGAGGGCTTCGAGGCAATTACATGACCCAGTAAACCCAAATAATTTTAGTCGACCTGTGTTTAATCGTGTCATATCAAGAGATCGCTTCAGGACATTGTGAGGCACAGCACAATCACAATGTGTAGGAATGCAATCACATTTTATTGTGATGTCCTAAACAGATGTGAGTAATTCAGATTCAGAAACATCCTCTGACTGGATGGTTTCTCTAATTAGCCCGAACAAACAGAAAAGATGTCCTAAATGCTGGAAAATTAGTTACTTTCTGGACCTGAACTAGAGAGAGAGAGAGAGAGAGAGAGGGATAGACAGAGGGAGAAAGAGAGGTGGGCTGGCTTGTTTAAGTGCCAAATACAGGCTTCGCACAACCTTGCATCGGGGCATTCTGTAGGTCTTAATCAAATGACCTATCAAGTTTACTAATCAGACACAACATCCAACGAGTCTCAACAGAGTTCGTCTTGAATGAGTCTTGTGTGGAGTATTAGTATGTGACAGTTAGTATATCAGTTTTGATTGATGTTTTATTTCTTCTGAGATCATAGCTCTCCTGTGTGGGCTGCAGTGTAGCATTACACTTTGTGTGTGTGTATGTGCGACTGCACCAGTCATCAGGCAGTTGCTCAGCCAGGCTGAAGTGCTGACTCCACAGCACAGCTCATTGCACAGCTTACACAGCTTAGCACTGTTTACACTCCAGCTAATGTATGGGTGTCCGAAGAAAGCACAGTGAGCCAAGGCCAGCTGCTGGAAACAGCCTGCGCCTCTGTAAGAAACTCCTACATTCTGACCACTCAGGAGCTGGCTGGCACACTGCCTAATTGATCAACATGTTCCTTCATAGCTGAATCGGTCTATAATTGTCGGTATACTCTTAGAGGTGATGCTGTCAAAACAGGTTCCTTGTTATTTCATAGAAGAACAACTTCCAGCTCCCTAAAGAACTTTTCATATAGTTATGAATATAGATAGTTCTTCAAAGAATCCTGTTTTTCAATCAGATGTAAAACTGTAAAGTACACTCTTAAAGGAGGTTTAAAGTCCAGGACATAACGTCCAGTAAAAAAAAGTCATAAATGATGGACACAGCTGAAACTATATAGGTTAGGGAGGCAGGCTGCTGGTGCATTGGGAACGTTCTCGGTCTGAGAAAGCTGTAGGTGGCTGTGTGTTTGGAAGTGGGTCAGACAGCACAGAACTAGGCATATTACTGCCAGAGCGGCTTCTTAGGAAGCCTGAGGGAACTTTGCAGCTTTTTATTTAGGTAGATTCATGGAGCCACTTTTGCCACAGTTTATTATTTCATGTTTTAAAAAGAGGTATTTTTTATTATCCATGAATGCATCCACACTGTCAGTCATACTATTAAAACCACCTTCTTGTTTCTATACTCATTATCTATTTTATCAGCTTCTATTACGGTACAGGAGCATTTTGTAGCTCTTAAATTTTTCTTTATACTTTGTTAGCTCTCTATCACCCTGTTCTTCAATGGGATCATTCTCAGCACTGCAGTGACACTGACATGTTGGTGGTGTGTTAGTGCGTGCTGCACTGGTATGAGTGTATCAGCCGGAGCAGTGCTGGGGTTTTTGAACACCTCACTACTGGAGTGAGAATAGTCGATCAGAAACTGGCAAGAAAAGTTCTACATTCACGAATGACTGTGAATACTAGCCATAACCAAGTTTCTGTCAGTTGTTAGAAATGGAAAACCGTGCCAGTCACTCTAGACCAGGGTAAAATATACATTTGTTGCTGTTACAAGTTCTAAGTGAAAGATGGAATGCCAAACTTTAAATGTCTGAGTTTAATCTAGAATGGACAGCATTAGCTTAGTGCCAATATACTATTATAAACCCCAAATGGGTGCTGGCAGAAATCAGCATTGCTGTAGAATAGTTTTTTGGCCAAATTCTGCAAATTATGACCCAGACTACAATTGTCACAATTTGCCACGTTTTCATACTTCACTCACACTCTGTTACTTTGGTACTTTGGTAAAGCAAATGTTTCTGACATCTCTGATCATGGCATCTCTGAAAGAGGCAGAGTTTCACGCCTATGACTCCTTCCGACACTACAGATCTTTCTGACTTCAGTTCCCAGAGTGCACGGCCTGATGATGTCACAGAGTAGAGCTATGTTAAAGTCCATCTTTGGAAAAAGCTCCTAAATGTTTACATATTTCACATATTTTGGTACTCTAAGTGATTTGAGTATGAGTGCTCCTGTAGTGGGTTTGTGGTGTGTTTTGCAGGTGAGAGTCGGTGGGAAGCTTGGCTGTGTTAGACGGAGGATGAGTGCTCATTAAATAGAGCATGATGAAAACTAACGGGCCAAGAAACTCCCTACTGGCTGGCTCACCCCATGGTGTTTTACTAACCTTCTGTATGCCTTTGGAGACCACGTGCAGGAGGTTCAGTAGTTCTGCATAGTTCCACTTCATGCACCTTACCTACCACTACGTTTCACTATTATTTACTTTAACTGCTAATTTACTTTACTTTTGCTGTGGATAACTATATAGGGTAACTATTTCCAAATGAGTGCCCAGCATTGCACTATAGAGCCATGGAACTGCATTCTTAGAACGACAGAGGCAGCTCTTTAAATGAATGCTCTTTTATTAAACACAGCAGCATTGGAGACCACTCTCCCTGATGGAAGGCACCAACACTGCACCACCACCCCCCTTAACAGCCCACTACAACATAGTCCAATAAGTACATATATACAGGTACAAGCTAACCACCACAACTACTCACAATATTTATAGTCTCTCTAACTGAGAGTCTGGTGTTCTCCCAGGGGTCTCAGCATGTGACCACATCCAGAACCAGCCAGTAGTGGGTGGCTACAATACCAAATGGGATGTGTTCATCAGTAGCCGACCTCATGTACAATCAGTAGCCTTGATTTCGGAGCATTGTACATACAGTAAAGATGATTAATGATACTAACAGTACTAAACTAATAAAGCTAGAATTGACATGAGATGCTATCTTGACCTGGCCATGAATTGGACCAACATTGCACAAGACTCACTCTCCAGTTGCACCTCCAGTTCTTGCTATGAGGTGATATTGAGACTGTCTGTATTAAACTGCCATATGCACTGCCACTGAAGCACTCTGCCTCACCCATAATACCATACCCATGACTTATTCATACCTATTCATACACTTTTTTTCCATAAATAGTCAAAACGTGATCTTGCAAAACACGGCATGAAAATACTTTTAAAAAAGTGAACTGACTTGATCACGAAAAGAAAGATGGATGTACTTTTAAAAGCAACTACATACTAAGCAGTAAGCTCTGTAGGGTTGTATCCATGGTAGCTGTTGACTTCAAACATCTATAATGGAAAAAAGGACAGTCAGTATTGTCTAGCTTATGTAATAAAAAAGCAATTACCAGAATGCGACAGTTACATGCAAGGGTGACAGATCTGACTCATTATCTGTATTGCATGTAAAGACGCTGGGCTCAGTGGAGCGGAAAAGAGGTTGCGGACACGGGAGATGGAAAACCTACAGTAAGCTAATTACAGCACTCCTGAACCCATCTAGTGCTGTTCACACAGGGGACAGTGTAAGTGGTGATGGGGCTAAGTGGATTGTTGATAAGTGTGGTTTTGTGAGGAGAAGAAGAGAAGAATATCTGACAGGTAACACTGTAGCTGTAAGTATGAGTCTTAGGTGTGGTGAAGTGCTGCAGAGTGCAGATGGGAGTTCAGCGAGGTGTCATCACAGGAGTTAACTGCATAAGGCATAAGCAAATTGGTTTATTTTGCTTTTAATAAAAAGAAAGTTGTTCTAACAAATAGATTTTGTTGTGTCTTGAACCATTTTGCACAATGTGGAACCCCCAATGATTTAAAAGCCTCCAGAGAAGGCCTTACGATTTCTGCAATCTGAAAAATACATATCTATATATATATATATATATATATATATATATATATATATATATATATATATATATATATATATATATTTTTTTTTTTTTTTTTTTTTTTTTTTTTTTTTTTTTTTTTTAAACAGGACCATCCTGTTCGATATATTTAATCTTTGCAAGTATTGTAGTGCTATCTTATTCAGAGGCGCTTTAACTTGCTCATGGGCCCTAAGGCTACAGGTGCTCATTGGTCTATTTATAAATTACAATCCAAAACGACACCAATATCACTCCCAACTGAAAGAGGTAGTCACTGGGCTAACAATCAGCAGCACTGATGCTTACTACACACAGCGTCCAAAACTCTTGAAGGTGTCATCTGCCACCACCAGTCAGTAACTTTCAGTGCTGTCATTCCTCGTTTCTGTATTACTGCATTAACTTAAACTCACAACCAGACCAGACCTTACACGGACATGGTTTAAATTTACATCATCTTTTTCACAACGCTAGCCTCATCACATTACTGCGACCAGTGTGAAGAAGCACCAGTGTGTGGTACAGTTTACTTGGTTAAACTATTAACATCAACATCATCACAGCCATCATTAATCACAGGAGTCAAATGATCACTTTTTCACAAATGAAAACCTGCAGGACTGTATCAACAGAACAATAATTTACAGTAGTTTACCATTCTTTTTTCTTCTCCTTTTCTTGGCTAAAATGTGCTTAATAAAGTCCATTAAATTATAATATTATTATAATGTCCCATATGGGTAAAAAATGTTCATGTACAACACTATTCTGCAAGCAAATATTAGTGTAATTTTTATTTATTTTATATATTTATTTATACTATACTTGAAATCTGCGCTTTTCTTTTCGCACTCAAATTGTTTGTTGAAATCAAAAAGAATATTGTGAATAACTTAACTTGGGTCTAAAAGTGTGCTTGTGCTTGTTCAGAAACAGCAATTTAACACTGGCACACCATGACATGTTTTATGTGCTACTTTCCAATGAAATGCTATAAGTTTTGGACCATCAGACTGTTCGCTTAGACTTATAAGTTAATAGTACTTTTATATTATGGTTGTCATTTACAGAAATAGTTCCTTAAAGAAACATCCACCCGGGCACCTATATGTGTAACTAATTGTTTGATATAATGAATTGAAGACTTTCTCTTGAAGTACAGATATTGGCATCTACACCAGTAGGGGGTCTGTAAGAGCAGGTTAACTAACAATAGGTTAACTCTGGAAACTAAATGGGCCAATGGGACATCATAGCTCAGTGTCTGTTTAGGAGCTTTTCCATAGCGGAACAACCCATAAATAACCTGGCCAGTAAACAGGAAAGTGTGTGCTGCCAGACAGGGTGTGTCTTTTGTGTCAAGGTGTGAGTTTGCGGTCTCAGATAAACTCTTAAGGTCAGAACAGGCCTCAGGGACAAAATACAGAATCAGAGCAATATTGGGGGGAACAGAGAGCTCCCAAAGACTGGCCACTCCTTTATGTCTACCTTGAGAACAAAGCAGAATACATCTGATAACATTCCAAATAGAGGGAGGTGGTTGATCGTGTGCTGCTTTTCATTTTCAGTTGAAATGTTCCTCCAACATCACTGCCCCAGCCACTCAGCTCAATTGGAAAAACACTGTGTCATATCAGTAATGTGGTTCAGACAAAACTCATACCTACATAGGTTAATGTCTGCTGTAGGTAGGTCTGTCACAGCTACTACATAATTGGATGATAAAAGTCATACTGTATTGAAATAAGCATAATGCATTTTCATTACAATATAACTTCAGTCAGTTTGAGCTAAATAAATGTAAATAAAAGAAATAACTTCTTTACTCACAACTGAAGTTCAAACCTAGTTGTAGCATTCTGCTGACATCATGCAATCGCACTGCTATCATTTTGGTCGGCGAAAGAGTTTTCAGTTTTAAGAGAAGACTGTAAGCTGTGTTTAACACTGTATAACTATAAACACTTCTTTTGAACAGTGCAGTGTATCATCTCTTGTTAGCGGCAAAGTAAAGAGCTCATCTTCTTAAAAGTGGGCGTCTGACTGCAGCATGTCGAACCCCCACGTTAAAAAAGATGAGCGCTGCTTGCTGTTAACTTACTTTAGAAAATTGACATCACTGCTTGTAGCTCTGCTTGCAAAAGTTTAGCTTCTTTAGGCCTTAATACTTTATTAGTTGCATAAAATGAACAAAACAAATCGTTAGTCCTATCAACTAGTCTAACAATTGTCAGCTAAAATTTCAGTCCTAGTTCTAAGCTTTAAAGAAAACGTCTTTTACAATCTTCAAATGTCCGTGTCCGATCTAGAACAGCACTAGCGTTAGCTTAGCAGCAAAAAACTATTAGAGACCCCTTAGGAGTGCGAGCAGAGGAAAAAGAGCATTAGTCTTTTGGTCCAGAGAGCTGATGTTAAGTGCGGGGTTGTGTGGAGCTGGATTATGGACTGAAGTGCTGATCTGTACAGTCCCTGAGTGTGTGTGTGTGCACGTGTGTGTGTGTGTGTGTGTGTGTGTGTTTAGGCAGCAGTGTAAGACCTGATTGTGATCAAAGGAAGGATTAAGAAGTCAGCAACAGATATTCTACTTGTGGCGACACTAGCTGCGGCCTTTACGCGCCCGGGCAGTGTGTCCTGTTCCCAGACGAGACGTTCTTGCCTAGAGAGGGTCTGGCTGGCTCAGAGGGACCCCACTGTTCAGACATGCATCAGAACCTTCGCACTTAATGACACCCCCAAGAACATGTTACGTAACTCCAGCCTTTGGAAATTTAGTCACGTCCAAGCACAGCCGCAGTTAAACTGAATAATAGATCTGTAGTACTTCAGTCTCTCTCTCTCTCTCTCTCTCTCTCTCTCTCTCTCTCTCTCTCTCTCTCTGATGCAGCCTCATCCACAAAAAAATATCAGTTTTTAACAGCTTAACCAACCACTGCTTGAACAGAAGAGTGTGCGTCCTTGCCAGAAACTTGCAGCACACACTATTCCTATATTGCCAGACAGCTGACCTATTCATGCCCCACCCACAAATGTATCTCATCTAACCTAATGAATTAGTAAACACCTGCATCCAGAGCATCTTATCAATTTCAAGGGAAATTTATCTCCTATGTGTGTCACATTCTTATATATATATATATATATATATATATATATATATATATATATATATATATATATATATATATATATATAGCTTGTGAGCATGAATAGATCAATTAAGAAACAGGTGTTTGACCTGTTATACAGTTATACAGTTTTCATCCATCGTTATATCTATCCTCCTCCATTGTTTCAGTAACACAAGTGTATTTAAAACGTTTAATGGCTTACCCAGTGGAGTCATAATCTGAAAAGGAAAACACTGTCACATTTGCATTTTTAAAACTGTACACACACAACTGTACACGCGACAGATAAAGCGAAGCTCTCCCTCTCCGGCCACTTGGCAGCATCCAAACGCATGCATGAGCTCAGACGCCCCAAATTCTGAGCCGTGTCACATCATTACAATTAGATATGAGCAAACCCTCATGCATCTGCAAGCACTGGAGAGGAGAGGGAAAGAGGGAGGGGTGCAGGGGGAAGATGGACAACAGTCTTCTTTCCTTTCCAAAGTTCAGTAGATGCAGCAGTTTATAGTTATAATGCATGCTCTGTATTCTTGCATAACAAAAGCAAAGGAGAAAAGCTTAGAGTAAGTGTTCCACACTATATTTTCATAAACACCGCAACTTCAACTTCATCATAGTCTAATCATAGGCAAAGAATTGTTTTCATCATATACTGATTGACTGCCTGAGCCTGTAAGCCTAAACAGCCGAAATCAAGAGCACATTTTTTACTGTGTAAAAGATAAAACTGTATTGGCTGGTCTCTATCAGCTACTGGTGTCACAGGTGACACACTACACTAACTGGAAAATCTTGTCAAGGAAACTTTTGGAAATTTTTGGATTTTTGGATTCCAAAATTTTGGATTCCAGATTTCTTTTTTTCATTTAAATTGAATGCTGTGGGAAATTTAGAGACCACCTTTTAATTTATTTAGTCCACAGCCAATTAAGTACAAGTTATTTATTTTTAAGTGTCAGGAAAACAGGCAAAAAGCATATAGTTAATAGAAATAAAACATACAGAAGCCTCACCAACTAAATATCATATCATATCATATCATATCATATCATATCATATCATGCAGTATTTAGTGCATTTTAATTTCCATTCTTTTTAGTAAACTTGCTTTCAATTTTTTAAAAGAAACCTTCTGTGATATTTTGCCACACCTCTAAAGTTCAGTCTTAGAAGTTGGTTAGTTTCTGCTTCTCATGACCCAATCAGTTGATAAAAAATGTCCTTAAATGTCCTGTTTCAGTGTTTTAGTACAGATTTAGCTTTTTGTTATTAAAGGAGACCTATTATGTTCTACTTCAATGCTAATCATTATTTGGTGTCAAATAGACTTACGTGCTTAGATTTTTGTCTTTAGCAGTTGTGTTGTTGTGCCTCGTGTGAGGGCATACTTGCTGGTAGGCGGGTAATAAGGATTGTTTTATGAGATTATGTCATCATGTAACAGGGCTAGTTTTTTAATAAGGTGTGTCGGGAACATTACCTCATATGTAATCTTTTCTTTCTGCAAAGCGTTTGTTAAATATGGAATAACTTGTGCTTTATGGCTGTTTTGACTAGAAATGAAATCAATAAAATTGTGGTCTTTGACTTCTGCATTACTGTAAGTGTAATTGTGTGCTATTTTTAATAATGCAGTTTAATACAGAACTCAGATTTTTGAGCCTTATTAATTTTTGGGCATACATCTGAGGCACCAACATGCCTGCATCCACACACTTACAGGGCACAGGTGCAATGTTGCATACATGTGGTTTTGTTATGACCTCTTAGGTAAAAAAAGGTAACAGAGAGAAACCTACTGGAACAGGACAATTTGTAAATATGATATACAGCAGAAATAGGGCTTCAGCGAGCAAGAAAATGATGCAATGATGCACATTTACAAGCCAGAGGAGAAGATGAGGGCCATATGCAAGAGGTAGAGGGTCAGGGACAGGCTGGGTTATTGTGACTAGTATGGGCAATTTAATTAGATAGTGACATTGTGCAGCTACAACCAACCAGCATAATTCATTATTGTTAAGTCAGCTATGGCAGAGCGGACAGTGTTCTATGACCCCTGATGTTCTCTGTGGCTTTTCATTGGCGCATGCATTTCTGCAATAAACCACGACCCCCGGGCATAGAGTTGCCTCAGGGAGCGCGGCCCACAGAGGACAACCATCCAACGCGCGCGCATACACACACTCGCGCATAGAAGAGAGAAGACAGGAGGTAAAGGACGTCCCCCCAGGCATTCAACACTGCAGTCCTGAAGCACTCTCCACACACACACACACACACACAGAGAGAAGGGGTTAGAATGCATGAGCCAAACGCTGTTCAAAAAGGGCAAAAAAGGCAGCAAAAGCCAAAAAGAAACTTATTCTGAAAAACTTATAAAGCATCAGCAAAACAAAAAGGGAAAGAAAGAAAATAAACAAAACCATGGATGAGTGGCAGACAAACCTTCAGGCTCTGCGCTCTCTTTGAGGACGGCTTGCTTCAGCGGGCAGCAGAAGATTTCGTGACACTTAGCACGAAAGGGGGAGCCTTTACTCCTTATATCCGCTGAATGGATGGAATCCTGCCGCAACATAATGTACTCCTGGGTACCTGGGGCAGCGTCATCCTGGACTGCGGCCGGGCCACAACAAAACGAACGCAGGGTTAGAAAAAGGGGAGAGAAAGCGCTCAGCAACAAAAAAGAAAAGAAAAAAGAAAAACAAAAAAGAAATACAACAAAAAACAAATTAACTCAACACAACAGTGGTAAATGGCTAAATGTGAGAAACAGGCAAACAAGGTAAACAACAACATCATAAGCAACAACAGTAACAATAACAGAACACTTATAGTAGCTAGTTCAGAGAGAGAGAAAGAGAGAGAGAGAGAGAGAGAGAGAAAGAGAGAAAAATAAGAAAGAGGTAAGACAGTGAAAAAGAAAGAGACACCAGAAGAAAAGTTGTAAAGATAGAAAGAAAGAAATTAAAAAATTATAAAGAGTGAAACAGATAAGCAAAACAGAGTGGTAGTGACATCACAAGAAAAATGAAGAAAGAAAGAAAGAAAGAAAGATGCGATAAAGAAAGAAAGAAAGATAGGGAAGATATTATTAAGTTTAATTGCATTAAATCACAGATGAGTGAACCCAAATGACAGTGGTTAGTTAGTAAATGCGGTCAGTGTACGGAGGGGGGGAGGGGGTCAATCTGAGCAGGTCAGAGGGAAACGGCTCGTCCAGCACAGAGCCCCGCATTTCAAACCATAATCCTCTGGCTCAGGAGCAATGGCTATGAGCATGACTGCAGAGATGGACGTTAACCCCCCCATGCATTTAACTGGCTGAGGACAGGCTGCATGTTCCATCATGTTCACCTTGCAGAGGAGAAGAAAAGGCATTCAAACGCAGGGCATGCATCATCTAACCAATCAGATACGGAGTTCTTCTGAAGGAGCTGATGAGCATTTCACATGCACATTCTGTAGAGAGCAGTTCATTGTTATGTTGTGCTTTGTGTGCTGAGTGATGTGCTGCGTTGCTCATGCATGTATGGACAGCTGGCACTGCCATACACTCGTAATGGACACGCGCAGGGGCTGCACTTCTGAAGCTTGTTTACTTTTAAGTATGTAAATGACCTGCTTTAACTATCTCTAAGCCTGTAAGTGAGTAATTACTACCACAAATGCTTTAATCCCATTGGAGCTATAAAACAACACACACCTTTATGCAATCCTTCATACATGCACACACTCACAGACACACACCAACGCACTCTTACAAGAAAGGCATCGACACAAAAAGGCCATACAAGATTTATGACTTGGTAACTGTACAATATGTATTTATGATCTCCTGCTATATTGCTAGCCCTGGAATCCTGTTACTCCTGTAATATGTCCACTCTGATATTCTGTACTTAGCTAAGCATGTCAGCTGACTGCTTACAGGTACCAGTGCTTCTTCAAATGTGATCCTGTAAAGACTTAACCACGCACAAGGAACCAGTACAAATCATAAATTAATAAATTAATTAATTGCTTCTGCACATGATAAGCAATAAAATACATAATTCGTTTTTAAGTTGGCATTGCCTAATATAGGCTAATTGTTACAACAGAGGTGTTGTGGTAGGATATATGTGCAAGCTCTAACACTTAAATATATTAAATATTATTAAATATAAGAAACAAACACTACAGAAAGAAACAATAAAGCAAGCACATGGAAATGATGCAAGTCTAGAGACACATGAACAATGACTGAATATATTACTTTAGGTTGCGTTTATTAAGGTCCTGTCATATTCTAATGCAAGAAGCTGCGAGAGACCATGTGTAACCACCTGAAGCAGGAAGAATCTACTGTAACATTGTAAAACAGACAGCCTTGAATGCCTCAGTGATTTCAACTGTATAGTTATGTTTGTGGTCCTATACACTATGCAGCTTAACATATATAGACACCTCTAATTATTGAGGTCAGGTGTTTCAGCTACACCTTTTATGCACCCTAACAGGTACACAATATCAAGTACATAGTAATCAATCTCCATAGACAGACCCAGCAGAATGGGTCGCAATGAAGAGCTCAGTGACTCTGTGAAAAGGTTTCAAAACTTGAATAGCTGTGCACAAGCCTAAGATAACTATACACAGTGAGCAATGTCAGTGCCTGACCTCCCGGATTCCCACAAACACACTACAAAATCTCGTGGAAAGCCTTCCTAGAAGTGTGGAGGCTGTAATGACCACAGAGAGGGAGCCAATTATATTTAAAGGTCATGGTTTTGCAAAGAAATGTCTAATGGACTCTATGAGGTGTAATGGTCAGGTATCCAGATACTGTTCACCATACAGCATGTGTTTATCAAGCATTTGATTACTATAAAGTGACTTTGGACTGTGAGGCCCTATTTAAAACCTGAACTATCCATTCTACATTTCAAATTCAGAGCTCATGGAGAGATGATGAAACACAGGTATGCGTCAGGATATAGTCAGAAATTTGTTTGTTCCACATACCAGCTGACGGGTTGGTCCGTGTTCTGTCTATTTATGAATCCTAGGTCTGTTCTGAGTACATTTCAAATGAACACACCAGAGCTTGTTTTTAAGTAGACCAAGACTGACCTCAGGGGGTCTCACTTGTTCTAACAAACCACACTAACAGAGCAATCGCACCAGGGTTAGCTTTAAATAAACCCAAGCTGCCAGGTCTGAACACACCCTTTGTCTTAGCTTACCATTAGTCATGGGTGTAAAGTAATATAAAGGGTCTTGCTTGATGGGCCCAATAAAGATGAGTTCCAGTGCGACAGCTTCCCCAGCAGTGCTCAGTTGCTTTTTTTAGAGCCAGACATATGTTTAGTTATATTTCCACGTTTGCTTTTTTCTGCTTAACGGAGAATAGCATCAGAAGTCTTCATAAGCTTATTCAACCTACTTTTGGCATAAAATACATAGTCTGTTTCTTTTATCATAGCTTTTTACATTAGGCACATTTCAGGATGAAACTTAGTGCTTTGAAATCACAATGCTTTTTGACAGTGGTGAGCACGACATGAGTGGAGGTTTAAAAAAAGATGTGTCACTTTCCTGGGATTCTGCCTTCAATGACAGAATAAAGCCTACACCCAAACGCACACACATCTGTGAGGTCATGCAAAGGTTTCTATAGACACTTGCATTACTGTAGTTAAAAATACTATACCTACACATAACCTTAACCTTAACCTCAGTATCCAAAAGACCAGTTTTCTGCTCTATTAGATTTCCCAAAAATGTGGTTTGGTCCCCAGAAATATACCACTACTAGAACACACACACACACACTCACACACACACACACACACACACACACACACACACACACACACACACACACACACACACTGGGACTAATTTAGCTCTGTGTGAAATATAAAGGCTTTGGCAGGTGCTTATTCTATTTAAAATCCTGCACAGACTCTGAAATCTCTCTAATCTCCCTGAAGTTCAGTTATGAGGAAACTAGTGAAATGACCTTGTTTGTCATTCTAAGAAACCAGGAGAATATTTATTTGAAATAATTAAATAAAGCAAATATTAGAAATCACACTGTCAGACTGACGTCTGCTTGTTGGGACTTGCGGTGACAGACAGTATATGTGTTAATGTTTTCTGAAATAAACCAGAGCTGTTTGTGAACAGAGTGTTAAAGAATGCGAATATGCTCCAGACTGAGAAGAGCCAAATTTCACAGTGAAGCTGCACAATCAGCAGGTCTAGCATCTTTTATCCTAGAGAGACCATCAGCTGAGCACCTTAGGCCTGTTGCATTTTACACTTCCTTAAAGTGTCTTACCCCAAGACTTTTGGGATGCTTCAAGCTTTTGGGATTTGTTCACTTTGGATACAGAAAAAGCTTTAAATTACATTGTTGTCCAGTCACAAAACCTTTAAACAATGTAGTGTTTTAAAAAGGTTCTTTATACTCTGACATGTCATTTTCAAGGTCTTTAAAGAACCAAACATTAAAAGTGTACTTTCCGAAACAGTTGTGGTTCTGACATAGCTTTTCTTCAAGTAACTCATTTTGCCACCTTCATTTTTATAATGTGTACTAAGTCATAGTCCATACTGCCTCACTGCCCAGACCTGTTAAAGGAGGACTGGTCTCTTGAACTGTCAATACTAAACGTTGTGTGCTCACTATCACTGTTTAAAATCACTGGCTCCTTTAACACACTCTCTCAATAGTAAGTATGTATTACATAAGCAGTGGTATGCTTTTTCTAAGGTGTGTGAGGTTGTCATTATACATTTTTAACCAGTACCTACACATCATTTGTAAGCACCATAATGTTCTTAAGCAAGAGCACTAAACAATTTGTCCAACTAATGAGCTGCTCACTAAACCACAAATCTTATTCCCTTTAAAATTCCATTATTTATTTAATTCTGTTTCGCTGCTATCACACTCTGTGCTAAACAATGCTGTTCAAAAACCGCTGTGTCGTTATCCTGTGTCAATATTTCCCCTTAACGACTATGGATTTCAAAAGTTAACACTCTCCTGGCTCATCACTGTAAGATTGCTGGACACTCAATCAGTGATTCCCCCACCACTAAATTCAGCAGACAGTTAGACGTGCTCATTATGCAGTATGAAGTAAACAGATGCTAGTTCACCTACAGCACACCGTCTTCTCAGTGATCCCATTGAAGTACCGCCTACAAAACATGTCTTCAGCTGAGCACCTGTACCAAAAAATCTGAACATTAAGAGTAATCTGACACATATTCTTTGTACACAAAGAATGAAAAAAATAGTAGTTTAAACTAAAATGAAATAGTAACTTTTAATGGAAGTTAAATTCAAAGAGATTATAGTACATTCAATTTTTGAGCATTTTTATTTGTCCATTTGTCATAGAGGTTTTAATACAAGTTAAAGGGCAGTTGCTGAGCTCAAATGATTTAGAAAGATTCTATTTATTGACAAAAATAACATTGAAAAAATATTTATTTGGACAAAGCAATGACAAAATAACAACATGAAACACGGTCTACAGCTTAGCTAGAACTGCATAGGACACATAGTATGGATGGTCCTGTGGATTCACCAACGGACAGTTCAGGAACTGCTTCGCAGTATATGGTGGCATGTTACTCAGTCCTTCCTGCTCAGCTTTCAAAAGAAAAGGCAAGTCCCTCGAAAGAACTTAAGTCTTACCACTTCTCAGAACCCCTCTAAATTCCTAATTCCACCCGTGGTTATTAATGACCGCATTAACTGCAGGCTCATCAGTGGCAATAAAAATGAGATATGGAGGTTGATTCGGGCCCTGCTGGGGCCGTTCTTTACGGCCTGCCAGCCAGCGAGGCAGAGAGCAGCGGGCATATACGCTGACTGTAGAGCGTATGCTGAGGCCGTGATGAGTGGATGGATGGGTGGTTCATCAGAGGTTTTTACTCGCTATCAGCCACACCTTTTGAAATGAGCTGTCAGCTAGAAGCCTGATGGGCTTTAATCTACAGCTCCTGTCCCTGCCATATCTGGAAAGTGGGAACGGTTGCCCTTGTCCATGGTCCTGAAAGCCTCTAGCTGCTTCTCCAGAAGGCATCGATGATGGGGGATAGGTTTAATAATAGACAATCTGTGTGTTCTGCTTGAAATAGATCAAAGCTAAAGAAATGACATCCAATAACTACAATTAGTTTAATCCCCAGTGCCATAGAGATATACATAAGATATAGTGTGTCAAGGACCCAAACAGCCAATTCGTTGTGTCCTCCATGCAGAGGGGCTTCAAGGATGAGAATGACACCAACGTCAAACCTCAGAATGATGAGCGCAGTTTACACCTGCAGGCCAAGAGTCCCACAGAAGATTGAGGTTACAGAATTTAAATGGCATGAAAGATTTACAGGCTAAGTGTTTCAGCTTGTCTTAGTCAAGATCTTTTCAACCACAATAATCTGCATGACACAACAAAAACAAAAAGATGCAAAAAAAATGCTCAAAAATTGAATGTACTATAATCTCTTTGAATTTAACTTCCATTAAAAGTTACTATTTCAATTAAATAATGGTTAATTTAATTTAATTTTGATTTAACTTATTGTTTTTTTTGTACTGGGTTTGTAACTGCTGCTTTTTACACAAGTTGAAAACAAAAAGGTGGCAACGTTTTTTTGGCTTAATAAAGGTGGGGGAGGAGAAGGTTAGGATAATTTTAGGGGCCTTAAAAAAAGGTGGTTTGTTGCTTGATTGCAACAGTTCAGTGGTAAATGAAGGTCAGGAATAAATTCATCTGAACCCTGCTGCCCTACTGCAAGTCCTACTGCAGCTATTATTTTTATTGCTTCCTCTCTCGCATTCCTTCTGTTTTTGTGTCATGTTCTCAAGTTCTCTCAACCAAAAAAATTGTAAAAAGTGAAGGCCACATAAAAAATGGTCTGTTATCGACTACATAAACTATAAACACCCCTTCTTTTAGTCTGGATAAAGAATAAATTAAACTCGGAATATCCTTGTGATTCCAAAAACGGAATTTCATTACATATAGGTGGAAAGTTTATATATGTTTATGTAGACTTTAGGGTTTCTATTCTGTACCAGTCAGAAAGAGTTTATTATAGAATTTTACTTAGACAGCTAGATACATACAACTTGCATACATGTTGCGACTGTACCTAGAACGACTGCAGTGGTGGGGCTGATCCTGTAGTTTCTTTATGCCAGAAAAAGCGCTTGCAAAATCTATCAAAGTCTTTGTCCTTCCTACACGAGGAATCCACAGATTAAACCCTTAAACTCTGGTGCTTGATAGCAGCCAGCATACTGGGGAAGTGCTTGTGAGGAAAGTGTGTGTTCACAGAGTAGCTGCACATTTGGCTAGAAGAAAAGCTATAGGTCACTCTAACAAGCTGTCTGATCTGTTTGATAAGCTCTTTGGAAAATTGCTGCACAAACAAGCTGCTGGCACTGGACCAAAACAAACAATGTGTATTCTTATTGAGATCCGGATCTCTTTCATCTGACTGGGTCTGGGTGAAACAACAGTGGGAGTGAGAATGGAGACTTGAGAATATCACATCATTTATGTCACTAAGGCCACTAATTGCTGTCTATACAATGTCCCTGTATGCCTGTAATTTTCTCTTGCTTTCTCAAATAATACGATGCTAGGCATCTATTATCAGCTCTATTACTGGAATTTTGGTTTTATTTATGGAACTATTAAAGGTCATAAACAGAGGACTCACCAGTAATGTTGACAGTGCAAGGCATTACACACAGGGAGCATCTGAACTTATTCCTTAAAGGGCGCATATTGTAATTTTTCAATATTATTATTATTATTATTATTATTATTTGTTCTTGTTAAATCCACTTATAACTTACTATTTGTGCAGTTTTACAGACCGAATTAGGCCCAATTAATTTCTACATGATCACTTTCCAACCCCTCTCTTACAGTGAAACTGTTTGTTTTTGCTTCTGTGCTATCGTTTAGATTTTTGTCTTTCGTTTGAGAACAGCAGCTGTCCTTTACATGTTTTAATTTCATTAGGAATGGACCAATAAAAATGCTCCATATAGACGGGTTTCATTTCAACATTACTAAGTGTGCGCAGCCAGGAGGCAATAACGCTTAAGTAACATAGCACATCACAAGTTAGTCAACTGTTGTAATCAATATGGATCCACATTGTGTGTATATGTTTGTTGACTGGATAGTAAAATGTCGAGTCAGAGTTGGATCTGTTTGTATAACATTACGTTATATAAGAAAACACCAGCTGAACAAAGTTCACTATCACTATTGGCTAGTCATCAGGTCTCTATTAACATCTCACAAAGTTTAGCTAATAGGAACTATTCAGATCAACCTTGATTGTTTGCTGTAATGTACAAATTTCACTCAGTGTACCTGATTTTGTTGAGTCTGTCCATCCTCCTCTTAACTGACACTATCAGGAGAACCAATGTTATTTTCTTTTGAATGGCTCTTTGGTATATACAAAGAGATCTAATAGCCCTTCTTTTTATCATTGCACCCAAATATCACTGTGTACCATAAATCCACTCCATTCTCCATGTGAATGTTGCGAAACAGCCAGTCACAAAGGACACTATCATGTTAGGTTCCTTAAAGGCAGGCCGAGTAGGATTGGTCACAAAAGGTTGTTTAAAAGCACAGTAAGAAAGAGAATGAGGAGAGAATATGGCTTTACTGAAAGCAAAGCAGTGAATCAGTGACATAAAACATTATTCAGTTTTGACCACCACCAAATATTAAACATTCTTCAACCATCCTCTCTGTGGTTGTCGCTTTATGCCATAAAGAGTGGCACTTTCTGCCGCCCTGGTCGTGCACATCCCTGTATTAACAATTCTTTATGTTATATAAAAGTAAAAATGCTTTACTGACAGGTTTTCTTCTACAAAAGCCAGGAAAAAATTGCTGGATAATCGATTTCACAACTTGTTTGTGTAAAAACAATAAAGAAAAACAGGTTTTGCTCACTCAGTCTAAGGTATCTGTAAAACATTCACAAATACAGAGCTGATAAAAACCCACGGTTGACAGAGCCACTTTGACAACGGTACTTAATAGTATAGTGACAAGCGCTGGTCGGCTATCTTCTTATCACAGCGAACACTTTCTCTGAACAACCTCTTCACACAGAGACCTCTCGTAGACCCCACTACAGCACACAGACATTCAGCACAACCACCTTACACACTTCATCACTTCCCGCAACAGCCCCGGCACATACATTGCACAGTCCTTTTGCAAGTGCCCCCACACATCTTGACCAACCTTCCCACCGAAGCCCACACACACACACACAAACACATTGAACAACCCTATTACCATGACCCACATACTCCTCTTTCCCCCTCCCACCCAGAGTATGACTAACCGTCTCCTCGCTCCCTCTTTATTAACCTCTCCATCTCCCCTCACTACCTCTCCCATCAACCCCACAGCTAACGACACCATGACGCATGCCTCATACACCCTTCCCTCTTCACAATCACTCAGAGCCCCCTTCTCCTCTCAGACCCCTCCGCAGCCAGTGACTCATTCCTAATCAAAGTCTGCTTAGAACTGCACTTTAATGGCAGCTCCTCATTACTCATAATTTCTCCAAATTATTAGCACACTCGTGGAGGAACATATGAAAGGGTCATCCTTATGCTGGATCGCAGTGCAAACAAAAAATAGACCTGCCGTATAAAAAACATCATTAATGAACAAGCTTGAACCGGTTGTTGCTGTATCCTCTTTCTGCAGCGCCCCTAGTGGCTATTCACGCAGCAGAATGGAAATCAGGTCCGATATAACATTATTCATCCATTATCTTCCGCTTTGACCCGTTAGTCAGGGTCACGGTGGTGGTCTGGAGCCAATCCCAGCCTCATCTGACAAAGGCGGGGTACACCATAGACAGTTCGGCAGTCTATCACATGGCCAACATTCACTCACACACACACACACACCAGCAATTTAGAGTGACTGATCAACCTATCATGTCTTTAGACTGTTGGAGAAAACCCACTCAAGCATGGGGAGAACATACAAACTCCACACAGAACAGCCTGGACCAGGAATCAAACCCAGATCGTCAGTGCTAACCACTACACCATCGTGTTGCAGATACTTAATACATCATATATAAAACATTTTCCACAGTAACTCTTAAACCAGTGCTGAAGCCATCAGGTCAATCTACATCTCCGTCCCTAAGTGTGGCAAGGCAGGCTAGAGCAAAAAAGTGGACCATCTTTGAAACAAGACACCGGTGGCTCACTGTGTATTTGGCTAAGCTGCTAGCGAGCAACGAGGTTTAAAAGGAGAGGAGCGCAAACCTCCTGCTGTGAAAACTTCTGACTTTTCCACAAATCTATCACAAATCATGTACACAATCCTCATGGGGAGGATTTTTACTTCTGAGACCTCAATTTGTTTTACCTCTGTTCACTGAAAAGACAAAAGCTATGTGACTTCTACTTTTGTAAATCATACATATTACCACTGAACAAAAGCAGTTAAACTTGGTGGCCTCTAAAAAATATTTGCTGAAGTTAGCACACTAACCAGCTAGCCTCAGTCTGTCCTGTCTGGTAATACCACTTTGTTCCTCAAGAGGTGATAGTGGCTCGTTGCAGGGGCAGTCTACCAGTAGTTCCCACATGAGCAGATGAAGACAGAGAAGGCCTGCTCTCAGTAAAAAAAATATATCAAAGAATCAAGTGACAAAAGCAGCACCGTAGCAGGAGTTAACACTGCACTGCTTTACACCACTGCAAGAATAGCAGCGTAGCAGTAGTTAACACTGCACTGCTTTACACCACTGCAAGAATAGCAGCGTAGCAGGAGTTAACACTGCACTGCTTTACACCACTGCAAGAATAGCAGCGTAGCAGTAGTTAACACTGCACTGTTTTACACCACTGCAAGAATAACAGCGTAGCAGGAGTTAACACGGCACTGCTTTACACCACTGCAAGAATAACAGCGTAGCAGTAGTTAACACTGCACTGCTTTACACCACTGCAAGAATAGCAGCGTAGCAGGAGTTAACACTGCACTGCTTTACACCACTGCAAGAATAGCAGCGTAGCAGGAGTTAACACCGCACTGCTTTACACCACTGCAAGAATAACAGCGTAGCAGTAGTTAACACTGCACTGCTTTACACCACTGCAATAATAGCAGCGTAGCAGGAGTTAACACTGCACTGCTTTACACCACTGCAAGAATAGCAGCGTAGCAGGAGTTAACACTGCACTGCTTTACACCACTGCAAGAATAGCAGCGTAGCAGGAGTTAACACTGCACTGCTTTACACCACTGCAAGAATAGCAGCGTAGCAGTAGTTAACACTGCACTGCTTTACACCACTGCAAGAATAACAGCGTAGCAGTAGTTAACACTGCACTGCTTTACACCACTGCAAGAATAGCAGCATATCAGGAGTTAACACAGCACTGCTTTACACCACTGCAAGAATAGCAGCGTAGCAGGAGTTAACACGGCACTGCTTTGCACCACTGCAAGAATAACAGCGTAGCAGGAATTAACACGGCACTGCTTTACACCACTGCAAGAATAGCAGCGTAGCAGTAGTTAACAGTGCACTGCTTTACACCACTGCAAGAATAGCAGCGTAGCAGGAGTTAACACGGCACTGCTTTACACCACTGCAAGAATAGCAGCGTAGCAGTAGTTAACACTGCACTGTTTTACACCACTGCAAGAATAACAGCGTAGCAGGAGTTAACACGGCACTGCTTTACACCACTGCAAGAATAACAGCGTAGCAGTAGTTAACACTGCACTGCTTTACACCACTGCAAGAATAGCAGCGTAGCAGGAGTTAACACTGCACTGCTTTACACCACTGCAAGAATAGCAGCGTAGCAGGAGTTAACACCGCACTGCTTTACACCACTGCAAGAATAACAGCGTAGCAGTAGTTAACACTGCACTGCTTTACACCACTGCAATAATAGCAGCGTAGCAGGAGTTAACACCGCACTGCTTTACACCACTGCAAGAATAGCAGCGTAGCAGGAGTTAACACTGCACTGCTTTACACCACTGCAAGAATAGCAGCGTAGCAGGAGTTAACACTGCACTGCTTTACACCACTGCAAGAATAGCAGCGTAGCAGTAGTTAACACTGCACTGCTTTACACCACTGCAAGAATAACAGCGTAGCAGTAGTTAACACTGCACTGCTTTACACCACTGCAAGAATAGCAGCATATCAGGAGTTAACACGGCACTGCTTTACACCACTGCAAGAATAGCAGCGTAGCAGGAGTTAACACGGCACTGCTTTGCACCACTGCAAGAATAACAGCATAGCAGGAATTAACACGGCACTGCTTTACACCACTGCAAGAATAGCAGCGTAGCAGTAGTTAACAGTGCACTGCTTTACACCACTGCAAGAATAGCAGCGTAGCAGGAGTTAACACGGCACTGCTTTACACCACTGCAAGAATAGCAGCGTAGCAGTAGTTAACACTGCACTGCTTTACACCACTGCAATAATAGCAGCGTAGCAGGAATTAACACTGCACTGCTTTACACCACTGCAAGAATAGCAGCGCAGCAGAAGTTAACACTGCACTGCTTTACACCACTGCAAGAATAGCAGCGTAGCAGGAGTTAACACTGCACTGCTTTACACCACTGCAAGAATAGCAGCGTAGCAGTAGTTAACACTGCACTGCTTTACATCACTGCAAGAATAACAGCGTAGCAGGAGTTAACACTGTACTGCTTTACACCACTGCAAGAATAGCAGCATAGCAGAAGTTAACACTGCACTGCTTTACACCACTGCAAGAATAGCAGCGTAGCAGGAGTTAACACTGCACTGCTTTACACCACTGCAAGAATAGCAGCGTAGCAGTAGTTAACACTGCACTGCTTTACACCACTGCAAGAATAACATCGTAGCAGGAGTTAACACTGCACTGCTTTACACCACTGCAAGAATAGCAGCGTAGCAGTAGTTAACAGTGCACTGCTTTACACCACTGCAAGAATAGCAGCGTAGCAGGAGTTAACATGGCACTGCTTTACACCACTGCAAGAATAGCAGCGTAGCAGGAGTTAACACGGCACTGCTTTACACCACTGCAAAAATAGCAGCGTAGCAGGAGTTAACACAGCACTGCTTTACAGCACTGCAAGAATAACAGCATAGCAGAAGTTAACACTGCACTGCTTTACACCACTGCAAGAATAGCAGCGTAGCAGGAGTTAACACTGCACTGCTTTACACCACTGCAAGAATAGCAGCATAGCAGGAGTTAACACCGCACTGCTTTACACCACTGCAAGAATAGCAGCGTAGCAGAAGTTAACACTGCACTGCTTTACACCACTGCAAGAATAGCAGCGTAGCAGGAGTTAACACCGCACTGCTTTACACCACTGCAAGAATAGCAGCGTAGCAGGAGTTAACACCGCACTGCTTTACACCACTGCAAGAATAGCAGCGTAGCAGGAGTTAACACTGCACTGCTTTACACCACTGCAAGAATAGCAGCGTAGCAGGAGTTAACACGGCACTGCTTTACACCACTGCAAGAATAGCAGCGTAGCAGAAGTTAACACTGCACTGCTTTACACCACTGCAAGAATAACAGCATAGCAGAAGTTAACACTGCACTGCTTTACACCACTGCAAGAATAACAGCATAGCAGGAGTTAACACTGCACTGCTTTACACCACTGCAAGAATAACAGCGTAGCAGGAGTTAACACTGCACTGCTTTACACCACTGCAAGAATAACAGCGTAGCAGGAGTTTTCCACCATTGCACTGCTTTACACCACTGCAAGAATAACAGCGTAGCAGGAGTTAACACTGCACTGCTTTACACCACTGCAAGAATAACAGTGTAGCAGGAGTTAACACGGCACTGCTTTACACCACTGCAAGAATAACAGCATAGCAGAAGTTAACACGGCACTGCTTTACACCACTGCAAGAATAACAGCGTAGCAGGAGTTAACACTGCACTGCTTTACACCACTGCAAGAATAGCAGCGTAGCAGGAGTTAACACTGTACTGCTTTACACCACTGCAAGAATAACAGCGTAGCAGGAGTTAACACTGCACTGCTTTACACCACTGCAAGAATAGCAGCATAGCAGGAGTTAACACTGCACTGCTTTACACCACTGCAAGAATAACAGCATAGCAGAAGTTAACACTGCACTGCTTTACACCACTGCAAGAATAACAGCGTAGCAGGAGTTAACACTGCACTGCTTTACACCACTGCAAGAATAACAGCGTAGCAGGAGTTAACACTGCACTGCTTTACACCACTGCAAGAATAACAGCGTAGCAGGAGTTAACACTGCACTGCTTTACACCACTGCAAGAATAACAGCATAGCAGAAGTTAACACTGCACTGCTTTACACCACTGCAAGAATAACAGCGTAGCAGGAGTTTTCCACCACTGCACTGCTTTACACCACTGCAAGAATAACAGCATAGCAGAAGTTAACACTGCACTGCTTTACACCACTGCAAGAATAGCAGCGTAGCAGTAGTTAACACTGCACTGCTTTACAACACTGCAAGAATAGCAGCGTAGCAGTAGTTAACACTGCACTGCTTTACACCACTGCAAGAATAGCAGCGTAGCAGTAGTTAACACTGCACTGCTTTACACCACTGCAAGAATAGCAGCGTAGCAGGAGTTTTCCACTACTGCACCAAAAGAAACCTTAATTGCCAAATGACATATTGTGTTGACAAAAACTGAACTAGTTCTATTCAACCTATGAATGAACGATTATTTCAATTAAAGTATTTATTTAAGTTGAGTAAAATGACTTGTTACCAAATGAAGTATTTTTCGAACCAATGAAGCACTATTTACAGTGTGAAGACAGTTTTTCCCCACTTGAGACAATTATTGTTAATAATTCAGTCTTTAATTAAAACTGCATTTGTACTGAGCTGACAACTGCACTCTTTTAAATTGTGATTTTAATATAAAATGATTAATGTTTCAGCTCTACTAGAGGGATCTAGACATGGAGGAACACTGTGTGTACTCGTATTGCTAGGTTGGGAATGGGTAAGGAAAGGCCAGTGTCTCCGAGTGAGAAGTAGAAGATTGTTCAGTGTAGTGTAAAAAGGCAATTATCACTCTTGGCTCAGCGGTTAAGCGGCTAACGCTAATGAAAGAGCATCAATGACCCACTACATTGTTGAGAATGCAGCATAGAATAAAAGCACTTAGAGCTCAGCTAGTTCTCACAGTTCATTCACAAGTAGGATCAAGCCCTCCATCTGGTGCTCATTTAAACAGGTGAGAAAAGCCACATTCTGACTTCATCCTGAAGTTGAATAGTAAAGATTGAGAGAGGGTAATGTGCCTGAAAAGACCCAGGAAATGAATCCATATCCCAGAGCTGCCTTTAATTAGCCACTTATACCTTTTCTGAATGACTTTTATAAGGGTGTTTGGGCACTGAATGACGGTTAAACTACAAGATTATTAGTATCACTACACCCTATAGTAAGTACAGTACTGTGCAAAAATGTGAGACCACCTTTATTTATTTAATTACCAAAAAGATAAAGTTCACAATGGTTCAAAGGTAAAAAGGGGTGCCACTCTTTTCTGTTGCATTACGTGGAGTCGGCTGTACCTGGGTGGATCAAGTTTATTTTTTATGGAAACATCTGGCTACGGTCATCCAAAAACCTACACATGGGTGCTAACCACTTTGTGCCTGGTACAAAGCCAAAGTTGATCAAATATTTATTAAAAGGTGTAGCAGCAGCTACATTCAAGTGCCTTATGCTACCTGTCCAGCAGTTACCTGAGGAGGCTATAGGGAGTCACTGTAGTGTCGCGTCTGCCTTCAGTTCCAGTATGAGAGGGTGATGAAGAAGAAGCATGTTGACTCTTGGCTCTTGTGGTTGAATTGACGCTGCTATTCAGCGCTGAAGATGTTCTTGCCAAGTAAAGTGATGAAGCTTGTAGTAATTAGGAGGAAGAAGTGAGGAGGAATGAAGGGGGGACTGTGTGGTGTATGAATTAAACATATTACGTCATTCGACTTAGTTCTCTGTTAAGACCCCATAGAACTGTATGAACTGAATATTACCTTTAAAGCTTTTACCTTGAAGAAATGAGAGAAAAAATAATTTCCAAGACTAACTTTGGGGGCATACTGAAAATTTCCCACTTTAAAAAACTGAAAATAAGGGAAGCTGTAATGAAGGCAACTTAAATATAGTTGTTGAGTAGTCTCTGTATAATTGTCTGTTAAATATAAATAAATACATGTTTTTTTGTGAGGCTGAAAACAGAGAATATATACTTAATGGTTGTTTTGACTGGAAATTAAATAAATGAAAAGGAGGTCTCTGACTTTTGCACAGTTCTGTAAGTCACACTACGTGTCCACCAGTATCCAGACAGCTCTTGTAATGACTGAATGCTCCTAGTGCTGAAACAGGACTTCAAATCATACACATACAGGCTATAAAATCTCCATAAAACGGCATTACAAATAAAATACAATGCTTCTGAGCAGTCGTCTATAAGCCTGAAGATACCAAGCAGTAGCGCAGTGGAGCTGTGCACTCTGGCGTAACGGATCTTCCTCCAATACCTTCGGAATGATTTGGAGTGACATTTTCGAGTCAGAACTAATCATCAAGACCTGACCTCACTAATGCTGTTGTGGTTAAGTGCACTGAAATCCTTACAGCAATGTTCATACATCTAGTGTAAACCACAGCCTGTTATTACTGCAGCAAAGGGGGCAAACTCGGGGAGACTGTACTACATTACAACATTATGGCAATTGTTTAAAAAAAGCCTGGAAAGCTGCAGCAATGACACTTTATGTGCTTGTAAGTGAATTATCTACAAATTAAACATTCCAGCAGGGTTTCATTACAATAACTGTAACTTTAATAGCACGGCGTGAACACAGAACACGGTATGCTGTGACCTCCCTAGTGTAAGCACCACAAATACTCAATTAACTTTTCCCAGATATTTAATTTGTGTTTAAATAAAAGTCCAGCATGTGTTTTTTTCAGGTGTGCAGCTATTTATTTTTTAGAGGACCAACCTTAATTAAGATGCAGTAATACACACCATTCAAATGCTGAAGCAAAGGTTCTGATAGGGCTTCAAAGACTGACCTTACCTTTACGTACATTCATTTATCACCATGACAGTTTGGGTGGTGTACAGCGCAACCATGACGTTCCCTTGAGGCTTACTTGTGTGTGCTTGAGTGAGAGAGTAAGGAAGAGAGCGTTGGAGTACAACTCTCTTACGTGTCTTGTCATCCAGTTTAGAAGACTACGGGTTAGGTACCAAAAATCCTAACAATCAATAGAAGATCTTATCTAACGTCTACACATTACTGATGCTGGTATTTCTGTTATTGATAACCATAGAAAAACTGTTAATTGCCCCCAGCCCTACTCCCCATGTTATTAAATGTATTATCACGTAATTACATTTAATAAGTATGGCAAAACTCTCATTTTAGCCTTAGATTAATCTTATAAGGGTTAGTCTACTCTTATATTAGGCATAACAATGTCCATGCTGAAAACATCAACCCATCAGAATCTTAGGGTATGATATATGCTCCTTACAAAACATTATGTTGCTGTTGATTTATTTTATAAGCCCTAGTCAACAAGTCAAACCAAACATTGGCAAAAAGCAATAAGTGTAAGTGCCAAGAGCCTCTATAGCCTCTCCCAGCAACCGTCATACACATTTGATGAAATTACATTACATAACTCGACAACACAGTGACTTACCTTAACATTATAAGCTATACATAAAGCTGTGATTTATCTAATGGCGTAACAGCACAATATAATGATTTTAGCCAACAGAACGGCTCTCCTTGTGTTAAGAGCTCAACACACAAGGCCAGGTGGCCAGGAGTAGCTAAAGAACAGAACAAAAAAAAAAACAGAGGTGACACTCATTTAAAAACTATAAACATCATCTAAAAGGCTTCTTTTGTGTATTTTATGCCCTGTGAGGAAGTAATGAGCATCCTCCTCCAACGCTCCTTTCAATCGGAGCTGAGTCATTCACATTAATGAAACTTCAATGAAGTTCACGGTGCACCTTCTTTGAGGGGAACATCAAATAATATGGGACAAAATGGAAATAATAATAATGAGTCCAGCCTGTTTTGACACTGCTGTCTTTGAAAGGGGCTCAACTATAGACACATTAACTCAGATGAATTTAATGGCTACTACATCTGAGTCTGTTCGGAGCAAAAGACTGTCCTCTCCTTCTTGGGTTAGATGAGAAAGAACTAAGGCACTCTCTCTCTCTTTGCTGTTCACACACACATAGACACACACACGCACACAGCTGATTCAGAGAGCAAACAGATGTAAATGTTAAGTCGGATTACTGCTGGGACGGTATTTACCATAATCAACAGCTGATATAAACTAATGGGATTGTGGACAATGCTGGCAGAGTTTAAAGCCTGATTAATCTACTACTGCATCTGTGAGAGCAAGGTCCAAACATGATTCAACATATGAATAAATCAGATGTGGGCCAGAACCTTGGACCTAAATCAGGCAGAAATTCATTCTTCATTCACGCTCACGCTTTCACAGACGTATTAAAGTAATGGATCCATCTGAACCCACTACAGTTTGCGAAGAGAATTTAATCGTAATACATCAGTGTGTGATGATGGACAGTGTTTCATTTGGCCTTCATAGATTTTTAATCAGGCAATAGATCATTCACGGATCCATAAAAAAGCACTTCCAACAGCACCCTGAGATGATTGCAATGTAATCTGTTTCATCTTTAGTCACTATTGTAACTTTGTACTGGGATATGAACTTCACACAGGCCTGGCATCGTTAAGGAATGTGGGGGAGGGGATGTGGGCATGGAGACTCTAAGCCCCACTACTCAGGCCTGCCAGGAATTTGTCAGAGGACAACTGCTTAAAATCCACAAAAAAAATTGGTAATTCAAAACAGAACTGTGTAATATTTTTTGTTAAGACTGAAAGAAGTAGCATGACGGAGTATGAAGAAAACACAGAAAATACTCAAATCTGGTGTGTGCACTACCACAAGTCTGAAACAATCATTTAAAAGTTACGTATTTAAGTCATACTCAATATTTACACCTCAAATGACCTACAACTCAATGTTATACTGATGAAGATATGATGACAATAATAGAAGACAAGACCAAGTTTTGAGGTCTCTTCGAATACACTTTCAACACACACAGAAAAGTCGCCTTCAGCCACTTGTGGGGGGTTCAACGCACAACTTGATTGGTGAAAACTAGCAATGATTTGACAATATCACAGTTACCCCTTGTATATCTCAAGACAAAACTAGTGTCTTAAAACAAAAAAAAAATGTTGAATTAATGTTTCTCAATATAATTTCTAGTTAATCAGATACTTTCTAGATTGACAAGATTTTTTTAAGTTACCAAGCCCTAATATTGAGAAAACACATACGTATTTTGCCCTTTTGAGTCAAAATTTGCTGCTGCAGCACATTTTTATCCTTATTGGAGACATTGGATAACCACATCCTTATTGGATAAAAAGCACATGAGTAAAACGTGCAAGTCATATATAAGCACAAAGTTAAGCCTGTGTTAATAAGCATTGATTACTTGTTGAATTGGTCACCCCACACCTGTTAACCACCTGTAATTAGCCCTTCTCTTAGCAAATCTGCCCCCAAGTTTCCAAAAGAAAGACATATATGATCTGTGAAAATTTATTTTGGCTCATCATCTGGCCACTGGCTCTAAGTGTCTTTAAAGTCAACATATGTTTGTCCCTTATGAAGGAGAATATATGGAACATTATTGAACCATAATGTGATAAGATTTGATTTTTTTTTTTATTACATACATTAATTTTATATTATATTATTTTGGACCATTTCCATTGGTTCCTTCACCACGAAACTTTCACATGAAAAAGGCCAGTTGGCGGTTTTAAATGGTGTTAAAGGCAAGAAACCCAAAGATCATACAACATGACAGTGATACTTTCATAATCTATATACACTCTCCCTTGGCAACTCTCAGCAGAGCCTTCTTCCTACTCGTTTTTGTCCTCCTCCTTTACAGCACAAGGGGATCTCCTCAGAGGCCCATGCTCTCAGCTTTGAGTAAGCGAGAGAATGAATGAGTGGGCTTGTACAAACCCCACTCACTAGCACACACTACCTCTCAGCAACCCACTCCCAGATGCCCTGCTCTTCAAGATAGCTTTATCCTCACAAGCTCATTCATCTGAGCGCAATAAAAAAAAGACACAGCAGTGTTTAAAAGGTGGAACAGACAATAGTTGGATAACTGAAAGTGAACAGGTTATGCACCAGAGAGACGTTGGATTAAAGTCGTGGGAAAGGATGAGGCTGCAGTTCATGGAGAATGTTATGTGGGATGTTCTCTCACCAATGGAGCTAAACCTACTGACACTGTACGCACTGACACTGCTGACTCAAAACGAACCCAAGATTGACCCAAGATTCACAAAGGATACCGGCCAAGCAAAACGGTCACCACTCTTCCTGAAAAGTAAAACATCTCTAACATAATGATTCGATTGTATAATGATTCTTCAAAGACTGGTTTAGTGTAATATTAAACTTTTAATCATATTTAACAACAGAACAATTCTTATGTGTCAAATTGTAAAAACAGAATTGAAAAATATACCAGTAATAAACCAGTGGTGCATACATGCTAGTCATTTTGTTTTCATATGTGTGTCCCATATACCCGCACTTAGACCTTCATAGACCTTCAGAGACAGCTAGAGTTTGTTAAGGTTTATAAGCATTAATGCTATGAGGAGCAGCTGTCCAGCAGCAAATTCTTGGCTTGATGCAAGGCCACACTGTTGACTGATGCAGCTGAACTAGGGATGCACACAGCAAGATGCACTAGCCTGGCCAGTGGGCCGCTATGATTAAGACTAACCCTAAGCTTAAATGCTCTTGTTACCCCAGGAGACTAGCTGTTCCTTCCACCTATCACTTCCATGTTCACTTCCATAACAACAAATTGGATTAGCATTAACTCACCTTGTAAGTGACTCAGTGGAAGAGCAGCTGCTGATAGAAACCTGGCTCAGCTCTTCAGATAATGATCTGCACAGTTTGTTTGTTACATTATTGGCTGGCTGATAGTTTAGAAAGGTGTTCTCTAGAGTCAATATTACTGTATGTAAGAATGTTTAGCACTGATATAGTGTCAACATATTATAAAATACACAGATTTTTTAATATTAAAAACGAAATAATGACAAAATTAATTTATGATTATTACAATTACAATTATTTAATTCCACAATCAATACATCACCACCTTCAGATTGATGCTTCATCAAATATATTCACATCGCTAAGAGAAAACAAATCGTATAACTATACATGACCAGACAGCTACTATCAGTGCTTCATTTAGACAATGCACATTTCATTCTCATCCTCACCACATCAGTCTTACACAAAACAGCCAAGTTTAAAGACCCACTGGAGAACCATTTGCTGTACCCTTGTACTGCCGTATAACTGAGCACCTCTAAGACAATGTGTCACTGCTTCATGTAACGTCCTCCATAATAATAGCATGGCTACTTCTCAGTAATGCTTTTAATGCAGAACCTGACCACGAGTTTTGTTAACACAAGGGAGATGTCCCAGACCCTTTATTGAAAGTTATACAACAATGCAATAAGCCTGATTCACAGCACAAGATTTACATCAAGACTTTCATTTGGAGATTGTGCATTCTTTTCATGGAAAAACCGCCTCAGAAGAAGTTAAAGGCCTCCAGGCACAAATGTTTGATGTTTGAAAGCCTTTTCCTAGTGGTCAGGGAAATATGTATGATATCAGAGCCGGGTACAAGAGGAATGTGCAACAACACAATGGCAGCATATTAACTGCAGTGTTGGATAGGAATATACATTCCTACAAATATTGGTATTTAAACATCTTCAAGAGCTAATTATGAATGGAAAGATGTACTTAAACTCTTCATAATAAACTTTCTTCTAGTTCAGACTACTCAGGTAAGCACAGCTCAAGAAACAAGCATTAGAACTAAATAGTCAATGTAACATTAAATTCAGCATGAGATTTTCATTGTCTAATTAAAATGACCTTAAAACTGTATTTAACTGAACTACCCAATAATTACTGGGATTAAATTCCTCCTAAAGAGGTTATAGCCTCAGTCCTTTACATTACCATGGCCTACAGTCATACAAAATAAAACAACAGCAAAATGTACACATGAACTGCAGGTTAAATGGTCATTGAAATTTGGTCTTGTCATAATTACAGGAACACTCTACTCGGTCAGGCCCCCAGCACCTATAATGTATTTATGAAATAACTGAATGTTGGTTGGAGGAGCCTGCCTAAAACTCCTCCTTCTTTCAACTAATGCCCTATAAGTTCACATCCTGAAGTTTTCACACAAAGTTCTGCATTGACTCATCCCCTGCTTTCATTTTACTGATGATTTTGTGAAAAACACCTACCAGATGGAGACTATGTTTATGTCAGCTTTAGAATTCCTGACTGCTAGTGTCGGACTACAGAAGAAGAGTCCACATTACAAATTGAATATGTTGTATTCAGAATACAGTTACTATTTTTTGGCCAGAATTTTTTTTTGCCAAAAACATAATATCTTTAAAAGAAAAACTATTTACAAAACTTATATTTGTTTATTAAATACTGTAAAATCAAAGCACTGTGTGTACAAACAGCTTGAATTAAGTAAAAACAATACAGTATAGTACTTTTTATGTATTTTGAAAAATTCAATTTGCATATGTTGATATTACTGAATGCATTCAAGACATTTTATCTCTGCATAAACACATTATCAACATTATCACCTTTTTAGACATTAACTTTACTCATATACCTTGTAGGTGTACAGTTATAAACTGTAGCTCACTTTTTCCATGCCCTATATGTGTTAGTGGTCCTCTTGTCCCTTATCAGTTGTCAGACTATGATGCCAGGATCACTATTAGCTAGATATTTTGGTTGGTGAGCTATTCTAAACTCAGCAGTAACACTGCAATGTTAAAAAGTCCAGCAACACTGCTGTGTCTCATACACTAATACCAAAGCAACACACACTATCATGCTACTATCACATCAGTGTCACTGCTGGCCACCCAGATAATCTGCTCAGCTGTGGTCCTGCGATAGATAGGGTTTTGGGGGGGCGGGGGGAGGGGGAGGCTGATATGCTGCACAACAACAGTCAATAATTGTAAACCTACGAAGTGCACCTAATGGTAGGTGTACCTGATAAGCAAGTACGAACCAGGAGCTCAGTGTCTATGCAAGCTTTAATGGGGCAGTTGGTAAATATTGATTCCTGCACAGATCCACAGTGCAGGATGCACAGCTGTGTCCAGTCATGATTTGATGATGATCATTAATCGAAGTCCTCCCTCCCCTGAGGAGTTTCACTGACCTTTAATCACAACTCAGGACGACTTCAGATCTATCTCTGAGTATGACCAGACAATGAACAGACAGAGCTGAAGTCAAATCCAATGAACCCGGCGATTATCACTATAGTTCACTGTTTTACTTGAGCCTACGTATTCCCATTTCTACATGCATCATTTACGGCTGACTGAGTGTGGTGGGATTTTAGGGAGTTGAGTCAGTCTGACGCTTGCCAGAGAGGGACTGACCTCAAACTCCATCATGATTTGGCCCAAGGCTCTGCTGAGACTTTCCCAGACCACATAATGAGATGGAGTCATTCCAGGCCTCGTCGAGCCTGAAAAAACTCTTCGTTTTACCATCGCATGAGAAAAGTATGAGAGAATCATTAACAAAAGGTCTTGCTATGATAAATGACAATAATAATAATAATAACAATAATAATATCAAAAACCCTATTTTTGTATTAAAACATGCAAAACTAAGACAAGACTAAATGCGAATTCGGTATGTGTTAAATAGCTAACCCTTAATTTTGGTCATCCTACTTATGATGTACTTAACCTTAGCCTCACGGGGCCAGACATAGTCTTATAACAACCCTGAGAAATCTAAGAACAAATAATATTTGGGAACAATCAAAAAGGTTATTGTGTGCTTGTCAACATTGTCAGACGAGCAACAAGCCTCATGTAAGAACAGTTTAAAAAAAAACACTAATGCTTGCAAGCGTTTCATGTGTGATTCTGCACAAGACATTAAAAGAGCATGAACAGTATCACCAGTCCAGAGGACAGATTAAAAGGTTACTAAATCTTAACCTAGGAACACTGTGACCAACTAGTGACCTTCCCTATGGCTCAGTCTCAAAAGAAGGATTAGATATTGTAGTGTAACGCCTGGGCTAAACCTTGAAGGGATGGTAGTCTGTCAGCTATTTTAATATGCACACAGCCATTACCTCTCAGCTTAGTTTAGACAATGGCGAGAACTTTATACATTATTATTTCTGTTTTATATATCATATCAAACCTCACTGACAACATGACTTTACGGTTGTGGCAAAACTTCGGACCACTAAAAATTAAAAAAGAAAAAATTTAGGTGGTCCAAAGTTTTGCCACAACAGTATGCATATGTGCATAACACCACTGATTGATGGCCTACAGTTAAACCACAATGATAAGACAAGTATAGGGGACAAATTGTCTTTATTTTCTATTACTGTTTATTTTGAATCGTGTAATGACAATTCCAAATTATTTTATTTACAATCCTCACCTCCACCCTCCATTTCCTTTGTTCTATCTGTTAGCCCAATCTTCTTCTAAAAGGGAAAGGCTGGCCGTCTAGCTCCAAGCAGAAGTTCTCAGATAGTTCTCATAAAGGTTTAAAGGCTTTCAGATGACTTTAGTAAGGTTTATAAAAACTGGTAGTGCTTTCTTCATGATTGTTGCAACAGTCACACTCACAGATAAGACTGATGATGTGACAAAATGCTTTGAGAATCTCTAGAGCAGCCTGTTCTCACCAAGGCTGGGAAGACAAGACGGTCCTAGTGGGTTATGATTGTCCTAAATGCATCAAGAATCTTCATTAGGGACCACAAATTTATCAAATTGTCCCCAGACATGTATTATAATTACTAGATCATGCCTGTTCCTGCACAACTGGCCTAGTCCATGCTGCTTATTATGTGTGAGCACAGTGGAAAAAACGACTTATCATTTCCACACCCTATAAATCCAAGACGTTCAGTTCCAAACAATTTTAAAGGTGCCATTGTTTAACTGTCACCACATATCAGGACATTTTTTTAGGACCTTAGAGACATCTTTCAGTCATGCTATGTTTGCTAAGCGCGGTTTCCACTCCACACAGCAACTACAAGACTCACGACTTGAAAGCTCGCAGCACATAAGGCTTATTTCACACCTGTTTTATATGCAGAAACTCGCACACTATAAATCGGAGGTGTTACTTCAGCTCGGCAAAATAGAAATGTCAACGCACACCTTCCATGGGGTTTGAGCTGCGCACTGACATCACCGGCGATGAATTAGGAATAGTTACACCACTATATCTGCTTGTACCCTTTTCACGGGTACACATTCTGCAACAAAAGAGTGTGTTTGTTGCCGCTTGCCAGTGTCAGTTCTGTTTATTCTCCCGGTGCTTTTCTGCAGCTGTCAGGCCTGTGTGCGAGCAGGGCTTGAAAACAGAGTGAGGGAGCCGCGAGGAAAAGTGCTCCCATGTGCCGGCGCCGAGCTAGCAGAGGGTAAATAGATAGACGAAGCTACAAAGCGGAGGTAAGTGAGGTAATTGATTTCTTGCTCCAGAGGATGCGGTGAGTCAACATCTCCCGACACCTGCGTGCAGCCTGGAGAACAGCGCCGCACGCCAAACTCGCTAAGAGAACTCACAGGCCTTCCCAACCTTCTCGCCGGACCCACTCTGGACCACTGGGCCAGAAGCAATTGGGCTGTTACACAACGCTAGCCACCGCTGTCCTGCCGCATCAAGGTGACGGCAGCTTCTCGCCCGGCTGTCCTAATGCTCACCTGGCCAGCGGCTACAGCTAAGGCACGCCAGAAGTCCTCCAGAGAGAACAGAAACCTCCAGGGGATGTAATTCACCTTATTCACCTTATTCGCACACCATTCTGCTTATTACATCACACACAGGGTGAAAACAGGGCGGCTGGTCAGTCAGCAGCTATGAGACACATGTTTTTGGCCCTTTTGTGTTCGCCCACTTTTCTTTTTTCATGCTTTTAAAGGTGAATTCCACAGATTCTTTTCAATATTTCTGCATAAACCCAACTGGTTGAATGGGAAATGCTCCTTTCAAGAGAAACTTACTGTTTTTTAGAATTGTTCAAAGTGGTGGTGACAGCAACCAGACATCTGAAGAGCGGAATACCTCTAAAAGCTCAAAAACGTATTACATGAAATGGTTATGATCAGTGCTTAATTTGTAAAACATCAGGTAATGGAACACTAAAGGTGGGGTGATCCAGCAAGTGGCAGTGGAGGAAAAGGTCCTGGAACGCATAGGCACAACAGTGCTTCAAGTGTCCATCTAACATAGTAGAATTCTATACAATAAAATCCTAGCTTTAATGACTGCAGTAAGGAGCTGCAACCATAAAATCTCAGAGATTCCACTGGATGAATAGCTTTTGGTGTCCTACAAAACAAAGACGTCAAAGAGGTGGTGGATCCACATAAATAAGTTCTGGAACACAGGTACCTGAAATATGAGGCACAAATTCAGCACTGGTTATGACTGCGCTGCCTGATGCTTCAGACATTGTTTTATGACAAGATTCCTCCTACTTTATGCAGGGTGTTGTAAAGTACAGGAAAACATTCTTAGATTTACCAATAATTTCTGTCATTCTGCGATAAAACATAAGACACACCCAAGCAGTGATTCAGCACAAGTGTTCTACAGCTAAAGCTAAAGTTTCAAGTCGCTCTGGGACACTGTATGTACACTAAAGTTTGTTTGTTGTTATTTAAAAATACTACCAGAATGGATTGATTTTTGACCAGATTACTCCAGCACGACAAGCGCACATCACACCGAAACGCCCCCAGCTAGCATCCAAACCAGGCATGTAAAAATAGCACTGCACACGACTCGCCAAAGAGCTGCACCCGCTTGCTTTTTTAAGAACGCTCGGGGATGAAAGTACGTGATGACAGCAGATTTAGAGTAGAATGAGACTAGAATGACACCTTAAGACTAAAAAAACATTCAAAGAGCCACAAATGCAGCACAAATAAGCCCTTCATTCGGCCATACAAGCAGAGACGACGTTCTTATTACATTCTCCTTTGGACCACAAATGGAAATGTAATTTGATTTGGAGCGGAGACCGAACAAACCGAAATGTGATTATATAGATGCTGCAGCCGTATTTGCAGTAAGCTGGCAAAATGATTACAGCCAAAACATCTTGTACTTCTGCTCGTGGCGCAGAGAGAAACGGTACTAGGCACAAGAGAGCTGTGTGCTAGAGCTCTTTCTTAATGTTCACTCTGTTCACTGTCTGGATCCAGGCTATTAAAAGGTCTTGTATCCCGACAAACCAAAGCATAGTAAAGAGACTAAATTATTAAAAAGCCTGTGTAGTATCGTTTTATTGTACTGGGAGATTTCCAGGAAGCAGTCAGCTCTTCCAGGAGACGCAGGATCTCGTAAAAAGAACAAGCTGGCAAAAAAATGGTGTTATTGCATTATTATTGGTACTATGCAGTCAATCAAACAAAATAAGATGATTTACTGACTGATTTGGTTTTTTTTTGCATGAAGTTAAAAAAAGTAATGGAAGTTGATCTTTTTCACTTTTTTGGGGATTGAGGAATTTGGAAACCTCCTCAGTGGAAACGTGTCGCAGGCTACATGCAGAAGAATGCTTTGTAACGTCGCTTGTAGGGATGTGTGTTCTGACTCATTTTCATATTCTCAAGAATTAGAAAGCATGAATCATGGGTATTTTTAAAAAATGGTGATTTTCATGTTGGATGTGTAACAGAGGCTAACTCTTCATATGGGAGCTGATACAATAGCTAAGTGCTTTTAAGTTTTAGGATCATCCACTAAATGTTGTCGAGGACGTCGTGACCTCTCAGGGCTCCTTTATTCTCTATGTTAAATAACCTTCTGTCGATTCTCTGCATTTATTTTGTCCATATTTGTGCACATTCCCTAAAAGCTTACAAATGCGGAACAGTACCATTTGTAATAGGGGAGGGTGTAGGGGGGCTTTAGTGCAGTGTAGTTAATACCCCATTTCTCTCATTGGTAATATAGTAAATATATATATAAGTAAAAAGAATTCTCCATCCATATGCCAGGAAGTATTTAATTTAACTATTGGAAGTGGAATAATCTACTGTCCTCTAAAAATATATTAAATTGTTTCTAGGTTTTCTCCCAGGAGTGATCTGTTGTCACCTCTAGCAGTTAACTGAGTATTCAAACTCCCACACATGTCACTAGTCAGTTATGCTTCGGACCCCTTCCTCAAGCAGTTGTATCTGATGGGTGAGAGCACATTGAAAGAGTATTGCGACACGTCTTCTGAGGATTAAGTAAATGATCTAAATGTGTAAACACAAATATCTAACTCAAGACCACTGACTTAAATTTGAATTTTAGGAGAATGTTGACTCGTAGAAGCCACACAAGCAGCATATCTGAACTACTTTTAACAAAAGCACAGTTCATTTTCAACATCTTCCATATCCCAGCTTTAAATAATCGAAATATGCCGGTTTGTGGTCTGGGTTTAACAACCTTTGCCATATATTTTGTACGTTCATGCTGTTTGGTGGAGTCTTACTTGTTAGAAACAGCAAGAATGTGACTCACTGTCAAATTACTACATTACAAAGCAACACAGAGCCAGTCAAGCTGCCTATGCGAGAGTGAAGAGAGTTGGACAGCCGGGGAGGAGAGGATTGGGTAAGTTCATATCCACAGAGTTAGGAAGAAAGGGACTAGACATCTCTACTCCAACCTCATCAGCGTTCAAACCACAGTCCTCTCTTTCTTTCTCTCTCTTTCTTCTGTTCACTCTCTCTCTCCATTCCACAGCCTAGGCAGTAAGACTGTTTCTTCCCAGACTGGAGAAACTGAGCGGTCCCACAGTGGCGATGTGCAGTAAAGGCTGCAGGCAGAGAAGAGCAAACGGAGCAGAGACGAGCTGCCTTACATGCCCTCGTGTTACCGCTTAACGTTGACTACTGCCAGAGGAGTCACTCCCCTCCCCCACAGACATACGCCTGGATGCCTGACAGCAGAGTTGCTTTCACATAAGATAGAGTCATTATTAGATAGTTTATATACAGTTGAAATACAAAAAAAAAATAATAATTTAAACATGTTGACATGGACTATTGCCCATGTCAATTTTTTAAATATTACACAGTAGCACTGTGTCAGAAATGCCATAATCAAGGCTATTTCAAATTACATAACAACTCAACAGGGTTTGAGATGAGTTTTAGAAATGCAGTTTAGATTCTTATTCCTAGTCATGAGCTTCTATTATTATTACTTATATCAGGATTGCAGCTGAAAACTGACTAAAAGTCATAAACAGAACAGTCCTGACTAATAAACTGGATTTGGGGTAAAGAGGAAACTGTTCTGTTACTAAAAAATCATTTCCCGCTATATTTAAAGTACCCAGATCATCTAAACCAGTTCATATCGTAGTACATGGTCAAATTATTGTTTCATTAAAACTGTTTCATTAAAGTTATATGCAGAAATACAGGGAACATCTCCTAATTTTAGTGCACAATACTTTACACAATTATTTTAATATGTTAAAATAAACATGAATTATGAATAAAATATGCAAGATGTTCTCTGTACCTAGTGTGTACTTTTTTTTTCATTCAACGAATCAACAAAACATGTTATTTTACTAGAGGCACCCACACCTTTTACATATGACTGTAAATGTTAAATAAGGAAACAGCCTGTTTTTAATTCATTCTCTTTGTGAAGTCACAAAAGCCAGTGCAGCAACATCCAGTCATTCCACCCACTCAGTTGATAAAAGTTTAGCTCCATCCACTCACGTTAAAATCAAAAGCCCAGACCACTTTTTGAATGATGCACTGAGGCTGGAAAACTCTGAACGAAACATGAAGGAAACAGACAATGGCCATTGTTGGCACTGTTCAGCAAAGAATTTGAAATCACAACACAACAGCTTTCTGCATGAGTGTCTGTGCATGAGCCATGAGCGACAAAGCCTTGCTCAGGTGACATCTTCACTCCCCCCCACTCTCTATCACCCACCTTCTCTCTGCCCTTCAGCACATTTCTGTCGGCAACTCTTACACACGTGTGTGCCTGCAGCGTTTGCTGGGCTTACATAACAGCCTGCTCTGTAGAGAAGCAGGCAGGCAGGCGGGCAGGCAGGCAGGCTTGGTACTCAGGCTGGAGAGTCCATCTGGCTGAGGTGCCCCAGGGCATCCGAAGATCCGCACTGATCACACACTTTTCCATCTGCCTGCCTGCCTGCCGCTGCCCTGTGCACTAAAGTCTCTTTTGTGTTGAGCTGTTGAGAGAAGAATAGCAACTGAGATGTGGCAGAGCGTCTTGCCCAAGGTGCTCTGCTACTTCAGAGGCTTCACAATGATGTAGACAGTGACAGTCTACATGATACAGGGTTACAATTAACAGAGAGAAATGGTGAATATTAGTGTAGCTTGATATTTCATATCTTGATTATTTGGTGCATAATCTGTTCTAATAAGTGACAGTACCAAACCCTATTCAAGAGTTTTTTTTGTGTAGCAAACTGCAGCAATGCAGCAATGACATGGCCTTTCAGTCCGTATAGCTCGATCTGAAACTACTAGCTTCCACATATGCAAAAGAAATTTATTTACAAACATTTTTTTAAATATATGTCAGAATAATTTTGAGATCCATTCATATATATGTAATAAGTATTGATAACAGACTGATAGACTAGTGAACTAATGATTAACGGTGCTGTGGGGAGAAGTCGACTATTTGAGTAGTACTGAAATATGTATATTTTTTTATTTATTTACTTATTAACATGAACATAGCCCAGATTTCTTTATAAGTGTGAAAAATATGACTACACTGAAATACAATCTCATAAGCCTTACCTAGTGGATATGAAAAACCCTAATGGGAAAATTTGATGGAACATTTAGCACAATAAAAACAAACTTGGTATATTGATCACCAATACACAAGGATGTCTTCTTTACTTGTTTTTATACAGTTTTAAACACAATTCAGGAACATCCCTATTGGTCCATTTATCATAAAAAGTCTACACAAGGTAAAGGACAGCTGCCATGCTCAAATGATGTAGACAAGTCAAAATTGGAAAAAATGGCTTGGTTTTAGTATCTGTATCAGTTTTTTTTTACCCAAGTATCAATACTCCTTCTTGAGTATTGTTATAGGCTACTCTACCCAGCTCTGTTCCCAGCATATGACACACAGACCAGAGACCATTTATATATATATATTATTTTTCTTTCTATTCAAATCTGTGCAATTGCACACTTATGTAGATGGATAATCCAAACAAAGTGGATTTTGCATTTTTTTTTGCTCCCCATGATTGGAAATATCACATTTTTATTCTTGATATGATTGGTATGGTGATTTTTTTTTTATATTTTGATTTTAATATTTAATTGTGGCTATAGCAGGGCCAACTCCCCACCACACTGCATTAACAGCTGCAAAAAACCTGCTGCTTACCATTTATTGGGTAAAGGTAGCTGTGCCCCTCGGTCATCTCTTTTGCCCCCTTGACAAACAGATCCTGCCACTCATGCTACATGTTTAGCTTATTTCCTATTGTGTGTGCATAAGCATGCATTTCTCACATGGGAGACCTGACTAGACTGAAGTATGCTAACAACAGCTGCACAGTGCCAGCAGTCAAAGCTATGCATCTACATTCCTGAATCTTTCACCCAACTCCCATTGGGTCTTGCTGCATGACCGGAATTAGTGAATGCATCTTTCCTCACAAGAGCCGGGCAAAACCACAACATGGTCAGCAAATACAGTGGCGGCTAGCAGGCATGTGGAAAATGTAATGAACCTACTCATCCATCCAGACCCCTTAGAGATTTGAAGTCTCCACAGTGCTTATCTACAACGGCTTTCCACCCAAGCTCTGCCCTACAAAGTAGGCCAAAAGTCTTTAAAATCACTCCGGGACAACATTTCAGCTCCCCTGTTTTTCCATTTGCAGGTATAGGCATTATGTATTAGGCTTTAGGCAGGTATTGATTTGCTGTCTGGGTGGTATTAAACTGGGACAACAGGAACCGAAATGAAACATTAGCTTCTGTCTTGTGCAAGACTCACAAAAGACAAAGCCCTCTGAGGAAGAGCTGTTTAGACGGATAGAACAATGCTGCCTGATTTAAATGAACCACCATCTATACGTGTTAGAAGTCGTTAGGAGTCGAGTTTAGAGAACATTTTTCTCTACTGCATGGTCTTTCTGTTCGTTTGCCCACCGCCACAAAGCCCGCTGCAGCGAGAAGACGAGTGGTACCAATTACAGTCTGTTAATAGAGGTGACAAAACAAAATTAGCATTATTTGTCACTAATTTGCAAAACCCTCTAAAAAGCTTCAAAATAAATGTACAGACTTAGCACCGTTCTTAACAACCCCATTCTGTCAGGCAGCGTGTGACTTTAACAGAAATAGGTCTGGATGTGTTTGTCCTAGGCAGAAACACACACCCTCACACTTTCCTACTCAGCTTGTAGCTGTACAGAGACACCACTGAGGCTTCACTTAAAGTTCCTTTATCTTCTGAACCTTAAGAGGTGACAGAGGAATGATATCACCTCCACAGAAAAACTAACTTCACTGTAAAATTCTGAAAAGCAAATTGGGAAATCATCCAGCATCTGCTTAATCGCATGCAAAATAAGACAATAGTTCAAATAGTTCTTTATTTATCTGGTAGTTGTACGGGATGCTTACGATAAAAGTTTGATGAATGTCATCCTGATAAAACCGAAGCTTTAGAGTAGAAAGACCAGCTATATTTAATTAAGGTGGCTAAAGTTGAGAGGGCAATTAGTTGATTAGTATTAATGGGTATCAGTATTGGGCAGATATCAGCAGAAAATGCTGGCAGGCGCAGGTTTTGTGATTCAGGGCTTTAGGCTCAAGACAAGAATGGGGCCCCTAAATAAAATTCAAAAGCAGTCGTTAAACAGCATTTCTCATTTTAGGATTGTAAAGAATAGATTAAGAAAAAAAGCTTAACTTATTTATTATATAACTTGTTTTATTCAGTGAAATCATCTCACTATATTGGAAGATAAGCTTGCTTGTGTCATACAAGTGTCATAAAAGTGATCGGGGAAGAATTGCTACCATCACAAACAATAGCTATTTTAAATCCTGTGTATTTTTCAGAATAGGTTATTTAATGTAGTATACCTGGTCCACATTTTCATAGCGTCAGCCGCCTACATGTGTTTAGTGCAAAGGCTACCTCTAAGAGAAATCTGATTCAATCAATCCTGTAACAAAAGTAGCCAGAAAAATACTCACATTGTGTGATGCTGTGTATTGCTTTGTGTAGAATAGCTGAGATGGGTTGAGTTGGGGTCTACTTTTTCAAATGGTTTTAAATGCTTCCAGAAGCTTTAGACTTTAAATGAAGTTCTTCTGGTACAGACCCATTACACACTAAAGCAGATTTCTTTTCATGAAAAAGTAAAATATCTCGCTAATGCTATGTGTACAGTATACTGTGGTCATTTAAGCATCTCCAGTGTCTTTAGAGTTAAATGTGCAAATAAACTCCTGCCACTGCATATCAGAATTAAAAAAAATAAATAACCGCTGTAATAGTGTTAATGTTCTATCATGTCTGTGGGGTTTTTAGTGTTATATTGGCAGCAAGTCAATGAATAGTTTGTTTTCCTAGACATTTTAAATTCTACTTTTTTGAATAAACAAGGAATATTTTATTTCATATTTTTATTCTAATAACTTAATAAGACCAGATTTGTACCAAAAACAATGGCTGTGCACTTTTACATGACCTGTGATGTGGGTTTCATTCTAAAAGCATGCCGGCCTTGTAAATGAGCATTGAATTTTGTGACATCACAATAACGTGGAGCTCTAAAATGTAAGATTTTTCCTAGTAATATCAGTGGATCCTCTGAATTGTGAGGTCATTATGAGGCGTGATTACACACTAACACTGCTACACTTTTACTTGACATCTTAAAATTGGCTAGGACGCAAAATACACCAAACATATCAGTAAGCTTTGTCTAGTGTGGTAGTTAAGTTGCTTAGGCAAAAGTAGAGTGTATTTGGAGTAGTTGGTGTCATTAAAAATAGTATTACTTTTCAGGGCTCAGGTATGGAATGCTTACTCTTAGCAAAATGTAGTAATGTTCATATCCTCCTATTTCAGGGGATCCAGAGACATTCAATGGAAAAACATACATAAGACACAGCATATCAGCCACAAAGAAATCCAGCTAGACATACAGAGAGAGGAGGGGAGAGAGAGATTTATGATATAGTGTATAGAGCATCAGTGAGCTTGAAACATGTGATTTAGCTCTTCTTTAGCAGATGAATAATGAAAGAGGGCTCAGCAGGCGTATCCCTTTAGAACATCCTCCGTATCCGCACCACAGGACAACTCTCACACCATCTTCCACACGGGAGAGACAGAGTTGATGTCTCTCTTTCTCGCTCACCATTTCGCACATGTTTGTGCACACACCTGAAAGAATCTGAACAACAAAGATGCTTCGCTAGAGGAAGTTCAGAGACTTGGTCATGGGGTTGTGATAATTGGCTCTGACTGCACTGATCCTTTAGACAAGGCCGCTGGATGCATTCAATCATCCTGTCACACTGGAGCGATGGCCCTGAACAGAATATCAAATAACATTCCAGATGACGGATTCAATGCGCAATAATTCACTCCAGCCTGAAGTCTAATTTACAAGCGTCAAAATTCAGAGTGACGTCACATGCCAGAGCCCTCTCTCCTTTCATGCATTCATCCTCAGAGTCACAAAGACATCCAAATGACTGAAGAACCCATACAGATGTCTGTGTTATCTCTATAACTTTCTCAGACATAAGCCACTTTCCAAGCCTTTTACAAAGCACTTCATAACCTTGAGTGGTCGAAAGCATCACCATGGGAACTGTTAGCCAGATATGACTGACGGGCAAGCGGAGAACAGGCTGGAGAAGTTCGGCCCGTGGTCAATTCACTCAGTCCGAGGGCAGAAACAGCTCTCCGTTTACAGTGCCTAGATCAACTTTCGCCCCAAAAAAAGAACAGGTGCAGACAGATTTACGTCAGCCGCTTCTTGGGTGAGATGAGACGTGGAGAGTGTGTGTATGTGTGTGGGAAAGTAAAGTCCCGCTGGCAAGGCCAGGGGCAGTGTTTCTGATCCCCGTGTGAAAGAGGTAAGGGATACCAGTGGACCTGCAGGCCAGTCTAGACTTCTCTAGAACAGTCCAGCAAACGCCGGCAATGCCAGGGACTGTGAAAGTAGCAGATTTGCACCGCAGCACAAGGGAAATCATTTATGCTGCAGACAAAGCCGCATCATAACAAAACATTTAAGCATGCACAATCCCGTTATGGATGAAATTGACGCTGTTTTACCACGTTGCCCCTAAGACGCCATTATTTCTTTAGCAAAAAGAGGAGGCGTGGTGAGGACCAAATCTCTGTCCTCAGTGAACCCGTCTGCATCTCTCTCTGTCACAGAGGCTGCATCTCATTTCCAGTAAACCTTTCTTCATAATTCATGTGAGGTGTAAACAGTCATTCAGAGAGGTTTGATGTGAACGGGTGTATAGGAATTTTCAGGCTTCTGGATTCTTGTTATGACAGTGGTGACAGGAACGAGGGGATGTCTAAACCGCAAATATAACCATAACCAAATATAACCATTTCATTTTCTAATAGTTTTTCTATGTAATGTTTTTCCATGTAATGTTGAATGTCAAATCTGGGGACTATTTTGGCTTCCAACACCCTGCATGTAGTTCCCATAACGAATGACTAGACAGAATCAGAAATGTTTTAGGCCCAAATCTTCTCTCAAAGCTGCTGTAAAACATTGTCTTATGCATCATATAGCATATTCCTACCGGTTCCATGTAATAACGTCCTGTTAGGGAGCTTTTAGGAGCATTGAACACTTCAGACATCTGGTTTCAGTCACTACCACCAAAATTCTGACTCTGCAAGTTTCTTTAAAGCAGGGGATATCATACCAAACCACTCTGACTGACTTCACATCTTAATAATTTCAGTATGCATAAACTTGGAAAAATTCTCTTTTAACCGTGATTCTTCTTTTTCCCCTGTGTGGATGCCTTGGCGCCACCCTTGGCTCCACACAAGGAACAAACTCAAGTGGTCTATGTCATAACTCTAGTTGGTGCCTCCTCCATTTCTCCTTCCTAAGTCCTCTAATCTGTGACCTGGAAATCAACGGAGGTCTGCCATCTTTAAAAGGCACACTGACTGTGAAGACTTGTGCGCCCTAAAGAAGTCTTCAATACTATTAAAATATGACACATAAACCAAATAGGAATGTTTTGTTTATTATAAAAAATGTGAAAGTAGGCCATTCTGGGCCAACATGTCTTAACAGTCAGGGTTTCCTTTCAAGAATATTTCAATGACTTTCCAGTAACTCCCTTTTAACGGGGCTGCACTGCACATGAATGACCTTGTGTAGGTTCAAACGTCAATCTTTAAGCCTGTGATACACAAATACATGTTTACATACAGCAACTCATATTAATGTTAATTAGGTGTTTAATAGCACCTTGTTAAAGGCAGCTGTGCAGCAAGTCATCAGTCCATTAAAAAATAATGCCGCTTGAAATTGACAATTTAACAAGTTAAGACATACATCTCAGCTGCTAAATCCATTTGGCATCGATCCCTGACGACTTATCCTCGCATCACTTACTCCCAGCCTTAAAGGGGGGAGCAAAGATTCATTCCAGAGAAAAGGAAACACGTAGTTCCTAAACCAAAAACACCCTGTTTAATGAGTTTAATCTTTGCACCACTGTGCCTGTGGTATTAGCCTCCATTCATAGACTATAGTAACCATCCAATGACTGTACAGCTAATTCCCATCAAAATAAAGTGATATTCATAATCTAACCGAATAAAAGTTAACTTACTTTTACTGATGAAATTTATGCAGCCCAGTTTTTTTGGAATGTCTCTATGCCCTTTAAATATCCTCTGGAAACATCTTTATTGTCTGACTGACTTCACAGCGTTTCTTAAGTTTTCTGTATTTGCAGTGCGCGTGTGTAAAATGTAGCATTGGTGGAGTCATTTAGATTAAAGTGTTTTCTTTGTTTGCAAGGGTTTTTTTGCAGCACTGGCTCTTGTTAACTGCCGGAACAGAAAGCTGAAATATATGAAACAGGTTTTCCCAAACACTCTAAACAAAAAACATTAATGTCCAGTCAAATGTCTGTCATGTCCAGAGGCGCTTTCCCCATTTTGTTCTATTGTTCTGCTCAGACTGCAGCTTGTGGCTTAATGATTTATGTGAAATTCTGTCAAGACATCACAGCATCATCACGAAAGAGAGACTTTTTGTTCTGAGCTCACAGTACAACTCTGCTGGACTCTCCCTCTCTGACTGCCTCTGTGTTTCTTAGTGAATTTCACTGTGAGACACGTTTTAGCTGTTTAACTTTTAAATTAAGTTAAAATATTGTTTCTGATTTTGTTAAATAATTATGTAATATTTTTAATTAAAAATGTAACCTGCTGTTGCTGCTAATGATTTTAATGTTAGTAATGTTCTGCAAGGGTGCGATTCTATAGTTCCAAAGCTGCACATAAGGGTCACTGTCTCTACAGGTATAGGCTATGACCAATGATTTTTCGAAGCGTATTTAAAGAAATGATGGATCGACTTCAAACTATTTCTTGGTGGCAGGGTAGAGGACATAAAAGTGAGTAATGGAAGAGTCATCAATTAGAGCCATTAGATGCACCAACAAGCTCTCTTGTTCTGGATGAGCGCTGTCTTGGATTGGCCCTGGGTCCTCCTATTAATCATTACTACTTATGTCTTGTTCAGTGGCATTACTTTCACCTGCTTCTTGTTCATCTTATGTACATAAATCTTTCTAAGTCATTCAAAGTCAGATGGCTTGGTCTAAAATCCTTCTTCTTTGACAATTATGTTCATTTTAATAAAATAAATGACTAAACATTTAATTCTTTACCTAACAAAGCAATCATAACACTACAGACTTGTTGAAATGTTTCAGTGGTAATTGTTTCAGAGTGTTAATATTAGTACATTTGAAGCAGAGGACACAGCTCTGACCAGCTGTTTCGGTAGTGACCGCTCCTAAGGTTACACACTGATGGCGAATCCCTTAATCCTACACTCTTACAAAAAGAGGATCTTTTAAAGTCATTGAGCTTTTCTTTTAGGTCTTTGCCAGAGAACCACTTTTAGTTCCTAAAAAAGTTAGCATGGATCATTTTCAAAGAAAGGACCACTTGTGTAAATGAGATATGCGTTTCATCTCCTGTGTAAAGAAGCTCAAGAATGTCTTCACCTTTTAAAAGATGTTTTAGTTCTTTGATTGTATCACCAGGATTTGAGAAACAAAATATAAATACAAACTCGTTTATTACTCTCTCTTTCTATCTCTCTCTCTTTGTGAGGGCTACCATTTCTGAAGCCAATAAGAGTGCATCACAGTTGGCAAGATTGTTGCAGATCATCACCATAGCGACGACCACGAGGGGATCCAGACGTGTGTCGGAGTGGCACATGGCATGACGACATCACTGGCCAGGGGGTGGGGAAGGGGAATGATCGGTCTGGCCAGGGCGGTCGATACCCATTTAGTGGGAAACAATGACATCAATCCAGAATTAACTACTACATTGTCGTTTCCTGGTGGATCTGCCGGCGGCTGATTAGAAAGCAGTCTCAGTTCGCTAAACGCCGACAGCATGATCATTACTGAACAGCAAGAGACAGGAGAAGGTGCATTATACAAAGCAGGCATTCATAGACAGGCCTACAGAGACCTAAGCCCCATGTCTGTCAACACACAAGAATTTGTGTATTTTATGGCATGACAGTGCATTTACTTTAGCAAAGGTTTTAATCCTTCTAGAAAAAAAAGGAGTGCATCTGAATGTGCCCGAAATAACTAGCAGCGAGTGGAGAGCTGGAGGGGAGTGAGGCTGGATTTAATCGCAGCCTTGCACAGCCACATCCGTCTCTCAGTGAGGAATGAATTAAGCAATAAACAATGAAAGCCAAGAGGAAAACCAAGTTTGCAGCTGCTTCTTTAGAATGAACACTGAATGAAGCGTTCTGCTGTATGGCTCTTAAAAAGATGGTTCTGCAAAATATCAAACTTCGAAACTACAGTTTTTCACTCCACCTTCCCCTCTTATTCACGCCGGCATTGATACGAACCGTGGAATCTTTGAGCACATCCTCAATGACAACATCTAACCTCTATTTAGAAACTGTTTTAACATGACCCCGTCCACTTGACTTCCCCGTTCATGATATCATCCCTGATATCACTTTAAGTTTGTTTATTTACTCTGCTAACTTGCTATTTAGCAAGCTAGGGGCTAGCAACAATTTGATGTTTAGTGCATTACACTTAAAGGCTATGTCGATACTCTTGAGTATTGCAATATTATATTTTGTGAAGCTGTATCAATTCTCAAGTTCACAGTTTGCATAGACTTGTGACACAGTGGTCCCTTATGTGTTGTGTTTAAACCTCTGACTGCTAGATAGCAGTGCTGTAATAAATTTTCAGCCTTCAAACTCTTCCACTCCAACATAAACAAGTAGTGTAAGGGCGCACCGCTAACATTAGCAAACCTATGCATATGGCGGAGTGTTTTTTATAGTATCACAGTTTTCCTAAAATTGTATTAAAACATTACAGACAGTATCTGCTGACAGTTTCTGTCTAAATATGTCATAATATATTAAATCATAACCCCTGTATCACAATACATATTGTGTTAGTCAGGTTGTTGCCAATACACAGCCTTACCGAGCCTAGGACATTCCTACTGAATTCAATCTGCACCTCTCTGTTCTCTATGAGGGCACTGACGATCACATAATGCTAAACATGACCCTTTATAAGTTTCCCTAATGTGTCATAATGGTGTATGATGCATAATATAAAGAGCTTAACATAGAACCTGGGGGCATAGAGCCCTGGAAACATAGCACACTGGCCACACAGAACACTGGGAACATAGAACACTGGCCACACAGAACACTGGGAACATACCACACTGGCCACACAGAACACTAGTCACACAGAATACTGGAAACATAGCACACTGGCCACACAGAACGCTGGGAACATAGAACACTGGCCACACAGAACACTGGGAACATAGCACACTGGCCACACAGAACACTGGGAACATACCACACTGGCCACACAGAACACTAGTCACACAGAACACTGGAAACATAGCACACTGGCCACACATAACACTAGGAACATAGAACACTGGCCACATAGCACACTGGCCACACAGAACACTGGGAACATAGAACACTGGCCACATAGAACACTGGGAATATACCACACTGGCCACACAGAACACTGGGAACATAGCACACTGGTCACACAGAACACTGGTAACATAGAACACTGGGAACATAGAACACTGGCCACATAGAACACTGGGAACATAGAACACTGGCCACATAGCACACTGGTCACACAGAACACTGGGAACATAGAACACTGGGAACATAGAACACTGGCCACATAGAACACTGGGAACATAGAACACTGGCCACATAGAACACTGGGAACACAGAACACTGGCCACACAGAACACTGGGAACATAGAACACTGGGAACAAAGAACATGTCATATACAGTTACAGAAAACATTAAACTTGTCTTAGCTGAAGTAACATGATTACAGTCTCCTGTCCACTGTCAGTGTTCTCCTCTACAGGCTTGACACACTCAGAAAGCCACGGAAGCCAGAGATAAATAAGCAGATCAACATTTGCATAACATTCGCTTATAATACACATCACCTAGAAATCACTCTGATGTTTAGAACTTCAGCACCATTCATACTGTCTTCTGCTTAGCTATATGGAGCAAACAGGTTATACTACTCTATTTCTGTTCATAAATAATGTCGGGACCCTCCAGCACACACACTGCTAAGAACCAAATGCCACTGCCGCACAACTCTGGAAGCAAATGTCAGCACGAAGGAGAGAGAATGACTTTCTTACCACAATCTGCTTCTTTTACAAACATGGTGCCATTTGAAAAATATAATAAAGCAAGTCAAAACAATGAAAAGAACTTTATGTGATATGCTGTTTAACCAGGGCCATTTCTGGAACTTCAACATGTATTACAGATTATCAGTAGCATAAGCATTAACGCATAGCTTATAGCCAGCATCAGTTTAGGTTATAAAGAAAAAGCAAACAGCCCAGAAAACACAGACATTTAGTCAAGAGCTATTTCTGCCTTTACATTTTTTCTTCTTTAATAGCATTACTTCTGAATGATGTTGAGTGATCTCAGTTCCATTCTGAATGTGTCCACACTTGCTCAAAAAATGTCATAATGAATCCAACAAGTGATTGTAATAAAAACACAGAATTACCCACTTCCACCTGCTGTTCTGTTTTACTATACCAGATATAAAACAATCATTTAGTCCAGCTGCTCTGGTGGCAGACTTTAATGAGTTTTTGGCCTTCGTGGCCCTCATAAACCTGAAAACTGTAGCATTGTAAAGTTTAACACAACAAAAAGTTGCACACTGGTACTGACAGTGTGGTAAACTGAAGTATGTGGACACCTCTCCCAATCATTGAGTTTAGATGTTTTAGCCACACTCATTGCTAACAAGAGCTAAAATCAAGCACATAGCCAGGGCAGTAGAATGAGTTGCACTGAAAAGCTCAATGACTTTAAAGTGGCACTGTCATAGTACGTCACCTTTGCCACAAGTCAGTTCATGAAACTTCTGCCCTGCTGGATTTGTCCCCGTCAACTGTAAGTGCTATTATTGTGAATGTCAGCGTCGAACAGCTCAGCTGCAAAGCAGTAGACCATGTAAACTCTAGAATGGGGTTGCCAAGTGCTGAAGTGTGTAGCACGTACAAAATGCCTATCCCTCATCGCATAACTCACTATTTGTGGATGCTCTTTTGATGGTATGGGCACAAATTCCCAGACACACTCCATAGAATGGTGGGGCTGTTATAGCCACAGAAGTGGGGGAGGGTGGGGTGGCGCAACTCCCCATTAGGTGTGATGGTCAGGTGTCCACATAGTCTTGGCCATACAGAGTATTACCAGTTATCGAAATATTTTTAGCTCCTTATAATTAGTATTGGCATCAACCAAAAAATGTATTATTATATATTTTATTGTATTGACTGTGGCCTAGTAACCAATAATACATGATACATTTTATTGCTATATTTTATTTTTGAATTGAAAGACATATTTTAGCAGCAGAAATACATGCTGTGAAAAATAAACAGTTGCTGTTAATCACTCTCACACAAACAAAACAACTGGAAATTTTGATTTGGTGCCTGGACACCCTTTAGACTGTCCAATCTGATGAGGACTGCATGACCACTATCTAACTTGTTACTGCCAGCAGGAGTCTGATTTGAGGACAGCATGTGAGGAGAATGGAGTGGCCTCTTTTCAGCGGACCTCTGCCTGTAGCACAGTAAGGTCAGAGAGGCATTAAATTGTTTCTCAGCATCTGTGGGGCAGTTTCCCGCTCTCCGCCTCCAGACGCGTGTCAAGCCTTTACATCATCGACCCTATTAATGTCAAAATTCTACAAACCTGAGGTCTGTCATAGAGAAGACCCGCTCACACACAGAGACACACGCGCACACACACACACTGCAAGATTAGAGGAGATTACTGTTTGCACCAAACACGACAGCAAGAGTACACATTATCAAGCCAAATAACTGTTTAAAGAAACCAGGCTAAGCACTGCATGAAGCTATTACTCTGTTTACAGAAAATACTTCGCCAAAGTGCAATCAAGCAATTGGCTTTAGTTCCACGTTTGACTACATGGTGAAAGAGTAGCTTAGTTATGTAATTGGATTAAGAAAACACAAATAGATTTGCTAGGTTTCAGAAGTCAGCAGTACATGAAAGGCATACAACACAATCTAATCTGTAGCTGCAACATCTGTAGAATATTGTCAGAACAAAACTTTATTTAGAAAAAAATATATTTGCTTTTGTTACTGTGCCATTAAAATAAAGTCACATGTAAGGCAAAAAGTTGCCCACCTTCCGTCATGTAACAGATATATTGTCACTGTGACTGTGTGAACAGCAATGAAAACATATGGAATCTAATGCTTTCAGTTTCATATGTTGTACTGAAATCCAATACATATCTTATATGCAGGAGAGCAGAATTAATATGACTTTGAAATCCACCAGTCGTCATAAAGACCTTAAACACATTACAACACTAACTCTGTGTTCTAAGAGAAATAAATATCATATAAGAATGAGGCTGCAGGGTCAAGGAAAAGTTAAAAGTCAAAAGAGTTAAAAGAGTTTAGTGACCCAAAGAAGTGGTTGAATAACGTGCTCTTTTTACAGCGAGCTCAAACATATTTTGGGCGATAAGCCCAGCTATCAGCTGTTTGAAATTAATGATCGCTTCTACAATGCTGGCAAAGACAAAGCTAAAACATTCAGAAGTGGATCTGCATCCACTGGCAATCATCATTGTTTATATGATTTTATACATCACCTGTAAAGCATTGCGTTGTGCGTTTAGGAGAATGATCTGTTCAGATTGATGCTGGATACAAGGCCATAGAAATGAACTGGACATAAGAAACTGGACAACTCTGGTACTGCCTTCTTTTTAACAGAAGCTAGAATTTCCAGCAAATATAACGTAGTTGAATGGCCGTGACCATTGTTGCTTGCTGCATGAATGTGTGGCTAATTAAGTTTCCAGGTGACTTGGCTATGATAGCTGTTGTTAGTGATATTTGATTGATTAACATTCACAAATCAGAGCATTTTATAACCAAACATGTTTGTTTCCACTTCATACAATGACTGATACTTTTCAGCAAAATATTATTTATTGCCACGGTTACTGTTTGAGCACAAAACAATGTACTGACGTTAATGATACCTTTTCATGCAAGTCTAAAATGTTATAAGTACTTTGCTAAAGAGTTGGTATGGCGGTCCAGCGTTACACTAAAAAGTGTATCACCAACACTGGGGATTCCTAGCTTTAAACAAAGCTAGTGAGTAAAATATTTCTAGCTCTATTTTTTAGATTGGTATATGGGAGGGGGAGGGACATTTTGAGCATATCTAAATATTACACACAGTTGGATCTTTTTGACTGTCTTGTATTTTGACACATTCTAAACAGTCCAGGCTGCAAAACACTCCTTATCTCTTCAGTGTGAATGGGCGGAGCTAGACTGCTGTAAGAGAATACGTGTGAATGACTTTTTATAACAACATCACAGAAATAATGGCTTTAAAACAGGCTGTTTGTTTTCAGATTTGTTTCCATTATGGACAGTATGGGATGAGTGTGTGAACGATACGTATTTAAATATTTAAACACTGTATCAAACTCTTTCATTACAAAAATGGGCACTATGGCACTAAGGCCAGTAACATTTCATGACGAATGGGCAAACAGAAATGGTTACATCCAGTAAAGGTTAAAGAATTTAAAAGTTAAAGATTCTTCCTCATTTCCTGACCAGGTGGTTTTATTACAGAGATGAGGCTCATCATGTCCTTCTGGTACCTTGCAGGCAAATGTAGTCAACCACTGAAAAACACCCCAAATCCTATAATGCTAGCTAGCAAGCATATGACCTCTATCTGTCAGGAAGTCGGCGCAAGATATCCGATGATAATTTCATAATCTAGTAAAAAGCCTTTCGCAGGCACAAGGGCACATTCTGCTGGAGATGTATAGTTACAGCTAAGATAAATAAATACATGAGTGGAAGGGCTCATGAACGACCTCTGCAGCGTGCCCGCCTCAGGCCACACACTCCACAGGGGGCAGGAGCTTAGCTGAGCGAAAGAGAAGAGGAGGAAGCTGTGACACATAGAGGGGAGAAGAAGCGAGAGGAAGAGAGAGAGTGAGCGAGAGACCCAGACACAGTGAGTGAGAGAGTCAGAAAAAGAAACTGACAGTCAGGTGACAAATCCAATCTGAAAGAGCAGAGGACTGTTTCTAGGTTAACTAGAGAGCAAGAGATGAAGCGAGAGGGATCCAACACACTCTTTGTGGAACAAAAGAGACAGCTATTCCTCCAGCTCAGGGCCTTCTCCCAAAGCCAATACGTATTCAAAAAGAGAAATCTTACAGGAGAGATTTGGCAAAATAATCTAATTTGCAAACATTTCCCCTTATATGCAGTCACTCAGCCAAAAACCTTTACATCCAACCTAAAAGTAGAACTTAATATGTTACTTGCCATGTTACATATTGCTATGTAGTGTAGCACTGTAGCCCTCAGTCTCATCAGTTTAACGATTTACAAATTTGTATTCTTTTACTGTTTGTTTTACTGAAATAGAGGTTAATATAAAGGCTAATTAAAAAAATGGACAGAGTACCCCTTTAATGTAAATAATAAGTAATAAAAATGTCCATCATAAATTATAGATAATATAGCAAATAAGTAAGGGGTCTCATTCCTTTGTTTCCAGGTCCCAATGTTTTTGAGGTCCTATGGTCCCATGCTCTTATAGAAATGTAGAACATAAAACCCTGGTAACATAGTGCACTTTGTTCCAAGTTTCAAGGACCTATGTTCCCAAGGTCCTATATTTCCAGGATTCTACAGGGCTTTCCTGAATAAAGGGAACACTAATTCTATTTATTTAAGGCCTTACAGGAATATGGGTCCCTGGAAACATGGAACTTTGGCAGCATATGTCCCTGGGAAGCATAGGACCTTGGGAACATAGGATACTAAGACTGTTGGTACACGTCCAATGAAGCTTATACCAAATGATCAGTGTGCACTGAGTAGTAATTTCGAACGTTCTTTCAGTCTTTCCTCTGTGGTTTCTGACACTGTATGAGTATAAAAATAGATAAAAGTCCTCAGCTCGCTGCTACTATTTTAGTATGTCTGACCCTTTTTATAGAACTTTTTTTTTTTTTACATCCACACTAAGAGGCCAGTGGGACCTACAAAAGAGAGTACATGATGTAAGAGGTTATACCAGGGGTGACTGAAACACTATGTCTGCTGCTGGTTAAAGAACACCATGACAGTAGTGTGATAATGGATTTCCGAGCCCTCTGTTGCTCCTTCAATCAGCCGTTTGTCCTGTACGTTTATGGGTATGTCGGCTAGCTTTAAGCCAGAGTGCACGCATATACACGCTCACAAAGTGCATTTCCTGGGACACAGGCTGGGTGGACAGGCCCTAAAAGAGAGTGATGTACAGAGGAGAGTAGATGCAGTGCAGCTTCAGTGAGCACATCACTTTCATGCCAGGCTATAAGCGACCCAGTTTGCGGGCTTCATCATTTCTCAGCTGTCGGCCAAAGATAAAAGCAACAACAGGGACTACATGGTAGAGCAGTAGGGATATGGTTGGTATTGTCTGTTGATCTGTTTTAGGAATCACAAGAAAGTGATTCGATTCTACTAGCAAGTGATGCAGCTGAAGGTTCTGGCTGTTGTTAATAATAATAAGGCAACTGTAATTTGCAAACTTTTTAAAGCCAGTAAAGACTTTATGGTGACAGTGTCAAAAAATATCTGTTATTAGTATCTGGTATAAAAAGCTGTATGTCAACTTCAGGCAGTCCACTCTGTGTGGAGTTCAATAAAACTGACATTAAGCTGTGATTAAATCCTCATTAGCCTGTCTGTAGCTAGTACATCTGTGAATTGACTGACTTGAAATGTACTGAGCAATAGGACAGTGTAAGATCTGGAAGACCAACAAAACTGCCAATGAACAACAAGAATAAGAAAACAAGCTCTACTCCTGCTTTAAATCTTAAAAAATCTTATTTGATGTTTCTATCCACCCATCCATGATGTGAAGACGGTTCAATGCTTTGAGTCTGAAAGAATGTTTAGCTGTTAAGAAGTTGCCATTGGGAAAATCTGCAAAAGAACCAAGCATGGAAGCTATGAGAGCCAACCAAGGTAAATCATTTTGGACAGTCTTTAACCATGTCACATCAGCAGTTCACCATATGTGGTTAAGAGCCTGCAAGTTTGTCCATTTAACAGCATAACTACCGGCTAAATCTGAAGCCAGCAACATCTGCCACTGGTGGCCTCTTTCCATTCCTTCCATACCCTCCATGCCTCGACTGCTGACCCACCCTGTAAACATGCTTGTCGCCATGTGCGTGTGACTTAGTGCCTGCACGGGAGCTGTCAGCTCAAGGCCAGGCGATAACGAGACCAATCTAAAGTCCACACGCTCTTGGACATGACTTTAAATCACCTCACACGACTGACATCTGTAATGTGAATGGTTGAGGTTTATGTGGCCTAGATAGGCTGCTGCTGCTTTAAACTAGAGATGCAGGGTATGGTGCGATGACATAACATGGATTTTATTGTGTATTATTGTCTATTGTGGATTCGGTGATAAGCACAAAAAAACAAATAGCTCCACCTCAATACACATTTAAGGGCCCATATCTTCCATTCGTCTTAGATTTCTTTTCATTAATTTCCACTGACTGCATTTATTTACAGACTATCGTTCATCATTCATCTGTACCCTTTTGCCATTACTAAACCTGTCTTCATTCATTAGAACTGAAAAGACTGTCTCTGTTACTGTCTCTCTAATTTTTGAGCATAAGCAACAGAAAAGTATTATTTATTTGTTACATTTTATCGTAACGGTAGAAAATCAGCCACAGGTACTTTAAACACAACAGATTAGAGGTTTTAAACACTTTGGGAAATCTAGAGTCTTTTACAAACAGACGGAGAGCATTTCCTGAAAAAACTATTGTTGTTAAGAGGTGATGTTACTGGTCAGGCAATGAGAAAGTTATACAAAGAGCAGCACTTAAAATAAAGTGTGTGGAAGATTAGCGAGTGAGGGCACTCCATCTCAGCAGATGACTCATAGCCAGTCAGGCACCAGGCGTGAGGCTCAATCAATGCTGTGTGTTTTATTTACAGCTCCAGCATGAACACATCTGTATCCTTCAGCAACCAGCTTTACCCCAGAGACTAAATCCGAAACATTCAGTACTCCAGCCATGTGACTCAACAAGCTTCTTCTGAAAGATGCTTAGTGGGCAGTTAGAAAGTTTTTATTCTGAAATATTGCACGTTAAATGAAGGACGGCCAGGGCTATTCAAATATACGCATATCTGGAAACAACTGAGTACTTGTTAACATGAGTGGGTGTTTGAAAGGGCATATGTAGACTGTAATTCAAAAACAATATTGTTTATTCACTTGTAGTTTTGCAGGTTTTTACTGGAGCATGTGATGCAGAAACTCATAGAATGAGACAGTCGAGACAAGAAGTTAACACTGTAGCAAAAAGGTGCCATTAAAACAGAGGTTTTACTGGAAATAAAAAATGACAGCATTTGTCAAGTTGGGTAACTTTTCGTACCAATGATAAAGCTGAAACACCACAAAGGCTGAAAATCCTTAGCAAAGGTGGTTATGACTTAATTTAGTAATTTAATTAATTATGATTTGGTTAAAGATAGTATTCCTAAAACCTGGAAACAGTGTCGTGTTGTCACATTTCCAAAATATTAAGCAATTCCAGCCGGATCAGTGCTTCTGTTTGAGACACAGTTATGCATTATTACCCAAGATAAGATTATTCTGACATCTATAATTACCTTCTGAATACTGCATCAGTCTACACATCGCAGGAACTAGAAGCAATATTTAGATTTTTCTATCTCAAGTCAAGTTTTTTACTGTCGTTCCTCAATATAATGTGTATACATTGAAATAAAATATCGTTCAGGCCTCTTCTTGCTAGCTTTGTGATGGCAAAAGTGATTCACAGCTATGTGTCTATGTCTGGTGCGTTTAATCATCGTTAACCTGACATTTATGTATCATTAACAACCGCTGGCTGTGCGAACACTGGCTGTGCGAACGCTGGCTGTGCGAACGCTGGCTGTGCGAACACTGGCTGTGTGAACACTGGCTGTGCGAATGCTGGCTGTGCGTATGCTGGCTGTGCGTATGCTGGCTGTGCAAATGCTGGCTGTGCAAACGCTGGCTGTGTAAATGCTGGCTGTGCCACTGCCATTGCTGCATTGACCAGTTATGCTTTTCTGCCAAACAGTCAAAACAGTCATCCTGTTCATTTATACTCTATAACATTAATGTACCTGCATTTATAAAACAAATATTTATATGCTATTTAAATATTTTTTTATAAATAAATATTTTTTAGTCTAAAAGTCAAAGTAAAACTGTCGCTTTACAGATCGTCCTGCAGTGAACTGTGCACCGTTTGGACTGATGTGTGGCTAATAACATGAACGCAGGACATATTTAATGCTGCTGGCATTTGACTAAGAAATGATGTTTCTCAACTTCTTCTAATAACACTCAGCCATCTTTAGCACCTCACTCTCTCCTAGTCCCTGCTCCATGGTTGTCTTGTTACCCAGATACAGTGCCCAGTTCACCATATGCTTACAGCCAGCCAAAGCTTTATACTGTATTTGTATTTATACAGTACTCTCTTGCTAGCCTCCAGAGTACTGGTATTTTCTCCATTTTGTAGGACAGGCCCACCCCTGGCTGAAACCATTGCAACCTATAGGGGAACCGTCCTACAAGGAAGGGCTTTCACTAGAAACAAAAAAAGCAACAACAACCAAACATAACATAACAAAATATAACATAAGGCATACACAGAAACAGCACATACCTTTACCGGGCCTCCTAAACCCTTAACACCAATACAAGTTGGCCGTGGGCCCTACGTCCACCTTAAGGTAGAGCTCTATCCCTACTGCCTCCCCTTGCTGGTTCCTTCAGCTAAAGGACGGCAGTAAGGTAAGAGCAAGCATGTCCCTCTCACGCTCCCATATGCTCTGGTGATGGGCAACACCACTTGCCTCATCACAAAGTTCTTTACAGATATTTGGTGAGGTAAGCCACATGGCAAGCAGGCTTATGTAGGCAAATGTGTATGGTCAAAGTGACCATCAACAACAACCACTAACAATATCTAAAACTGTCTTGTAGTTTTTAATAACATTCTCAACAATATTGCTGTATTAAAATATACACTAATGTAGAAAAAGTCCTGAAACTGCAGACATGGTGGGGGTAACCACTTAAAAAACCCTCTACATGACCTGCTGAATTTGAAAAAACCAAACCAAATGGTCACATCATGGATAGCTTCTGAGATCTGAGCCCTATTCCAGAACTATTAATAAAAAAATAAAATAAATAAAAATGGTTCACAAAGCAAAAATGGTTCATATCACAATCCTAGTTTTGGTTTTTGTGGGTTCTATTAAGCACAGAGTGTGAGCAATAGTAACTACAGATGTGACAGTGTGTGGTGAACAGCTCTTAATTTGAGTTAGCTTTAGAGCACCTCATGGTCACCTGAGTCTATCCTTCAAACCTGACTAAAGGACAAACAGAGCTGATGGAATATGTGCTGCTGAAGTGTCAGGGGATTATAAACCTTGAGGGCTTTTTTCTTTGCTTTATTCTGATTTTCCTGAAATAGCGTCATGTCAGCTGCTAGATTTAGATCTCTGGACATAAATTATTCAGTGGGAAGATTACAGGTGTGATTAAACATGAGCTCATCAGCATAAAAATCTCAACGCAACCACAGAGTCACGAGAAAGCAAAGAATGGGAATGAGTTCTCTGCTCCCTGTATCTGTCTCACACGCACATACACATGTTCGACACGTTCATTACTGTGATAAATTTTCTTCTCTGAGCACATTGACAATACTTAAAGAACACTGCCTAACTGCATGTTTTATTATAAAGAGAGGATCAATAGTCCTAATTCTGCAGTGGTAAGGTAATATACATTATATAAAAATCTTAGTTTTAATGGTATTTTTTATTAACATAGCACTAGAGTTTTTCAGTTTATCAAACATCAAACTGTATCTATATCTACAACTGCATTTAACAGCAGTTAAATGCTTCCCAACAACTTTAAAGCCAAGAAAAAAAGAATAAATAACAGAAAGTTGATGCCTTTGTATTCTTTGTTCTATTCCTAAATTAACAAACAAAAGCTATGATATTTTGTCATTTTTTATGTTATGTTAGCAGTCTTTGGTCATGTCCATGGAAAAGAAGACTGTCACAGGAGCAATTCCACTGATGCTAGAATATTATTTTTATGTGAAACAAACATTTTGATGCATGTCTGTCTAATGATGTCCTATCTCATGTTTTAAATAAATATCCTATAATAAGTAATGGTGTTACCGAAACATGTCATTAAAAAAGGCAGAAGACAACAGATCCCAAATTGTCTTCTATATTTCTTATAAATTTAAGGCATTAGAAACAAATTAGAAATAGAAATTTACAACAATGCCAAATAAATAATGTAAATACCTGTAAAAGCAATATCTGTACAATTCTGCTTATAATATCACTTTAAAACTAGGTGGTAGTGAACTGTACTTTAGTCCTTTTATTAGTAGTGTTAAAGTCAGTGTTGTTCAAGAAAACATTTTACACTTTACATATCCTACCCTGTTAGCCACCACAATGATGGAATTACCCCAACTTCCCATATGAAACTGCCTACATACAAAACACTAATTCTAACCCTAGGCCCAAATCTACATACCTAAATAGGCAAAAATCTCATTATTCGTTTCCCATGCAGGTGGCAATTTAGGTAGACAAACACACACACACACACACACACCCATACACCCTGTGAAAACAAACACACACACACACACTTACATGTGAAGTGCTGGTACTTCATGTCTTACATCACTTCAGTGACCTTTTGTTCTGATCTGACAAGTGTTGATGTTCCTCATAAGGTTGAGTGCTGAGACTCAGTCGGCAGAGCTGGTCATACATCAGTAAGGCAGGCTATTTTCACCCAGAATCACACCACGCTCAATGATAAATAATTAAGCCTATTTTAGAGTAGATGTTCTTGGATGGTTGCTAGATAGGAATGAAACACAGACTAAGTGCAGAGGCCTATCAGAAATGATCCAGTCTACTGCCAGCATGACATAACCACTGCAGTATATAGGACTGGTCATCAGCGGAGGGTGGGCGATATGGCAGAAATACAGAATAACATCAGAATACATGATAGATAGATTTTCGGCACCACCATGTTCAGCTTTTCTGTGATGTGACCAGCGTCCTAAGATTACTAACAGTATTTACCAGTTGTGAAACGTGACTATTAAGGCAAAGCGTTGAATTTGGGTCATACATGTCAAAGTGAATCTGGTTCCATCTACAATAAATCAAAACATAACTGGCTGATTCCTCCTGTTTCTTTGTAATTATACTGATATTTAACCTAACGTGATTCGCTTCTGCTCTTAACCAAGTCCTAACCAATGAGAGAGCTTGCTTAGCTACATCCACCGAGATACCACCAGATCAGGAATTTAATTGAACTTTTTCTATCCAAAACTCAACAACTGTACTGTAATACCTACTGAGTTTAAATACCAGCACATATATATATAGAATAAAACCGAATAAAAACTTGCAAATCATTACATCTTCTCTGAAGGCGCTGAGATCCTCTATGATATTAATTATGATAATGATGACTAATCATTACATTGCCCACTCCTAACATTAACTAGAATTCCCTTTAGCATGGTTCCAAAGAGTGCGAGATAAACAAGCTACACCATGTGGGTGTCTGAGATTGAATGCAGTCTTTAGGGAGGAGTCAGAGCAGGCTATATAAAACCTCTGCTAATGAAGCATGTAAAGACAGTCACAGTCTGACAGGAGTAATCCTGCCTCCCCTGCCACTCCTGCTTCCCCCCCGAGCACCACCCAACTCTCTCTCATTAGCTTCATTTGCTCCACTCTCTGCACCCTGATCTGCTAAAGTGCACCACCTAATTGGTAATTACCCCTGGAGGAGCTGTCTGCAGGGCCCGCTGTTGTGGGACCGCAGCTGAAACCAAGCAGTCTGAGCAACTTCTCCACTGCTTCAAGCAAGAGCTGAGCCAAAAATAAAAAGCACCCAGTTTTTCCCTGATACCACATGTAGACATGTTACCTGGCATGTAGACAGACTAGACATGTTTGGCATCTAAAGCACTAATTTAATAGTTAATAGGCAACATTTAGAATCATGGAAAATAAATGAACAAAGTTAGTTAGACAGATACTTTATTGATCCCACAGGGAAATTCAAGATCTCCGCATTTAATCCATCCATGCAGTGAAACACTCACATATACACACACACACTAGTGAACACTAGGGGGCAGTGATCATACTTGCCCGGAGTGAAGGGCAGTCCTACCACTGCGCCTGGGGAGCAGTCAGGGGTTAGGTGCCTTGCTCAAAGCACTTCAGTCATGTCCTCTCTGTTCATAGGATCGAATAAGCAACCTTCAGGTCACAAGGCTGGTTCTCTAACCTCTAGCCCATGAAACTGGGTTTACGGTGGTTGTCACTATTGCTTTTAGGTATGTAACATATTTTTGTCCATTTTGTAGTAAAGTTTACAGAAGCAGTAAAAATCATCTTTTACTTATAATGGAAGTTAAACATGCAATTTGTAAAATGACACAACCTGTCAAATTTATACTTTACAAAAATAAGGGGAAGCATATCACCGTAAAAGTGTGACATCCGCCCCTATAATAATAAAAATAAAACAAGTAAATGCAAACTCTTTCCTCCTCTCTCTTTACTCCTTACCAGTCACTCTTATTTTGCTTCTATTCATATTTATTTGTAACTTTTTTTAACTTTAACTAAGTGCTGCACTGGAGAAGTAGCCTGACAGTGTTTTTATTCAGCCTTGTATATAATGGCAATAAAATTGAACTGAATTGTTGTGTTTACTTGTGCTTTATTTGGCTGCCTATCCCTAAATAATTTAACTGGGAGCAGGACCTTCTACATGACTGACAAGAGGTTAGAATATGCTATTACTACTTACTAGCGCTACTTCTCTATCTTCTCATGTTTGACTGATGGCAGACGCAACACTACACTGACTCACTATCGTCTTCTGAGATAAGAAGTGGTATTACGAGACAGGTCTGGCTGGTGCTAGCTAGATTTTTTGCTTGCTTCAGTGGACACCTCTGCAGCACAGTACATAGACGTCTTCTTCGCTCTGTCAAGAAAAATCTGTTGATAATTATAGATACATTTAGATTTTTTAAAACTATTACAACCTTTAAAGCCCCACTGTCTTCACTGTTTTGACATAAAAGATTGTAAACACTGTTAAAGTTTTCATTCACTCCCCAGTCTGTATAGTCCATATTTGAAAAATAAGCAAAACACCCTTTTTGAATTTACTGTTTCTATGAAAGTACATTTGCAACACATTTACATATATATGTATGTATACTATTCAGCATACAGCAGTTCAGACCCCCCACACTCAAATTATGAAGGTCTCAGCCTTTTTGAATAAGGCACAATGGAGGGCTGTCAATCAGAACAGAGCTCTCAAAGACACAGTAGTAAAAACAGCCAGTTTAATTCTAATAGGTAAAGAAAGGCAACCAAATGGTGCTGTTAAAATATATTGCATAAAATCTTCCAAATATTAGAATATTAGAAGAAAATGAAGCAGATGTATAATATTGGATATTGACATTTTAATGCAAAAAGATTGTCCCCAAAGTTCTGTTGCAACATTGACAATATATGGTTTATGCAGTAAACTGCCAGAAACCATGTAGGCAAGTCTATTTGACATTACCTGATGCACCTTACGGCATGTTCGGTGTCTGAGATTCACCTTTTTAACACATTAGACATGCAGTGCTGGAGGTACACGTCTAATGCCCACTATAAACTTTTATCTAGCTGTTATCGCTTAAAGTGCATGAAGTCTAAAACCCTTTTGCTCAAATGAGGTTTGTGAAACTGTTAATCTTACTGTTATCTCATATGCATGTCGTATAGCTTGCACAGCAGCAGATGGTATGAGCTTGTTTTAGTATGTACTGCCATACACTTATCTTGGTTGATGAAATACAGAGAATGTAATACCACCAAACTTTTGACAAGCAGTGGAGAAGCACATGATCAGAGACTGAGGTCAGTCAGAGGGCATGCGCAACGGGGGAAAAGTGTGTGGGGGGTTATGTGACAATGGGAAGGAAAGAAATAGAAGGGAAGTAAAAGATAGGGGAAGACGGAGGAAGAGACAGGAGAATGTGTGAGTGTGTTTTGTTGAAAAGCTCAATGAGTGGTCAGGACAGAGGTGTGGACTGTGGCTCAGTCTTGCAGCAGGATGCCACAGTAGGGGTGCACCGGGAGGTTTGATGCTGAGAGACAGTGAAAGGGAAATGTGTGTACAGGTCAGCAGTGCTGCGAGTAAAGAAACAGAATAATTGAATATTTTATTATTCATCAAGTACAAGATGTAAATGAAAGCTAGGTGCCAACAAGAATTCCAATAAAACCGGGTTCACGTTTCCCTGAAGGGTCACTGTACATCAGTACAAAGTTATTCTGAATGAGGATTTTTATCCTATGATAAAACACAGGCATCTCTGTATTAATAGGAGTTGCCTATTTGTGGTGTATAGACGGTCTATAAAGTAGGAGTTCTTCATAAAAAGGACAAATTGTAGGTTGCAGGGTACATAATAAACATGCTAAAGTGTTCATAAGTATACAATATGTACAGTAAGGGAAAAGATTGTAGCAGAGTTCCACTCACACTACTGCCTCTATTAAAGGCCTATCCACTGTCCTAATTCTTCTCAAGACTTTATGCACTGCCGGTCACCTTGTAGGTCAGGTATTCTACTCTAAAATGGACCATGAACCTTGTGCTGCCTCATAAACTGATATGACACTTTAATAGCAACACTGATGTTACCTTATACGCTCTCAAATCACAGCACTTAAAGACCTCATGCAGACCAAATGCAGCTCTTGGCTCACAGTAAAGAAGACTTTATGGTTGTCTTCATAGGGCTTTTACAGCTATTTGATCGTGCAAAGGACAAATGTAAATATGTATAATACTTAGAGATAATGAGACAGAAGGATGCGCCAACAGGCCCCTGTTCACCAAGCTGTTGACTTCTATGCCAAATAAACAGGTCTTACTACACGTTATCAAATTACCACACCGTTAAGTGTCACGGTACATGCTTTACATATCTGATTGGGTCACAAGTGATATGTTACATTTGGGGCCCTCGGGAGGTGGCATTAACGTGGTTTGTGCGTGTGTGTGCCCGTGTGCATTTGCGTGTGTAGACTGCAGATGTTCATCAGGACAGCAGCTGATTCTGTCTCTGGCAGCGTTCTCTTTCAGACTACAGATGTGCACCCACACGCACACAAACACACACACACACACACTGCAAAATTCACAAGCAGTACTTCTCACACGAGTCTATTGTGCACAAATCATCAGAAATAGACACAGAGACACAAACCACAGCCCACTCAGACCCACAGCTTCACAAGTCGAGTTTGTTTAAAAGTTTAAAATGTGAGAAATAATAAAAAACATAATTTTACATAACATAGTAACTATTTAAAAATATTGCAACAAAAATCTATATGTTTTTAAAAATGAAAATGTTTAGCATTCAAATTGTAAGAATATGACACTATAATGGTGAACGCAGATTTAAGAAGTAAACAAACTAAAGCTGACAACTTACAAAATGACAAAAATCACTGTACAACTACTGTCAGAAAACAGTTGATGGCATTAGAGAAACAGTATTACATGCAATATTTTACTCTATCCCAGCAAACAATAGACAGTCAGCTCATTTTTACTGTAATCCACTACACTTTTTTCTCAAAGTTGTGCATTTTTGGCAACATACTGTCAGTGATATTACTGTAACATACTGTCAGTGTTATTACTGTAACATACTGTCAGTGATATTACTGTAACATACTGTCAGTGTTATTACTGTAACATACTGTCAGTGATATTACTGTAACATACTGTCAGTGATATTACTGTAATATACTGTCAGTGATATTACTGTAACATACAGTCAGTGATATTACTGTAATGTACTGTCTGTGATATTACTGTAATATACTGTCAGTGTTATTACTGTAACATACTGTCAGTGATATTACTGTAATATACTGTCAGTGATATTACTGTAACATACAGTCAGTGATATTACTGTAATGTACTGTCTGTGATATTACTGTAATATACTGTCAGTGTTATTACTGTAACATACTGTCAGTGATATTACTGTAATGTACTGTCAGTGTTATTACTGTAACGTACTGTCAGTGATATTACTGTAACGTACTGTCAGTGTTATTACTGTAATATACTGTCAGTGATGTTACTGTAACGTACTGTCAGTGTTATTACTGTAACATACTGTCAGTGTTATTACTGTAACGTACTGTCAGTGTTATTACTGTAACGTACTGTCAGAGATATTACTGTAATATACTGTCAGTGTTATTACTGTAACATACTGTCAGTGATATTACTGTAATATACTGTCAGTGATATTACTGTAACATACTGTCAGTGATATTACTGTAATATACTGTCAGTGTTATTACTGTAATATACTGTCAGTGTTATTACTGTAATGTAGTGTCAGTGTTATTACTGTAATATACTGTCAGTGTTATTACTGTAACGTACTGTCAGTGATATTACTGTAACATACTGTCAGTGATATTACTGTAATGTACTGTCAGTGATATTACTGTAACATACTGTCAGTGATATTTCTGTAACATACTGTCAGTGTTATTACTGTAATATACTGTCAGTGATATTACTGTAATATACTGTCAGTGATATTACTGTAATATACTGTCAGTGTTATTACTGTAACATACTGTCAGTGTTATTAGTGTAACATACTGTCAGTGTTATTAGTGTAACGTACTGTCAGTGATATTACTGTAATGTACTGTCAGTAATATTACTGTAACATACTGTCAGTGATATTACTTTAATGTACTGTCTGTGATATTACTGTAATGTACAGTCTGTGATATTACTGTAACATACTGTCAGTGTTATTACTGTAATGTACTGTCTGTGATATTACTGTAATGTACTGTTAATGATATTACTGTAACATACTGTCAGAGATATTACTGTAACACTGTCAGTGTTATTACTGTAACGTACTGTCAGTGATATTACTGTAACATACTGTCAGTGATATTACTGTAATGTACTGTCAGTAATATTACTGTAATATACAGTCAGTGATATTACTGTAATATACAGTCAGTGATATTACTGTAATGTTCTGTCAGTGATATTACTGTAATGTACTGTCTGTGATATTACTGTAATGTACTGTCAGTGATATTACTGTAATATACTGTCAGAGATATTACTGTAACATACTGTCAGTGTTATTACTGTAACGTACTGTCAGTGATATTACTGTAACATACTGTCAGAGATATTACTGTAACATACTGTCAGTGTTATTAGTGTAACATACTGTCAGTGATATTACTGTAACGTACTTTCAGTGTTATTACTGTAATGTACTATCAGTGATATTACTGAAATGTACTGTCAGTGATATTACTGTAATGTACTGTCAGTAATATTACTGTAATATACAGTCAGTGATATTACTGTAATGTACTGTCAGTGATATTACTGTAATGTACTGTCTGTGATATTACTGTAATGTACTGTCAGTGATATTACTGTAATGTACTGTCTGTGATATTACTGTAATGTACTGTTAATGATATTACTGTAACATACTGTCAGAGATATTACTGTAACACTGTCAGTGTTATTACTGTAACGTACTGTCAGTGATATTACTGTAACATACTGTCAGTGATATTACTGTAATATACAGTCAGTGATATTACTGTAATGTACTGTCTGTGATATTACTGTAATATACAGTCAGTGATATTACTGTAATGTTCTGTCAGTGATATTACTGTAATGTACTGTCTGTGATATTACTGTAATGTACTGTCAGTGATATTACTGTAATATACTGTCAGAGATATTACTGTAACATACTGTCAGTGTTATTACTGTAACGTACTGTCAGTGATATTACTGTAACATACTGTCAGAGATATTACTGTAACATACTGTCAGTGTTATTAGTGTAACATACTGTCAGTGATATTACTGTAACGTACTTTCAGTGTTATTACTGTAATGTACTATCAGTGATATTACTGAAATGTACTGTCAGTGATATTACTGTAATGTACTGTCAGTAATATTACTGTAATATACAGTCAGTGATATTACTGTAATGTACTGTCAGTGATATTACTGTAATGTACTGTCTGTGATATTACTGTAATGTACTGTCAGTGATATTACTGTAATATATTGTGTGGAATGTAGAGTGGACAATAAAAGAGTCTGTGACGGTCCTGCAGTAAAAGTTATATTATATTAGGGACATGAAGTTGTAGCCTAACTCAGAAAAGAATTACTGCAATTCTAAACATACCATAATTAGGCCTGGTCCCATATGTGTAAACATATGTATACAAGGGGGAAAAACAAAACACAAAACTAAACAGTCAGAATGTTAATCAGAATGGTCTTCAGCATTTGGCCACATGTTTTCATCCACAACACATGCCATCCACCTGAGACAGAAACGCTTGGCATGCTTTATCCACTCCTCTTTTATTTTCTATTATTTTGGCCTGAATTTCTCTTCTTGAATTTTTATTCCATTGTCATTGAAGACCATGTCTAAAATGGCATGCATCTGGTCTTCACTCAGGAGTCTTTCTACAGAGGAAGAAGCTGCTTCCTTTACAGTAAACGAACAAAAATGCAACATATGTATTAGCGGTGGGAATGGTGGCCTGCAGCTACTATTAGACATAGCATCAGTATGAATATACTTGTAAAATGTATTGTTTACCTGTTAGTTTGTTTAAAAGTCCGGATAATGGAAGCCACAGGTGACCATCTGAGGTTAGGCTGCACTCTTTCACCAGCATTTCTCAGTGATAGACCATGGTTTCATCATTGACTGTAGCTCTTACCTTTCATTGAACACAACCACAAATTCTTACTCCTGTCCCTCTTATTTACACAAAGAAAGTATCAGAAACAGGCCAGGAATATTATAAAGAATCCCACTTAAATTATTCACTGCTCCAATGACGTGGGGGTTTTACAGCATCAAACCTCTGATCACCAGATTGAAGGACAGCTTTTTCCCACAAGCCATATGTCTCAACAACACCATGCCTGACCAACCCCTCAACACATCTGTTGCTCCTGTAACTTGATCTGACAGAACACTTCAAAGTATGATTTTTCACTGTTTTGTTTTGTTTCTTCTCTTGACATTACACCAGCTTTGAACATTTTGCCAACCAGTACAGTGTTTCAATTCAATTAGGAATTATATAACTATACTGTCGCTGTTCAAAGGAAACCAAGTATCTTCAAAAAGTCTCTGTAAAAGCAGAGAGTAAAAAACTTCTTTACCCTTAATATTAGTTAAAGCAACAAGATTTCTTTCCACTATTTCTATTTACAAAACACTCTTGCAGTTTTGCTGTGAGTAACTACTATTTATTTTTATATTTCATTTTGTATAGATAGAAAATGGTGATTCTGTATTTCATATAGCTCTTTTCTATTAATTCAACATCATAATTAAATTTATTTAAATTAGATATGAAGCAAAAGATTTCTTGCATTTTATATTTTAGAATTGATTGCATCCCATTTAATGTACACTGCCCATCTGCTGCCACACAAAGTAATATAGACACTATGTCACCAAGTGTTATGACAAAGGATTCCAATCCACTCAACAGTAGTGTATATGAGGTTGTAGTAAATGTGCACTCTTTTTATCTCCCTGCTATATAAAGGGGAAAACGCTGAGCAGGCTTTGTGTGGACTGTCGTTCTCACTGAGCCTCCAGTGAGGCTGAAGAACAGAGAGAGGGGAGAACATGGCCAGAAGGCTGCTGTCCTTTCTCATTGAATGACGTGCCAATGCTGGACCTCTAGCACCATCAGCACGCTATGGAAGTGACGTCACTTTTAATCTGCGCATTTCTGACAACAGCTTTGTTCATGTGGAGCAGGAGACTGTGATGGTGTGTGTGTGTTCCCACAGAAGGTCTGCCGTTGCCAAGGGCGATGTTAGTGTGTGTGTGTGTGTGTGTAAAGGAGCTGAGTGTTTACACTGTGTGACACTTCCCACTGTGACCCCAATGAGGCCAGAGCTAAAAATAGTCCCCTGGTTCTGCAAAGGACTGCACTGGACTGTGGTCCATACCAGCCTCTGGACATCACAGTTTGGCAGAGAACAGCAGGGATGACAAAACAACCAACGGACAGAAGAACACGACGTTCATGTCTTCTTTACTTCCCCGGTGGTCATTCTTTACAGCAAGTGTTTGCTGGTCAGACACCAGAGACATTTTCACAGAGTGTCAAGCTCAAGTCCTGATGTGCCTGCTCTATCGTCCTTCTCCGACCAGTCCATTCTCCACTTGAACGTATATTTTTTTTTAATGTGGGGTTGGACAAGCTTAACAGAAAGCTGGCAAAAACTACACTCACCCTTCTGAGAAACAGTAAAGCACTTTGAGCCTGTTTGCACTTTGCATTAAGATGTTCTTCAAGTCGTATCTAAATATACATTAGTTAGCGTATGTTCACTTCTATTTACTTTTATTAACACTAAAAACTTTTCTTAGTGTAACTGCATGAGATCGTATTGTATTTGACCCATGTAAAAAGCACAATGACATACACTGATTACACTTTACATGTTCATTCTAAAGGTACGTCTTGTCTCTTTAGTATGAAAACAAAACAATGGCTAGATACTGCTGAATGACTCTTTGACCCCACATAATTTTAACCAGGACAGAGCCAAGGTCGGCTAGAAAGGAATGCAGCAGAGAGTTAACCATCCTAAACATTCACCTAATTTTAATTATAATGATAAAATGAAAATTTCATCTTATTTAACAAAAAGAAAATGGGAGGTGATGTGAACCAGTTAGTTGTTATATTGTTCCACAAGGCTTCGTATTTGCCGTTTCTGTCCCTTGTTGAACTTTGTGATCGTTTCAATTAATATTTTTAGCCCCTGCTAGGGTGAACATGCTTTACAGAACATCGGTTAAAGACCTGTACCATGTAACACGTGTCTAAATTGACTTTTGTCAATATACCTAATTTACTCACATTGGAATGTTTGAAAAGAGTTCCTACACCAAGTGTAAAGTGCTATTAGGACCTAATTAGCCAGACAACGAACCCAAAATCAAGACGTGTCAAACAGAAGAAGAGCTGCAGACGAGATTAACTTCATTTTTTGAGTTTAATCAACTAGATTTACTAAGTAATCCTGCTTTCTGATATACCCCACAGGAGTGTAAAATCAGAGAGAAACACTAAACACTGCAGTGCAAGGCCCTCCACGAATGAAGTCTGACATCACTTCCACACAGCAATAGAACCTTGTGAACTGAGCAGCCTGAGCAGAAGCTGCAGACAAGAAGAGTAGTTTAAGCTCGACGTTTAATGACGTGTTCATGCTGAGCTCTACTGAAGTGCTAAAGAGGAAAAAATGTGGATGACTATGTAAAACTCAGCAGAAGCCTGTGTCATTAGATTTATGAGGACCACTTAGTTGGGTCAACACAACAGGACTAACGAGAAGGGAAAGGGTGGACTAAACCAATTGTTCTCTACCAAATCATTCTATACATTTATAAATTCTAAAATTATGCTCCTAGAGAGACACACCCCCTCAGAGTTTATTGCTTTAAATACTCAAACCCACCCAGTAAGTTACCAATCCAGAGTTAGTAACTTGATGTATCAAGAATTCAAGCAAGGATAACTGTAAACTCTGTAATGGAGGAAGCCTAGTAAACGTAGTGCAACACCACTGTTATTTACATGAAATTTCAACACCACATAGTGGCCCATATCCTTCATCATATTCTCAAACCAGTTCACATAAATGGTTTTAAATGAATTACTTTTGTCATGTAACAAAAAAGCAGCACATTTGATCATGGTCTGGTCTAGACTGCTTTATGAAATAAGCCACAATACCAGGCCAACAGGAAAACACAGAGGTCACGGAGCAAAAGGTGCAGTACATAAACAGGCTGTTTGATAAAGACAAGAAAGTGAGAAACTAATAAAGATGAATTATGACTGTTTTTGGTAATAAATGGTAAAATACGGCATCTGCTTTAAGGAAGAAGATGTGGGAAACAGCTCATTAGACAAAAAAAATTTGCTGATCATGGCAGCAACAGGGACCATCGTCCAGCACTGCTTAACAGCTGGGATAGCAGGTAAGCCACAACAGCCACACCCTTCATATGGGAATACACGGTGGATATCGGCAAAAAAAAGTTACAACAGCAAACAGCATGTAAACGACCCCAAGCCCAGCACAGTCTAGCACAGAACACCACAAACATAGCATTTACCATCTCTTAAACTAACAGTCCCAACTGTTTACATGTTTAAGTCTCTACCCATGGTACTTCACACTTGCCGCTCTACATGGCTAAGCATTCACCTCCTGTCCACAGACGACTACTACATGATTAAACTAGATGTGTCATGGAACACTGATGAGATGAATGCAATGTAGCTGAATCAGACAATAAATGCATTCTGAGAAAGCATATACTGTCCAATGCACTGCTTTTTAAAAGGGAAAATGTCTTTCATTTCAAGTAAATAGGAGAAATGCAATTAATAGCAATTAACTACTAATTAACTACTATTATACATTTGAATTGACTGACAGTCCTGGCTAAAGTGTAAGAAAAATGTAGTATATGCCCCTTTTAACCATACGGGTGCTTTTCTCAACGGACAGAATTGCTGCATGGCAGTGTTCCCTCCCGCCGTTCTGAGAGTTGGAAATAAAACTATATCAACTCTGAGATTTCTGGCTCCATGCTGTGAGAATCATCCAACAACTGCAGCGTTCCCAGTCAAACACTCAAGAACCCTCATGCAGTTTTACACCTAAAAATATGTTGAAAAAACAGATCTGATAGCATGACACCCTAAGAGCAGCCTACTGTAGCCTGCATAATGTTTGTAGGTCTTTGACAAAAGCTAAATTAAATTAAGAATAATTCTAAGTTTCGATTCATTGCAGCGACAGTTTAAAAGAATCAGCTCATTTGCTGCCTCATCCGGGCTTTTCGAAGGCAAACAACTTAATTAGAGTTATCACAGCCGTTAATAAGCTCGGTTATAGAAAAGGTTGCTTAGAACATTACAGCACCAATCGTGTAATTACACCCTGCTCAGGTTTCAGACGCACGCTTATTTTATCTACTTATTTATTTATCTATTTTGGGAAGGGAGGACGTAATTAAGCACTGAACCTCCCCATGGAGTGCAATGTGGTCCAGAGCGCTGCTACAGAGAAGCTTTGGTCACTGTGATTAAGGTGACACCAGATGCACGATCGAGACTGCTGAGAGGACAATTACTCGTTTAAACAGGCAAACCAATTACAGGCTGCACTGGTGCAATTACTTTAAGGATGGTGGGAAACTTTTTATTAGCTTGTTCGTAATGCTGGGAGGTACCATGCACGTGCTGTATGTTTAGGTCTGTATTATCATTCGAGTAGGCTGTTGGCTCTCCATTCATTTTTAAAAGGAGCTTTTACAGGCTAATCAGTAGCATAAGGGCCAGATGTATGTACAGGTGCAGATGCAGCACAAGCGAGCCTTGATGCAGTCACAACAATGGAGTCATCAAAAAGCTCGAGACAAAACATAAAATGCAAGTGTAGTGACAAAAAGACTGTGCTGTTGATATAATTTCTAAAAGCTACTTCCCATCAATAAGTCTACAGGAGTGTGATTTTTCTGCAGTAGAACTTGAGAAGTGGAATGAACCTATGACCATAGCTGTGAGCACATTCTGACGCCGGATCAGGGCACATATTGGACTGCATCTTCTCGCACACATTCTGAGACTTTGAACATTTTATTACTAGGGTGGTTTGTGTTATTTGGATATCGTTTCTGTCCGAAGAAAATTAAGTATGTCCAAAATGATAAATTTGCAGGAGAGGACAAAACCAGTCTTTACTTTTAATGTAAGTCAATGTAAGTTACTTTGAAGCATTTCTATTGATTGATTTATTATAAAACTTTCACAGGATACAGACAGCAGCTGTCGCAGTCATATGCCGTAGCCAAATAAAATAAATGCCGTAAATGGATATGTTTTTCATTGGACAGTGGCGATAGGAGATTTGTGCCTACAACTAGCCACTGCGTCTGCTGACAACAAAAGTCATGTTCAGCAATACAAGTTTGAGGTCTTACTAAAATTTTGCCTATCAATGATGTTCTCTCCTAAGCTCTGCCTTTCTTTCTCATCCCTCATATCAATGCCACCGCCACAATCAGCCTCATCGGCAAATTTCAAGCTTCAGTTACAGTTAAAAGATACTGAGTACATTTAAGAGCAAGATTCTGTTTAGTATACTGTTTGATAGCCATACATTGTTTTCTACTAGTTTTAAAACAAATGTTAGAAATGTTTTTTATGAACATTTTAAAGGAAATATTACTTCAGTACCTCAAGTGAAAGGTAAAAAGGGTAAGACTTAAATGTCCTGTATGTCTACGTTGTTTTATGTTCTTGCTCAGTTCAGTTTATCTCAGACATGTCCTTTTTGGGTCCGTCAGCTGTGCCAGTATGCTTTATCATAGGGTTTTAAGTTTGCTGTTTTTTTGTTATATAACTGTACACCTCAGCTTTCAGATTTTGATAAAGACATACTGAATGAGCCAGACAGTTAAAAGGAGGTGTGTGAAGGAGAGACTAAGTGATGAGTTGCATGGTATTGCAGGGCTGCGCTGTTCTGGAAGGGTATGAGGTTTTACTGGCTGCAGTCAGTGCAGAGTGAGCAGCAGGCTGGCAGGTTCACAGGCTAGGAACACAACTTTGCCTGCTCGTTCCTGTCCTATATATGAATAAATCATAAAGCTCTCACCTCAGCGTGACTCCATATTGGCTCACTCTACCTACACATCTCACACATTGACGTGTGCTGTAAGCCATGACAGGAGCAAACAGGAAGACAGGGAGAGAGAGAGAGAGAGAGAGAGAGAGAGGTGAGACAAGTAGAGAAAATGCTAGAATGGTGGCCTGTCAGTGCTATTAGCGCAGCGCTAATGTGGGTCAGGTCATGTGGAGCAGTGGAAGTGTTGTGTGGGCAGTTCAGATGCCCAGGGGGATGAAGAGAGCTGGAATCAGTGGCGCGAGGGGACCAAGGGGCCACGGCTGCAGCGTATGGCGGGTGTAAAGGTTTAGGTTAGGCCAGTCTCAACGGGATTGGAGCGCTCGAGTAACAATAGAGAAATACAAGAGCTGTATTCAGGCTATAGCTTTAAAGTGCCCATATCAGAGGAATGCCCAATATGCTCACTATGCAGGTTGTGTAGGGCGTCGCCAAGACCCTACCTGTCTCTGGGGTAAAAGCATCCTCTGTGCATTCTCTGTATCTAACCTCAACCTGTAATGCTTTGTCTTACCTCTAACTTTGCACTCTGAACATTAAAAGCAAAAACAACATTTTTATGTGATGATGTTGACTGTCGGTTGCTTATTTCCAAACTGATGACAATACTAATGACACTTAAGACTGCCAGACAGATTGGGTTAGAGTAAACGAATAGAGGCTAAATTAAATATTCTTCATGTTTTTCTTATTCTTGTCTAAAGTAAGTATGTGTGTAAACTAAGTAACCATTTCAAACTCTACACCGAAAGTTTCTTGTACAAACATTACAGACATCCTGTGGTAAACTGACATCAACTCCCCCAGCACCCCATAGACAAATAATCCCTGTCCAAATAATACTTCATCACAAAAAATTCTAAGAAATAAAGAGATATTGTTCATGTAAAAAAACAAAGTAGGACTATTTCTGATACACAAGACTGCACAAAAATTAAGCTGCATTAAGGGGCATATACACAAAACAAGCAACTGCAGGAAATAGCCTTTTAATCTCAGCAGGAACTCTAGATTAAACAAACAAAGCTAAAGAGATTACTACTTCTCATGCATACAGCAAAGACCAAAACTTGGACAGCAAAATAGATGCCCTACTGTGCTGCAGCGGCGAGAATATGGATCATTCTAACGAAACGGCTCAAAATCAGGGTTCAAAACTTACTTCAGACTTTTAAGTGACTTGGAAAATCACTTAGCTCTGAATGACCTTGTGATGTAATATTGTTGGTTTGTTAGTTGAACAGTTTGTTTTGTCATTACCAAAACAATTATATTAATTAATCAATCAACATTTATTTCTATAGTGCTTTTTTTTGAGACAACCAGTGTTGTGCAAGCCCCCCTACGGCAAGCAAAAGGCGACAGTGGCAGGGAAAAAACTCCCTTTATAAAAGGACCAAACCTTGAGAGGAACCCAGGTTCGAGGGAGGAACCCATTTAAGCAAATACAGTTGACAGTTTCAGGATAAGTACATCAGTAAAAACTATGTATGTATAGAGGGATATAAAACACAGAACATAGAAAATCATGAAAACTAAGAAATACTCAGTGTGCTCGCCTCAGAATTTCAGTTAATTTCCCAGGGCACGAAGGGATCAGAGGCTAAATCAGTGGAGAGAGCAGCAGCAGCGGAGGAAGTGAGGTCATCTGTCCCCTGAGCCCAGCACACAGGACAGGGTTAGAGAAAGCAGCTTTCTCTTTCTTTCTTTCCTGTGTCTCTGTTTTTCCTTTGCTTCTCTATTCTGTAGTATACATTTCTTTTAGCAGCAGAAACATTCAGTAACTGGTCACAAAAACAAAACGTGTCTTGGCGTTTGGGTTTTGTTGTTTACAGACGCAGCGTTCACTGTGGGTGCTGTAATAGGTGACAAAAGTATTTACGATGTGTTGACAGGAGCTTTTAGGTCTTGTTGTTGGTATTTGTAGACAAATGTGTCCGCGTGTTCAAACTGGGCGCTTAGGTGCGTTAATGAGAATTTCCAGCCGAGAAATGCGCCGGTCTGCAGCGTTCCCCTCAAACAAAGGCCGCCCACGTCCCGGAGGGCGCCTTCCGTCATTAAACTATAAACAGCAGAACGGCTGGAACACCGGCCTCCGAACCAGCACGCCACATCAAAAGACAGGGGCACACGGGCGCGCCTCTGCTCTGCTGTTAGCACCCTTTCGTCTTGTGTTGCGAAATTATAGCCATGGTTCAAACTACATGACAGTCAGTGCAAAAGGGCCACCAACACCAGCGGCTTTCACATATTTAAAATGACAGAGATTAGAGGACAACAAAGCAAACTGCTATGGTTAAATGATTTCCTCAATCTTTTAAAGGGCTCATTTTTGAATACCCTGAATTATTTATGATTCATAATTTATGTTGACATTTTTCTTTACTCCTAGTGCTGTGTTTTCATTTTGAAAGCAAAGAGAAAAACATTTATTCAATCATTTCCAATATAGACGCCATAGAATTCCACCGCTGGCAGCATTCAGGATAGCGGACAACGGAAAATGGATGTTACATCAAGACTGAAATATTCAGATATCAGCTGAATCAGCTGTTGTGGTGAAATAAACCAGATGTGGGGCGTAATCAATAAAATCAATTCTAATCGATTGAAAATGTGCAGAAAGGTTTCTAATATGGACTGCTCAGTGAAAGGTACATTTAAAATCTTTAAAAAAACAATGTGGCCCTTTAATGATGTATATCCTCCCTACTCTCTCCGTTAAGACCATGTGATGCTTCTCATGGATGAGTTTCTACTGTGCAGCACTGTGTAGGCTGTGTGAGTTTCCCAGCTGAGCCAAGTGCGAGCCTACCATCTTTCTCTAACAGTGAGAGACAGAAGAGAGCAGATAAAGAGGCAATGATTGATGCAGCACACACAAAACTCAATTATATAAATACCCAAAGGACTGGCACACAGTCTGGCAAGCCCTTGTTGTCTCTACAGCTACAAGATAACTTCAGTACCACTGCGTAGATGCAAAAGGTGCCTTGCATTTTGAGGAATGCAGTGAGGAGAGCGAGACAGAGTAAACAAACTGTGCTGCAGAACAACAGGTGGACAAGCTAAGGTAGTAAACTTCACATACTCCATGATGTCTATGGCAGTCCTAATTTCTTGATTGAAGTCCATTAGTAAAATGCAGTGATTAGTTGTAATGAAATATAAATATTTGAAAGGCTATGCATCAAACATAGTGGGGGGCAAAGTCCACTGGTTCTTACAACAGACATCATGGACTGCCAAAAGACGACTGGGCCCAAGGGCATAGAATTAACATGGACTGAAGTGACGTGTCCCAACCAATATCCAGCGATTATTGAATTGTCCCAACCAATAATTTGACCCCCTTAAAAAAAACCCAGATCAACATCTCATTAACCTAGAGGTGCAGAAAGGGTTAAATAGCAATCTCTTCTAGAGTCCTTCCTCCTTGTATTACATATGGGCAGTGTGATTGGCTGTGCTTTCTCTGCTGTCACCTGAGACTCTGTAGGCACGTTTGGTTGTTAGCAGCTGAAACCAGAAGAAAAACTATGCTAGACTCAGGTGCAACGTGGGTGACACATGAGTGTCCACAGCAAGTGAGGACAGCAGCAAAGAAGAAGGTGGACCTTATGAGCTATTTTCAAAGAAATTTGTGAGAAACCTAAAGTCAAGTTTACTAATGAAATGAGATCATCAGAATAACGTTAATGGCTAAATGTAGTTATGAATAACATGGTTTGGAAATTAACTGCACCACAAACTGCCAACTGTCAGCTCTCCTACAGTCTCCCAGTGCAGCACGTCCAACTCCGGTTGAAACTCTCTGTCAGAGACCTGTTTCATTTGCACTGCAGCTAAAGTTAATAAGTCTTTAGATGTAAACTCGCTGCTTATTGGTTTAAAAGTGGTGACACCATCACAGAACCTCCAAAATGATAACTTTCCTTTCTTTTAATATAAATTAATGCAGGAAGACTTAAAACACAATGTAAAGAGATGTTATACATTATCGTATTCGAAAACGTTCCGACAGCAGCGATGTAGTCATCCTGTGATGGCTGAAATGGAACAGCTTGCCAACTTTTGAACCACACACACACACACACACACACACACACACACACACACACACACACACACACACACACACACACACACACACACACACACCACTCTTTAAATCCAGCACTTCATTACAAACAAACAGACCTGGCTTACTGCTTCTCTGTCGCTGGGCATTAGCAGTGATGCTAGTTAACCGCTCAGGACTGTCACATCCTTCTATAAGGAGTGTCCGCAGTAAATGCCTCGGAGCCCTCGTCTTGCTAGAGAGTGCTAGCATCAACAGTAAAGTTGCTTTTAAAAATGTTTTCTGCAGTTCTCGTTTGCCAACGCCAGATTTTCAGGGACTAGCCTGAGGTGCTTCTGTCTGAGCTTTCGAGCTGAGCTCTCACAGCTGTCACTTACAAGGAGTCAAATTTGCATCATCGCTCACAATGCAACAAAGTGATGACATCATCAAGCCAGTGACCTCTGTTCATACATCAACACTTAGGCTGACAGAAATAACAAATACCAACATGTTCAGCGAAATCGAATTCTCAAAACTGTATCAGAAAAGAGCTGCGGAAGCAAAAAAAAAATATCTATAAAAAAGTAAGCGGAATGCATAAACAGCCACAGGTGTGGGATAATAAAGTAGAGCACACCGCTGAGTTAAGGCATTCAGAGGAGCTCTGTTCTGAGACACCTGACAGCTGGTGGGCTTTGATCAAGTAAACAACTGTACTATGCAATTGCATGGGAGGGGCAGAGAAAATGAGCTGGTTCTGACTTGAAACTAAAGCAAAATGTAAAAATTCACAAGATATCTAGTCGCTTCTGCACAAAGCACAGCTTCCCTGAGTGCCCAGTTTAACCCTTGCAGCTGCTGTTTTGCTCTACTGTTTAAATGTAAATATATAATTACACAAATCATAAATAATAGATTGTGCAGTGGCAGAGATGGTCACAAGCTGCCTCATGTGAGCTGAGTCTTTAGCAGAGAATCTCATTATTAGCTTCAGACACTGCATTTACAAAAGGAAGGCCTGTTAAGTTCAACACAGCTATCCAAATTACAAGCTAACCCCTGTTCTAAGTTTTGTTTTTCACATTTTCACAGTGCAGCTTCACAGAGAATTCAGGTCCAAGCCCCAGGTGAGCCAAGATGGATGGTGGCAAGGAAAACCCCCCAAAGAGCAAGAGGAAGAAACCAAACTCAAAAAAGAAACCCACCCTCTTCTGGTTGACACTGGGCAGGAAAACAGTACTGCTATAAATAAATACACAAGAAGACCGTTATGAATAAAGAATAGGATTTTACATTTAATATACAACATTGAACATATAGTAATTAAACAAGGGAATAAACGAGTTTGTCATTGGACAACAGTATTTAGATCAACCAATGAAAACCAATCATTACTGTTATCCCTATCAGAGTAGCATATTAGAAACAGATCCATGCAAACCAGTGAGTGGTGCTAGCTGTCAGCTTATCACTGTGAAGTTGAGAATAAATCTAGTTCTCCCTCCAATACTGCATTTACTGCATGTAACACTTTGTTTTGTCCATCAAACTCTTTACTTAAAGCCGTATCATGTTTTTTTCTTAAATTGGTTCTAAAAATATCCCAGGAAAAACAGGTTTATGCCACATTCTTAAAGTGTTCACACGTCTTAAGCGTGCGTATATTTAGTTCTTGCCATCAGTGCAAACCCTAAATAAGAATATGTTGGTGAAAACTGCATGAGTGGGCTTTAAGTGGAAATTTCTTCTAGAATGTGAACATTAGTGAATGAGGCCATTGCTGTGTATGGCCAGCAATGGCCTCAAACCCTAACCCTAACCCTAACTCTAACCCTAAAAACCTAACCCTAACCCTAACCCTAGTTTTAGCATTTTTGATTTTAGTTAAAGTTGGTGGTCCTAATTTAATCAGTTCATCTTTTTTTTCACAAAATGAAAATTCAAGGATTTTTAGTCTAGTGTTCAAGTCAAGTGGCACGTAAGTCAACACTTGATTCCCATCTCTGCGTAATAACATTTGCATTTAAATTACATTCTGTACTGACAGGTTTATATCTGCACCTTCAAGACAGGCCAAAAACGAAAATAATGTTTTATCTTCCAGCAAACAAGGACGCAACTTTTAGTGTGATCTCATATCAGAATAAAAGATCTCCTCTGCTACTTACAAACACAATTAAAAGTATAGAATTTCTGCCTTGTATCATTGAGCTATGACTGAGACATAATTCGAATGAAACTGCCCCTGGCTCTTGCTATCACCTCTGACTCCTAAGGGTTCAGCGTGGAGACCAGAGAGTTATTACTAATAATAGAGAAGTGAAGATACAGAGTGCAAGCGTTCCGACAGGAGTCTGCCCTCTTGTGTGACAGCAGTGAGGGGTTCTGATGACTGACGGTGTGCTGCTTATTCTTGGTTTGTTGCCTTGGCTGCGTCTCATTATGGAAATGACTCCCTCTCCCAAGAGTGCGCTCCTTGAGCAGCGGAGCAGTGGAGCACCACTGCACACGCCTCGCACCCCTCTCCACTCCACACTGCTCAAAACCAGCTTCAGGGAGCATGGGCGCTGCCGCAGTCATTTTAGCATTAGTCGTCCTCAATGCTTTTTTCCCTTTTCTGCCAAATACATAATCTTATTGCAGCTAATATATCGCAGCAGCACAAACGGCACCCAGATATAAACAGACACACACACACACGCACAGGCACACCCACATATCCGGAGGCGATTACTGGATTTTATGAATTTCCACTATTATTAAAATATTTGCGCACAGAAGTAAATAGCAGGCCATACCCAGTTACCAAGGGAAGACTTTTCGATTACATGTTTGTTTTTTTAGAACAACTGGATCTGATATACAGTGCAATGCAAAAACGCATTTTAGTTCTAGCTCAATGTTTCGAGAGACAAAAATCTGAAAAACGAATAAAGCAAATAAAAAAAACAAAATAAAATAAAATTAGGAAAAACAAAACAATTATTGTTTCAGCACATAATTAAAAGTTACCTCACACTAATTAGGCAGTAGCTGAAAACTACATTCATCCATCCATCATATTCCACTAGTCAGGGCCACAGAGCCAATCCCAGCATCATTGAGCAAAAGTGGGGTACACCACGGACAGATCGCCAGCCCATTCACACCTACAGGCAAATTAGAGTGACCAATCAACCTAACATGCATGTGTTCAGACTATGGGAGGAAACCGACTCAAGCACGCTCAGAACATACAAACTACACACAGAACAGCCCGGACCGGGAATCAAACCCAGATGGCCTTGTTGTGAGGCCACTAACCACTACCAGCCAATCATAATATCCAATGCATTTGTTGCAAAGGGGGGTATAATGTTGGATGGACGATGTTTCACTAGAGCCTTACAAATAAAACCACTAAATGGTAAATTGTTCATCTCAGACGTAGGCGCTGACGGCAGCCAGACGCTAAAAGTAGATGAGTAAGTTGCTGATGCGGCATTTTTTATGGGCAGCCAAACTTTTTTGACAGGTTCGAAGATAAGGTGCATATTGTAGTTTTTTTTTTTTGCTGTCTGTAAATTTACAGACAGCTGGCAAGCCTGGTCAGATGGGAGTCTGGAACAGTCTGTTCACTGATGAGAAAATAAAAAGCTCAGAATGACAAGCGTTCTGTAATTCCTGACTGAATTTACAAGGCTGGATAAAATAGGCCTGTCACCAGCATGTAAGAATTTCACAATATTGTTTCTGCATCACAATATGATGCACGAAGTGCTAATATAACTTTTACATTGATTGACTGATTGAGTAATTGAATGATTGAGTATTCCTTGTGACATTTATTACATAACCATTACATAATTGTCTAATCACAATTATTTAAGATGATCACAATTATGTAATCTGACTGCAATAGGTGTGTTGGGCTGAGGCCCTTAAATATAAACAAAAGAGAGCAGCAAACGCATTCATTGAGATATTACGGGGCTTATAAAAACAAACAAAAAGTTCTAACATGATTGGAGGGACGTACACGTACTGTTTGTTTACTTTTTAGCATGTATGCTTAAAGAAAAACTATTTTCTGGAATTTTTTAAAAAGAGAGCAGTGCTTGTTAAATAGGAAACTGGCACAAAGTACAAACATACTATGATCAAAATAAACATTCAACAAAAAAAACGTGTACACGATGAGGCTACATCTCAAATTTCAATAACCTGAGCTTTACCAGTTAATTTATAATCTGATTTTGTGTTTCTATATGAAGTAGTGGTGGCATAACTATTTCAAGCCCATCAGTTCTGCACTCAACTGGAAAACTTAGTGTTCCCAAACGGGAGATGAATGGGAAATGATTTTGCTTGTTTCAGCTCAAGGTTGCTTTCTCCATTTGCCATTTTCAAACAGCTTGTCTAATCAATCATAAACTACACTTAACTAAACCTATAATATAGTAAGTGTCTTTCCAGTGTGCTATGTAGCTGATGATTTTGTTGATGATTTACTGCCCTATAAACAATTAAGATCAACAATTTCATTGTCTTCTTTTCACGTTATGCAACTAACAAAGTACAAGCCTAAAGCAGCCTTATTGGCTGAATGGCTATCTTGCTTCCTAGCTGTGGATACTAAGCATTAAAGTAGCTTTCAACTGCAACAGTTTAAGAGCAAACAAAGACATGTTGGCAGCACGGTGTAGTGGTTAGCACTGTCGCCTCACACGGTCTGGGTTCAATTCCCGATCTGTGTGTGGAGTTTGCATGTACTCCCTGTGCTTGAGTGGGTTTCCTCCCACATGTCCAAAGACATGCATGTTAGGTTAATTGGTCACTCTAAATTGCCCGTAGGTGTAAGTGTTGGCCATGCGATGGACTGGTGAACCGTTCATGGTGTACCCTGCCTTCGCCCAATGATGCTCCCATCCCCCTGACTAGTGGGATTAAGCGACAGATGATGGATGGATAAATAAATGTTACTCACTGCTAAAGGTGCTATAACAAAATTTCTTGACATGTTTCAATAACTTGCCAGTATATAAAAGTAAACTGGTTTATATATTTGCAATCAAGTAATCATGCAATAATTGTGAGAGGCCAAAGTAGTCTATTTATGGCTAGAATAAAACAATACTAAAAGCACAGCCCTTACAGAGACAGCAAAACAAGAGTGACTGGGTCTTGATGACCTTGCAGAAGACCCAGGTGAAGTTATGGTGCTTAAAGCTTCACCGTCTCTCTGAAGAACCTGCTCTCCAGAGGGCTCTCTCAGTGGATCTGCATTTCTGAGTCCTAATGAAACAGGCATTTTGAATGGGTGACCCACAGATCAATGTGGTCAATAGCATTAACCTCAGAGTAGTGCCCGGCACAGGCCATGCACGACGGAGCCTGGGCTTTTAATTAATGCAGCGGCTCAAACCATTAAGCCTCACAACCCTGCGACAGCATGCCAGAGTCAGCGTGGCCAAAAAGGGAGAATGTTTACCGCTTTTAGCCCCGGCTGTAAAATCCAGCCAGCGGACGACGAATACTGAGCTGCGTGGAGTTGCTTAATTAGGCTTGTCTCTGAGGCTTGTTTAAAGCCGTGCCAGGAACTAATAGTATAAATTTAGGTAGACTTAGCTTCGACCAGATTGAGCACTGATGTATGCACGGGCACTAAGGCCCATTCTGTACTTCTTACAGGCTGTTTTTACCTTCAGCAGAAAGCAATTTGTTCCAGCGTCAGCCGGCTTGTTGCAGGATGAGGAAATGGCCGCCTGTCACTTTAGCACTCATCACGCTAAACAGATGACAGGAGCCAATCTCCAAGGTCGAGCTCACCTTAGAACAGCCCTGATAACCTTTCATCATCTTCACATACTTGCCACCAATATTCATTGCAGAATGGCTACACCAGTGTTTCCCAACCCTGGTCCTGGCGGTCCACTGCCCTGCACATTTTATAAAAGGCTGCTCCTCCTATAACGCATCAACTTAAACTTAAAAACAGGAGGTTAATGAACTGATTAGTTTGATCAGGTGTGTTGGGAGCAGTTGGGAAAAGTGCTGGGCAGTGTGTCACCATAACCAGAGCTGAGAAATACTGGTCTGTACCATGGACTATTAAAAATAACAATACGGCCGTACACCTCTACTGAACATTCATAACTGTTTGTCCAATGAAACGATGCAACATATTTTAATACAATTCCTTTTCATGTACAGTAGTCCACTGTGTAGGTCAATCTAGGTCAGTCAAAACAAAAATTATTGTCGCGGTCAGGACAAATACAGAAAACAGATAAATTGTTAGGATTCTCATTTTTTCTATATCTTTTTTATCATGTTTGCTGCTTCTTATACAAATCTTTTATCTAATATCCTCTGAAAAATGCATTTAGTGGTCATTTTGACTGGAACACTGTGGACAATTAAAGTGTGGACTGTAAATATTTTTTGCCTTTTCTTAGAAAAAAATCACAGATAATTTTCTTTCAACAATATTTCTCATAAGTGGGGCAAATGAATCGGTTATTGTTTTATAGCATTATTTATTTTTATCCTAATAATCACTGCATCCCATGTTGCTGCCAAGACACAATCCGTTCTCAGAATCCCATAATGATTTTCCAGACAGAAGTTTATTGGTTTAATACAAACCTGAATTATATCAGTAATTAAGAAGAAAAGATCGAGAAAAGTTTGGTTATAGCGTTGATGGATTATGATACAGGTACATCCAGTAGGCCTACAAATTCTGTTAAGTGTCCTAGAACGAGTTGGGTAGCCGTACAGATTTTAGTTTTTCTGAAACTACTCTTCTAATTAGTGAATTCAGCTACTTTAAGGCGCACCCACTGCTGCCATCTTTGATACTAAATGTCTGCTAGTGGTATAACAGAGAACTGCATTCTCTGCATCAGTGAATACCATTTGAGAAGATGTGACGCGGCCTACACTGTCCTTGTTTATGCACACTGCTCAGGTCTTATTGCCTGCCTCTCTTACCTTGTGCTAATCCCTGCCATAAAATAAAAACTTTAATTAGTTCATGTTCTGACCAGGCATTAATCCTCTGCATAGCAATATAGCATCCGGTGGGACCATAAAAAAGCTTTTGACATCCTCTGAGCCATTTCTGAGCCATCCATGTAGACACACACACACACACACAAAAGCATGCTAAGATAAAGTGCATGTGTCCATTACATCTGTCTGTAAAGTGCTATTCACCTTCTCACTGTTCCCTCTTTCACATTGACTTTATGTCCAGCCTACAGCAGCTGCATTAGCAATCATTGTCTTGAGGTTGTCTCTTAAATGAAAAGGTTGTAAAGTGGGTTAAAAAAAGTGGAGAAATCACTAGTCCTCTCAAAATGACATGTGCGACCTCAGGGTACCCTTTTGCAGAGTGAAAGAAATCTCCGGCCTGCCTTCACACTCACAGCTGGGCATCATAAAGCACGGCAAAGGGGGTTTTGGGACTCAGCGGCAAGTGAGAAGTGGCCATTAAAGCATGGAGCTGACGTATTGATCTCGGTATTGAGCTATAGCAGGCAGGAGTAAAAGAGAGCCATACGGTGCACAGCATGGCCTAAAGAAGGAAGCTAGGAAAAGGTGGGATTCGCTTGCTCTCTTGTTAGAGGTGGAAGTGGGTGACTGTTTTATAATGAAAGCGCATCTAGATTGGCCAGTGTGACCTTCCTGTAGCCTTTGCACATCCTTATCTGTAAAGCTTCGTCCAGCAGTTTAATGTTGGGCCACCTCCTTGTATCTACACATAGTGTCTGTTTTATCAGCTCCACTTACCAAATAAGAACACTTTGTGGTTTAACAATTACAGTCTATAATCCATTTGATTCACTGCATACGTTGTTTATCAACTTTCACACTGTTCTGTAACGGTCAGAACCTTCACAGTACCACCACAGAGCAGGTACTATTAGGGAGGTGGATCATTCTCAGCACTGCAGTGACACTGATATGATGGTGGTATGTTAGTGTGTGTTGTGATGGTATAAGTGGATCAGACACAGCAGTGCTGCTAAAGTAACCAGCAACATCCAGTCAACAGTGTCCTGTGGGCAGCATTCTGTGACCACAGATAAAGGACTAGAGGATGACCAACACAAACTAGGCAGCTACAGATGAGCTATCGTTTCTGACTCTACATCAACACAGTGGGCCAGCAAGGTAGGCATGTCTAACAGAGTGGACAGTGAGTGGTTTAAAACACAATTTGTCTTCTATTTGTGCCACAAAACCTATAAAAGTTTAATGACTGGAGAACTCCCTTCATATGATACATCTTGAAGGAGGGATGAACTTTTGAAAAATGACAAGCACCTTGGGATGGATAAATGACAGCGGGCTGCTTAATTTCTAATGCAAATCTTCTTTAGTGTATTGCAAAATAAGACAGATAGCTAACATCGTTGCTAGAAAGCCCTATTTCTTCTTAGTATTTATTAGCTTCTACCTCAGGACACCTCTTTATCACTGTGAGGGAATTTACAGTGGTGGTAGGACATATTTGCACAATGTTTACTTTTGGTTGTTGTAGTAAAAGAACATTGATGGCTAAAACTATGAAGAAAAAAAACCCGAAAATTCTGTCAAAAGCTAAAGAATTTCCTTTCTGACCGGAAACCATATACCTTTTAACCAATACATTCTTAAGGAGCGTTCTTAAAAGGCTGAAATATGTTCCCAGTCAGCAGCAACTGGCGCCACATTTTTATGTTTTGGATGCTGGTATGCTGGTTAAATACCATGACCTGGCTGGATGACGAGCTAAACCAGCACTAGAGCACATTAAACCAATGTAAACCAGCTTAGCCCAGCATATAATCTATGCCATCAGAGCTGTAGGCAGACCATTAAATCCTGTCAAACCCAAGTACCATACCTCTAAATAATAATGCTATTTCAGGTTCATGTTCATTTTCAGGTTCCCATGTTTCTAAACTAAAGGAGAAATACTATGTTACCATGCTTAAAGTAGTTTTTGTCACAATTTAAACTATTTGTACTATTCACGTTTCTGATGAATGCCTTAAAGAACATTCAGAACTTCAGGTAAGTTGATTATTAGTAAAAGGGTGGAAATTTCTGCCTACAGTATATACTAGCTATCGTAGAATGGCTTGAGCAATGCGTATCAATCATTTAACTCACCAGTCTGTGCCAAATCTTAGCACTGCGCTAATATTCCTCTACAGTAACTGGAAAGTAAAGGGGGATTGGCTAATTCCCTTATAAAGACTGGAAGCCTTGACCTCTCTTATGCGTTAACCTGGCAACTTGAGGCAAGTGATCCTCATCAAGCACTGAATTAGCAACTTGACCGGCAATTCATAAACGGCTCGCCTTGTGTTGGCTTTGCTGTTGAAAATGAAATCCCATTATGTGGTGTAATAATCATCCCTGAGGGAGCAGTAATTATATAAAGTACAATCTCCACAGCATTCTCCAGAAGGGAACAGCAAACACGCACTCATCACTGATACAGAGATGACAAGCAGCATACACTAAGAACCACGTGGAGACCACTGCTGCAGCCTCACTGTTTAGTGCCAAGGTAGCTACATGCAATAATGATATGGAACAGGTAGTGATTTTCTTTCTACAATTGACTTGACTCACTGCATAATTGAAACGAGGTAGCATTTAAATATAATCTATGACCACTATAAAGGCTCTTAGTCATTTTAGCACAATGACATAACAGACAGCACTTCTTTTCAAGTTTCAATAGACCTGAAAGCAATATGAAACTAAATCTGCAGTATGATAACGGCCATGCACTCTAAAATGAGCATGGGTAGACCATTCTACATGAGCATGAGCTGGATCTGTTGTGTATAGCAGTGTCTGACCGTCCTGTAGGCAACTATATTTCCTCCCAAAAAAAAGCAGTGCACAGATGGTTGCCAGCAAAACCAACATGTCACTGTAACTGCAGCATAACTTTGTAATAAAATAGGCCAAAATTACTTAGGACAAAGAAAGTCTCGCTGGAGATGCTAAATTGCCCCTCCATGCATGTGAATGTGTATGTCTATGTGTCTGCCCTGCAATGGACTGGTGGCCTGTCCAAGGTGTTTCCTGTCTTGTGCCCAATGAGCTCCCTTATAAAAACTCCCCCTGCGACCCAGAAGAAGTGGTTTGCTGGTACATTGCCCACCAGCAGTGGACACTGTTAGGCTGATAGCACCAAAACAGGATATCTTATGTTTTGAATGCTAGTATGCCATGCTGGGTGACCAGCTAAACCAGCACCAGAATGGCCTAAAACAATGTATAGCTGCTTATACCAGACAGCTTTTTTTGCTAATCCTTAAACAGATAAAACAGAGTTAAAACAGATTTACTATACCTCTCAATAAAGATTCAAGTTTAAACAAAAGTAAACAATTGAGCTTTTCATATGTTCTTCTGTTCCTGAACGTCTCCATACTCCGGAGGTGTAGAGATTTGTTCTTGTATTGCTTATTTGTACTTTGCTATGCTATTTTATTTTTGATAAATGTTAAAAGCTTCTCTGCTGAATAAATACACAATAAGAAGCTTCAGCTTTAAAACTTTAAGGTTTGACTTTTGTAATGGGAATTGGTTAAAATACAATTAGGGACCCTTTGTTTCTTATAGGACATGGCACCTTTACATCCCATTGGAGTAATAGTGTCATCATTCCATTAGGAAAACACAATATACCTTTACTGACTACTGCACACCACCAGGAACCAACAGACCTTTAAAGGTTTCTATGATGTTCCTCAGCAGCGTTGAGGTAGGCTGATACTACTATCTAGCTAACTAATAATTAGCTTGGTTATCAACACCGCAGTCATTGGTAACTGATCAGTTCTCATCAGGCCAGGCCTATAATGTGAAATAATGTTAGCAAGTACTATTTATTGAGGTCAGTACAAGCAACTATGTATCTAATGGCTCATTTCTGTTGAACTTGTTCATTTTTAAAGCATGCACTATTATTTGTTTCTAACACTTCTAGTGTGTTCTCTGTCTCACACTCAGCTGTGTGGGTTTTGAAAGGAACGTCTTGTTGGTTTGTTAAATAATTTGAATGTAAAATTAGCCAGCATATTGCCGGATTTTTTAATACCTGGCTCACAGATCCCATGCGTGATCCCACTGTCATTTAATTTCATCTGCCTCCACGTGTGACTATGTCTTCACTTTCCTGTGCTGTCCATCCAGTCACAACCAGCTTGCTAATCAGGGGTTTGGACACTGTTTTCTGCAAAGCTGCTTTATGGCCATGTTTATTGTACGCAGCCCTATGAATAAAACTGAATTGAAAGAAAAGCTGGAATTTAGGACACATTGAGCTGATGTGGCCTTCACTATAGTGAGCACTGAAGCAATGACTTTTTTTTTCATAACACCACATGGTGTATCTGCATACACTTAAAATGCTTTTTTTTTTAACTTGAAGCAAATACAAAAAAAAAGCAGACCACTGGCAGACCATCTGCATCACCACGCATCACCGCTCTGATTGCATCTGACATGAGACATTACACACACGCGCACCACCTTGTTACGCATATTAATGCTGTCTGAAATTCTCCAACGCACTGCAATTTCCAGTGGGCGCCATAAGCAGTTCACCACAAGCAACACCAAGTGGGACAGCTTATCTCTACATAAACAAACGGCACGGAGCGCACATTAAAACCTAAAGCAGTCCCACCCAAACCCTAATCCCAAATCCTGAACTGACACATAACCCCACACCTGCACAGACGAGGACCACCTTACAAAGTCAAGACATTAGTTTAATGAAGGAATCCAACAACAGATGCAGATGCAAAAATATACACCAATAAGATCTGTTAGGTCCATGATAAGATCTTTCACTATTACTCAGCTGAACATTATATTCTGTATACCAAATGCCAAGAAATGTAATTTACAATAAACTGATGATCTGGTTGCCAGCTTATTAGATTTGCATACCTGCATACTCACAGTGCTGAGGGGTATATCATCTGTATGGGCACAACAGTATCTGTGTTGCTCAATAATATCAATTTTTCCTATAGTTTTATGGGTAACAAAACGTTTTAAATATATAGTAACTTTCCTTTATGGAAATTTACTATTTATTTATGGTTAATATGTTCACAATGGAATGCAAGATTCGTTTTAAAGAATAGAACAAAACAGCCCAATCAAACAAGCTTGTCGAGATGGTAAGACATTTGTCTAATAGTTCTCAGGAAGCTCATTAACTTTAAAAGTAAAATCTAATATTTAGAGTTTGGTCCCAAAGAGCATTACAGACCACTTTCAAGAATTTATTTTTCTTTAAACTGTGTTGAGAGTGGGCTTGCAATGCTACTGTATGACTATTAAAACCGTATTATGGGATTATTTAACTCTATTTATTGAACTAGTCATGTTTATTACTGTTTTAGGTGCTGAGCTCATCAGTAGAGGCAGCATGCACTGGCAATTTTTAATGATTGAAAATGTACTTAGCTAGATATAAAAAGTAAACTTGTTAGCCTTTATTATTACTTCATACCCACCAACTTCAGTGACAAGCACCTAGCTACAAACAGCTTTAGCAATTTATTCACTTAACCATGTCTGTACTGCACGTGTGAGGATGGGTCATGGTTTGGCAGTTATGTAAAGAAGAAGCATTGACTGATTTTTGTCAGACTGCTTAGCAGGCCAGCCAAGAGATGACATTTTCACTTACTGACTGACTGGCAGTACATATCCACTGAATGAAGAACAGCAAGCTAAATATCTCAGTTACCTCTAATATCATACAACCTGTCCAGCTTTAGCTTTAGCAACATTACTCAAGAGAAATACTTTTTTGATTGATTTGTTTTCAGTAGGACTGACTGCACTGGAACCATATCACATCATTTCAGTGTGACAATAGCAGCCCACATGTAGAGGAATGTCTACTATTCATAATGTTTTTATAATAAATAAAACATTCCCACAAGTTTTAGTAATACTACTGGACAGTGTTTTAGTACAAACAAGTCTGGACTCCCTTTAGGGAGCTGATAAGTATAAAGTTCAGTCTCTTTTAAAAGAATTTTGTCTCAAAGATGTCTAATAAGAAAGGTATATATATTATGGACCTTACCTCCTTATTGATAAAATGAAAGACAAACGCTATGCAGCCAGTCGATGGTGGTCCAGCAATCCTATGCTTGCGTTGCTGTGTTTTGATAATTAATAACAAAATTACAAAATACTATAAAATCTCAAATCACCTTAACAATGATCTTTCAGTGGATAAGCAAATGATTCCTCTGGGTGGGCAAAGCTCATCTCTGGATAAGTAACGCCTACACAACAGCCCATTCATAGTCATGGCCCTGGATAGAACGTATGTCCCCCAGTGTTTTCGGCGCCATAGGATTTGAATACTTTAATGTTGAGTACCGGCTGACACCATGCCAATCTTATTGTTTTTATAAATAACGAAGCGACACCTTTGAGGAAAGATTAGATTGGCTGCTGATTAATACACAAAGTGACACTATTTGTGGCCTCTTTTGGCCAAGTGGGGGCAGATATTACATGTTTACAACAGTTCCTCACTTTGCTTCTGCAAACGTGCCTCACTTTATAGTGCTTCTATGCAACATGGCCTCAACACAGCACATAATGTAGATGGAGTATAGATGGGGCTCTGATCCTGATTGACATCTCTGATATGTCATGATATGATGATGGAAAACTGAGTGACAAAGACGTTTGCAGTCCCAGCAGTGGACAGCATCACAGAACATAGTATCTTCACAGCACAGTCCTGAGGGAAAAGGGTAATTTAAACTTGACACATGCGACATAAAGGCACTAGTTAATTTTTAATCTCAATGACTCATGACTGTGTAAATCCTGCTCCAGCCCTGACTAGGCAGACTGCTGCCACGTCACAGTGTGCAAGAGAAGCACGGCCACGAGAGCTCTCTCTTTTGGGTCTCTCTGCCGCTCCTCCCAACCTGCTCTGTTTCCCAACCTGATCTCAGAACTGTGCTGCCTGTGGCTGCTGTGCTTCTGACATAACATCCTTACAGAGATGGTTCACCATTTCTTCCAAACTAGCACGCTTTGTCTCCTCTGTAACTAATGGCCGGATTTTAAGACCATTCCTGGATGTGTTTCTGGGTTTTAGGCTGTTTACATAATGAAGGCCGAATGATGCCCTAAATCTTGAATCTTGGGATTCTCTTTCAAGAGAAAGGATGTTAAAAATCCAGAGGCACAGCACACAATACGCTTGGAGTAAAAACTAATTTTGGAATCTTCGTTTAATGATGTGCGCGTCTATGCTGTGTTTTCTAGAACACTCTGCATGGAATGTTGTTTCGGCAGCCCTTTTAGAAGTTGTTTGCATTTCTCACAAAGCGCAGTTCTTTTTTTTAGGAATGACAAGAACAGACCACATCTGATGTGTCTGTTCACCCACAAAACTTTAACACATAAGAAAATCAAAGACCAGAGTTTTAACGGGGAGAGATAAAAGGAAAATCAAGACACAGAGCGAGAGAAGGAGAAGAGAGAGGTAGACAGTCACAGAGAGATAGAGAGAAAGAGAGAAAGAGAGAGAGAATATGAGGTAGTGACCTTCTAAGTTGAGTGATGTGGCCTAGTAAATGGTGATGTGCCTTCTCCAGCGGGTCGGAACTCGAGAGAGTACGCGAGGGCAGCTTACATCACCGCTCCCATCAGAACACGCTCTGCGCTGTCAGGATTACTGCACTCACATCACCACACGCAGGTATTTGCAGAGTGTAAGGATAAGCCAGTGGCTTTTCAGCCAGATGAAATGCCCCTGCAAAACACCTGATTATTTACTCCATGCTAAATACAAACAAAACGAGCCGGGATGGTGATGATTTAATGTTAGTTTGGGCTCCGTGCCAGGCTCAGGAGAGCCACTTCAAGCTTTATGACTGTGAAACAACATTAATAAAAAAAATTACATTGCAGCTTTGTGTAAACATCAGAGACCATGCTTGATCTTAATAGTTTCTCATCAAAATGGTCATTAAGCTCAGGTTATTTGTTTGTTCAGGAGATATTTCTGATATAACAGAATCAGCCTGCATAAGTAAAGAAGAGCAAAGAGTTCAAAATGTATTAAGAGGTGCAGAAAAATTGACCAGTGGTGCAAGACCACCAAAACTGTCAGCACTTTAAGCTCCAATCCAGCTTCAGATCTGAAAATAACCCACAGGTGTTTCTGTCCATCCTTCCACTGTGAGAAGATTCAACGCTATGGGTCTTAAAGGATGTGCAGCTGTCAAGAAGTTGTTACTGAGAACAAAGAAGATGATGGTGTTCATAGAACAAAGGTCTGACTGGCCACTCCAGACTTTAACGTCATTGAATGTGGAACACAAGGATATATATATATATATATATATATATATATATATATATATATATATATATATATATATATATATATATATATATATATATATATATATGCTTTCTGATACTGACAATGATTTATCTGGGCCATTAAATAAATTAAGACTGATCTCAATGATTTTGGCACACTATTATAAAACAGGTTTGTTTTGCTTTTCAACAAACTGTACACAGAACATAACGTCCTTCAAAAATACTTTCTCTTCTATTTAAAATCCCCAGAGTGGTATCGATTAGAACTTTACAATCCACACTTTCACCAGAAGTTCAGCTTGTGTCAATAAGCTACAAGTGAGACAGAACTAGACAACATATAAAAATTAAAACAATTCTTGTACATGGAATAAGAAGTGGTTGAAGAGTTTGTTCAGTGAATCATTGCACTCGTCCTTCTCTCGACTGCAGTGCTGTGCTGACCTTCTACCATGTTTTGTAACACCAAATTGTTCCGTAAGGTCTCGCCAACAGAACAGGGCAGATCAGGACATGGTCCACCAATAGAGTCTCCCAAACACTGCCTCACCAGAGTGAGCGTCATTGACAGGGCTGAGAGAAGAGCTAAACAGACAGGCTCGGAACATTTCCCAAACATTTCAGCGCGCAGGCCGGCGATGTGGAGTGGCAGTCTCTCTGATGCAGCTGGACCTTCCTCGGGGCCTGCACTGTGCGATGTCTGTCAACGCTGAGCAGGCTGCAGAACTGCACACACAGCTTCTCACCAACCACCATTTACTACACAGCCTTCAGGATGGCCTTACAGTGCAGACCGTTCATGTAACAGAGCATTGACTGTATATACACACCACTAACAGGGGGCTACTCTATTACAGCCATGTTCATATAACATCTAATGCCAAACACAGAGTTAAGGACAACTTTCCAACTTTCCGAGCAGGAACTCGCTGATTAATTTTTTTTCCCTATTCAGTGGCCGTGTGTTTCCAAGTTACAAGATTTTGCTGAATGTGAATTATTTCTACCATTTTGTCACACTATTTAAATGCAATAACATGCTTCCATAATTACATGATGAAATTAGTTATTTTACTTTCAGTGTACATTTTGACGTTGCAGGTTTGAATCTGTACTTCTATCTTTTTAACACTTGCTCTCACATCAAACTTAGAAGTTCAAGGTCATTATTTTGCTTGACTACTCAAAACATTAAGGGAGCACTTGATCACCACAGTATAACACCAATCGAATTAAACTTTAGGGATATTAATCTGTCCAATTAGAAAGCATGGGCTATTGTGAATCTATTTCAGCTGCTTTGGCGCAAAAGAAAGTGACTACAGTTGCAACAGAGACGCAACAGAAAGACAAACTCAAGAAGAGAATTGTTTTGCAGAATGTGGCCACAGACAATTATCCTCCCTGACTGATTGTTCTCCAATGCTAGTGTCCTTGTGACTACTGGTAGCATAAGGCGCCACCTCCAAAATACAGGTCGGACACATAGTCCAGCTCTTCCAGGGTGTGCTATTGCAAGAATGCTTCCTGTGTCTCACAGCACATTGTCAAGAGTATGGAAGACAAACCAGGTCACAGGCCATTATAGAGGAGTGCTGCACAGAACAGAAAGGCATCAACTCAGCAGAAGACCGGTATCTACTCAGAGCTCTATAAAATGACCCCCCAGTGGGTTACTGGTGTGCACATTTCTGACCAAACTGTCAGACACCTACTCCATGAGGCATAAGGTCTCAACATCCTGTAGTGGGCCTTTGCTCACTGTGCTTTTTAAGGATCTGAACTATCAGTGGGCAACTTCAACGAGGCTGTGGTTGGATTACTATTTAACAGCTTCTTCATCAAATGCTCCGTTACAACTTAAGGGCTACAGCTCGTACAGATACTAGAATATTACAGTGCCACCATTTAAGGTGGAACTCCAGTGCCAACATCTTTACTAAGATCCTGGAAAACTTTAATTCCCACTTGTACGTTTACTCTACACATTTCACTTACAGACAAAACCTGTAAATAGCAGCCATAGTGTATGATCTTCTTAAACTGAAAGCCTGATCATCTTAAACTGAAAGTTTGAAAGTGAGTAACAACTTTATTTTGTGTTGATGTCGAGATCAACAGATGCGGGCAATGTTAGCTACTAGTAAGTTCTAAGTAACTACGTTATCATAACTAGCATAGGTTGTACAAGCTGTAGCCTTTAAGGTGGAATGAAACATTAGATTAATAAGCTGCAGAGCAGGCAGCCCCACTTAATTATGAATATCAATCATTCCTGTGACCACTGAGTTACTTGGAAATGGTATGAAAAGTGAGAATTAAGCTTATAACATGGATGCTTGCTTTATTTTCTTGCCTGTGTCTGTTTTGCTTTTGTGTGGGGCACCGTATATGTACATCTGATGGTTTGTGTGACATCACAAAAACAGTAAATCAAGAAACATGTACAGACTGCATGGATTGGGAACTAAATACAGGGTTTTAACTAATACAAAAATCTACAACACGCTTTTGCCATTACTGGTAATAACTTACTAGAACTTGTTTTAAATTAGTGCTGGCGCTGAACTATATCCACAGTTCTAATCCTTGAGTTACCGTACAGTACTCTGTATGCATGCCAATCAAAGCTAGAAACATTTCTACATGAAGCAGCAGATGCTAAAAAATATTGCACCTTGGATATCCAATCTGTGAGAGTGGCATAAAGAACACACTTTTTTCAAGGTCTATCATCTCACCTGCAGGTGTTGGGTACACACCCGTCGCAAGCAGCAGAGGATTTAAACGCTGTGGTAGGGGCAGCCAGTCGCTCGCCTTGGCAGATTAGAGCAGGTGTCAGAGTCCCGGCGCAAAAATGGCTTTGGTGCCTTATGATTAATGAAGCTTCTCTAAACTGTGCTAGGAATATCTATTGCTTTGGCACCATGGCTGGCCTGGGGCTCAATTCATCTGCCAGGAAATATGCAAGTCTTAAGTTTCCTGCCCCGTCCTACGACCACTGCCTGATTACTGTGGCCTTCACCCCCAGCCAAGAGCATACAAGTTACAGCAGCATATTAACCATGTTTATTGTCAGCAGATTCTCAACAAACTGGAAAAGTCTGAGTTGATACTGTCAGATAGTCTCAAAGAAAGTAACTTCAGTTGGAAATGCATCTGGAAACTAGAGTACTGTGAAGAAATCAGGTTCTAAAAGAAGACCGTCTGCCATAATCCAGAACAAGTAGATTTACATTGGAAAGATTCATAGGTTTGAACCACAATGGTTGTTTTAGGAAATGTAAGGTTGTTTTATGTACAGAGTCAAAAGCAGAAATGTTCTCTAACTCAGCTTTTGCCAAGCAGGGATATGTGTATACCCCTGGGAGTAAACGGTGGGTATGCAAACACATGGATACAATTACTAAATATCATGGATTGATTTGATTTATTGCATGATCGTTTTTCCATAGATATCCAGTAATTCTATAAATCAGAGAAGTCTATTAGTAGACAGTAAATGCTGCCAGCATATTCGTTACAGTGGGTTTTATCGTCTCACAGGGCCAGATGTTAACTCATAACGAGAATATCTAGGAAAAATATGGGTGTAAACACAGACTTATTAAGGAGGGAACAAACTTGAGAGCTAATTTTTTTTTTTACTTTTTTTGTTTTAGGGGTGGCATACTCCTCAAGCAATGGTTTTCACCACAACCCAGCACCAAATGTTTAACAGGTGGTCCCCCAGACTTGCTAGAGAAGACTTCTGGGTTTATGGGTATAACCATGCTGATCAGGAATCAACAGACAAGGAACACATCAAGGAAGGGCTAAAGTGAACTACTTTAGGGTTTATTTCAAATACTATTTTTACTTACGGAAACACAAAAGCAGTCATTAAAGAGAATGTCTTTTAGCTGCCACTAAACACTAACATTGCACATACTAGACTAGAGTCACTGCTACATTGCTACAGATTATTTTAAAAAATAAATAAGAGTTTAAAAATATAATAGTGAGTGAGCATGTGGTTACGCAATTTTTTGTGTTTAAAAAGCAAGATTATCCAACAAATTTTAAATCATAGATTTTTTAACCCCAAACACAATTTAACCCCTTAAATTCTCAGGCTTAGTACAATGTTACCTTAGTACAATATTATTCAGCTGTAATATAGAAAACACTGCAAACTGGCTGAGCTATTCCTAACCATAAAAGTTATATCTGCTAGTGGGAGTTGGCCATTTACAGAAAAAAAACATTAATTTTTTTACTACTTTCATTGTATATTAGAGTTGTTGTTATTATTATTGTTATTGTGGGTTATTGTTATTTTTTCTATTGTGGATGTTGTTGTTGCCTGCTTTGCTTCTCAGCTCTCTATAGGTTACATTTCTTTTCTTTTGCTGATTTATCAGTCACCATTGTGAGCTCGTGCTCCTCTCCAGGCAGATGGTCGCGCTCTGACCGCGCGTGCGGTTTTCTCGTTTTTCTCCGCGCGGGTTTCTTTGGCAACCCCGCGGCCCCTCTGTCTCCATGGCGATGCTCGTGCAGGAGTTGCCGCTCTGCTCGCGCGGGAGCTCGCGCTCCAAACAAAACAGCGCGCACGCGTCATCACACACGCACGCACACACACACACACACACATATATATACACCGCGCACATCAGCGCGAGAGTGATGCGGGTTTTTCAGCCAATTCTCTCTCACACACACACACACACTCACTCCCTCACTCACACCTGTCTGTAGGTCCAGTCGGACACCTGCACCACTGACTGTTACATTAAAGATTCACCACTGACTGATACATTAGAGCTGCACCACTGACTGATACATTGGAGCTGCACCACTGACTGATAGACTAAAACTGCATCACTGACTGATACATTGGAGCTGCACCACTGACTGATACATTGGAGCTGCACCACTGACTGATAGACTAAAACTGCATCACTGACTGATACATTGGAGCTGCACCACTGACTGATACATTGGAGCTGCACCACTGACTGATAGACTAAAACTGCACCACTGACTGATACATTGGAGCTGCACCACTGACTGATACATTGGAGCTGCACCACTGACTGATAGACTAAAACTGCACCACTGACTGATACATTGGAGCTGCACCACTGACTGATACATTGGAGCTGCACCACTGACTGATAGACTAAAACTGCATCACTGACTGATACATTGGAGCTGCACCACTGACTGTTGCGTTAAAGCCATACATCTGATCTCAGTCAGGCTGCGCGCGCTGAACGGGCCACTGTAGCGGCTGAACGTGGCGCTGTTTAATCAATGAAAGCGCACACGCAAAGCCGATCTGTCGGCTGAGTTACAGCGCTGGCTTTTTTTACGACCTACAGCTATTAGCGCGGTGCAAAAGGCATGGCAGCGTTAACAAAGGGCTGAAAGGCTGCTGTGTGTCTGTGTGTGTTCACAAGCCTGAAAGGACAATGCGATGAGTGTTGGAGGGGGGGGGGGGTGGATGAGCACGGGCGCTTTAAACCACTGATGTGAGGAAGAGGGAAAGGGGGGTGGGCAGCAATCAAGCAGCGCGAGACTCGCATCTTACCCTTGGAAGCATCCTTTTCTTCTTTAGGCTTCGCCACTTTCCCGCTCATAGATCCCAGTTTGGACGCGTAATTCCCGATTTAGACTGGAATCGAAATCCCCCCGTCGCGTGCCCACTGATTTCTCCTACGAGGTCCGTGCCAAATCCAAAACAGAGGTACCAGGTGATGAGACAAGGGCTCTGCAAGGAAACAGTTGAGAGATTACACACATCGTTTGGGCTCAGAAGCGCGTCGCAACTGCCTGCTGTCGACACTCGGTGCCACGCTCGCCGACGCAGACCCCCGCTAGAAGAACAAAAGCGGCGAGTTTGCAGGAACGCGTGCTGCTAACAAGTCGATGAGGGAAAAAGCCCCCCCCCTCCCGTGTTTTTCCCCCCTCAACACTGTCGGCGTGCGTCCCGACCTCGCTCACAAGCCCAAAACGACGATTCTCTTACCTTATCCCCTCCACATTGCCTCCTACATTCATGCACATGGATACAGAAAGGCGCATCCACCGTGAACGCTCCCGCACTAAATCACGACCCCTCTCTCTGCTGTACGCGAGCGAACAAAAAGCTGGGCGAGAGAGAGAGAGAGAGAGAGAGAGAGAGAGAAAGGGGGTTCCACCGAGTGGCGGTCGACGTCAGCTATGACACACGAGGAGGAAAAAAAGAAAGAAAAGAAAAAAAACGAGGGACCACCTTCTAAAACTACAAAAGGGTCGATCCCATATCAATAGGTTGTGCTACGCCTCTGGCTCCAGCGCTGCAACATCTAACACGTGACATCTGACATGCTGTAGAAATCCCAGACGGTTCAACAGGGTGTTGCGAGTCAAAAAGCCCAGACTGCGTCGTTTATGGGGGCGAGGACGCCTGGCACCCGCACCCACAGCGGTTTGATGAATATGCGGGGTCTTATTAAAGCGCGATGGAGGTAGTTTTGCATATGCGCGAGATCCACTGCTGATCAGAATAACGTACATAGACGCGTCTGTCTTCTGCGTGCTGGCCATACCAGCAACCAAATTCCTGCCCAGACAGTCTGCAACTATAGCAGGAGGGATGTGATGACTGATACGTACATTGCTGTTTGTGTTTGTTTGTTTTAGAAGAATGAAGTAAACATTTTAAAGGGAAAGTCCAGTGTTTTTAGTGTCTGCAGAATTCAGTCAGTCATTGAGAGCGGTTTAAAATGCACCGTTTTAAGACAAATTTGTTCAAAATGGATGGAAATAAGAGGTCTGAAGAGTTAAACGCCTCTAAAAGCTCCACCATCAAACTCATAACATGAAATGGTTATGAATATGTGACCTGAGACCTGATTTTTTTACAGTAGCTCTGAAATAAGATTTTGGCCTAGAACATAAAACAAATATAAAAAATAAAATAAAACCAGTCCTGGTGGAGAGATACATGCAACAGGGGCTGTGAGGTCAAATAGTTCCCAAAGAAAAGTTTTATTTTGTTTTGTTTTGTTTGCGCACCTTTTTTTCTATCACTGCCATCACCACACACACAAACTGGGTTTCACTGTTTCACTGCTTGTTGTTGACAAGCTAGTAAGCAAAACAGCTATAGCTATTTGGGAGCCCAGGTTCCCATCACTACTACAGTTATAAAAATAAAGGTCAGTAAGTTACCTATGAAGTTAATTTGGTGTCAAATGTTTAAAACAACATGAATAAACTTCACAGGTTAAATGTAACATAATCAGAAATTAAATGACATTTTGCGAAAGATATTTAAAGAGAACTCAACCGATTGTTCCCAAAGCTGTATAACTATATGGTTGAGATGTAAAAAGTCACTCAGGGATTTACTGTTCACCTCTAAAAGCACCTCACACAACTGTATTATATGGAATGAGTATGCATATTTGTCTGGGTGCCTGAGAAACTGTTTTATATTAGTATCTGATAAAGTTTTGGTCTGCAATGTATTTTAATAAACTTTAGTTCAGTTATGGATGCATGAAGAATGTTCTATACAAAAATCAGAAACTTTTATTTTTTTAGATGTATCACCAGTCCTCCATTTTCAACATTACAATAACATTAAGACCTCATTAGACACACGTGGGCTCATCTTTTTGGTTTTAGATGTTATTAAAACGGCTGCATTTGTGTTGTAGATACTGCGACCATGCACTGTAGATAAATCTGAGTATGTACGTTTCTCTGTAAATCAATCACGTCACGCTGAAGCAATCTACGAAACTTGGTTCATATATCTGAACCCCAGAATTACACAGAAATTCAGAAACAAATCGGTGGATTTCCCCTTTAAGACCGTAATCTGCATTTACCGCATTTTCGCTTCTTCAGGGAACTTTTTCACAAACAAATACTCAGAATGACCGTCACAGAAAAACTGACCGACTGAATTATATCATAAAATCTACAATTTGGAGTAACCCCCCCTTTATTGCTACATTGAGCTCCCCCTCTGCTCCCTCACCAGCCCGGTCCCATTCTTTTCACGAGTTTACTAATAAATGTGGGTCTTGCAGCTTCTGATCGACTCGTTTACACACCGACTAATGAGCCATTAAAGAGGGGCTCGAAGGAAGGTGTAGTGGTGGTCTTCATATGCTCTTGTGGGTCCACGTTGTCTGCAGGGTTTTTACATGATTACCTCCCTATTTACAGATACTGACGGGCTAAAAGTCTAGAACATTCACCGCAGCTCCTCGGCAGATCTGACATCAGTGCAAACTCTGGAGCCACGAGTGAAGCAGGGGTCAGTCTTAACTACAGCGAAGCGAACACATGGGGTGTGACGGAAAAGCTCGAAACTACAATCACTACGTTTCCCACAAAACACAGTTATTGAAAAGAACAGCGCTTTTTTTCTTCTGCGGGTGACAGAGAGTCTGCTTACCTGCTGTAAACTCCGCCGGATGCTGTGGCTGTCCAGCAGACTGAGGTGTTGTTTCTCTGCTCAGATTGCTAAACTGCGGACACTGAGGAAAATTCTCTGCTACTAAACTCACGTCGTCAGCGTCAATACCATTATAGCGCTGCGCCGTTGTCGTCTTTGTCAGTTCAGTGTTCGCGTATGAAGCCCCTCTGCGTTCATCACCTGGCGGACTGGCGCTCTGAGCCCCCCTCTGTGTGAAAGAAAACTGCTAGCCACAGTTTCAGGATGCGTGCGTTTGCTATTTTTAGGGGTAACTGGACGCCTTTCTAGGTTTCACACCGCCTGCTGAAGACTTTCCCAAGACGCGTTTCAGGCTTTTAACTGCCAGCACTTGCTCCATAAACTAGGTTTCAGTTGCTATTTGACACCATTTGGGCTTCGACCTGCTGTAACCAGTACACTCAACACGTAAGATTCATGTTATGCTGATATTTAGATAAGTAGGTTACCATGCTATACGAAGTTATATAAATATATTAATGTAAAATAAATAAATGCACATAATGTAAAGCTGACTTTAATTTTTTTTTCAAATTTAATCAGATCACTTTCATTTTTGGTGTCATATATTTGAATACATTAAATATGACTTATAACCTATTTTATGTGATTAAATGTACAAAAAACAGCCTAATTTCTTTTCCACCTATTAAACAAGCTGATTTTGTTATTAAGCCTTAATTACTGATGTATGTAAATCACTGCTGTTCTGATTGGTTGCCCTAAATTGAGCCTCATTCAGGAAACTTGGCTGAAAGACTCCTCAGTAACTTCTGTTTAAATGGGCAGTCTAACTGCACCTTATCAGGTTCCTTCTATCTACATTTATGGCCCATTTTATCAACTCACCCTGTAGCTTCTACAATTACAGACTGTAGTCTGTCTGTTTCTCTGTATAACTTGTTATCCTACCTTTACCACATTTATCAATTATTAGGACCCCACATGACCACCACAGAGCAGGTATTATTTGGCTGCTGGATCATTCATTCTTAGAGTTAGTGGTGGTGGTGGTGTGAAAGTTTGTGTTGTGCTGGTTTGAGTGCATCAGAATAGTCCACCAATCAAAACTGTCCTGACAAGAGTGTCCTGTGGGCAGAGTCCTCTGACCACTCATGCATGACCAGCACAAACTGTGCAGCAACAGATGCGCTAACGTCTCTGACTTTACATCTACAAGGTGGAACAACAAGGTTGGTGTGTCTAACGGCATGGACAGTAAGTTGACACAAAGGTCCACCTGTACCAGCACAACACACACTAACTTAGACCCACTATGCCCAGGTGTCATTGCAGTGCTGAGAATGAGCCACTATGACTATGACTCACTTAGCAAAACTTTTTTTTTCAGTGCATTTGAAATGAGTGCAGACCAGGTAATATGAACATTGCTGAGAATGACCACTGTATTTGCCAACAGGCAGTGGATTAAACAACTTTTATTTTCTCCCTTTAATTATGCGTTCAACAGTGTTTACTTCTGCAGACACCAAAAGGCTGACAGTTTGAGGTCACAGACTGCAGAGTCACCTTGGTACATTATGGGAGAGGAAAAGGAGGCCGCAGCAGACGTGCAGGTATGATATAACTGAGTGGTCTCTTCAGTGGATAGAAATAAGACACCAGCGTGCCTGAGAAGGAGGCTGCTCCTGTTTACCGTGGCTGTTTATTAACCCTACTGCAGTGGCCCTCGGAGGTCACTAGTAAGGCATGTGCAGAAAGCGTCCTCAGTTAGAACCACTATCTATTTGTGCCCCAGTTCTGCACAAATTGCAAAGATTTTTAGAAAACATTTCAACAGGCCACGCCACAGTTCCTGAGGATAATTATCACTATCATGTAGGCAAGGACTATCTGATTTAATTTAAAATAAAAAAAAGTTCAAAAATGTGAAAATGATAAGCCACACACGATAAGTGTTATAAGTACTGTTGTAATTACTGTCAATTAGTGATTACAGCAAATGGTTCACATCAAGTGCTCTTAAATGAGTTTAATTACTTCACGGGTTAGCTTCCTTTTATTCACTGTGGAAGATCTGAACCCATCTAGTGTCAACAGCTGAAAATAATGTTGTGGACACAGTGTGGGAGGTATGATCAAAAAGCACTTCTTCATCACACTCATTCCTCATCACACTCATCACTCAGTTTTTGATTAGGATTACATCAGGATTACATAAGAATTAGATTTGGATTACACTTCCTCAGCAGTGCTGTCTTAAATAAACTAATGATCTTTAAGTCTACCTAAATCAAAACTAAAAGCTTGTTCTTTGCTTTGTATGTTGCACTTGGTTATATTAAAGGCACATATTTCACCTCAGCAAAACAAATACACCCCTCCGTTCAGTCCTTCCTCAGAAATCAACTTTTGGAGGTCCCTCCTTTGTTGAAGGGGCTCAGATCCTCAGATTTTCTCCTCTTTGGCTGTTTTAGCCATACATTTCAGACTTGAGCATACATTGAGCTCAGCATGCAGTCTTTACCTTTCCCCCTGGCCTGGGTATGTGCACAAATACCCCCTTTTACTGACTGGCTGGAAAAATGTTGTCTGTACCAGCACATTCATTTTCCAACACAGATAAAACAGCTAGTAGACCATGAGGAGATATTTGAAAAGTGTATTGGATCAAATTTACTTACTGCACCTTTAAGCAAAAATTATCAAATTATATCTTTAAAAAAATAATAGCCTTATTTTCCATGATCAACATGTAATCTTTGCCAACAAAATCATTTTGATGACATCACTGTGCACCCGTGAGAAGGGTAAATAATATTGACCAATAGTATCATGTTTCACTGGCCCTGACGTTTCACTCAGAAATGTCACAGTATAGTCGCATGCGTTATCATTTCTGATTCAAGTTGACTGTAACATCCACTAATGAAACTCAAACGTCAGTTGGAATAGTTTTCGCTCGTCCATTTATCATAAAATGATCATATAATGCACATGGAAAATTATATTTTCTTATGATAGATTACACCCGTGTTCTAAAAAGCTGAGTCATATTCTTATGACCACTCCCTCCTTTCTAAAACTGTATCTGTTTTATGATCTGGGGAATGTTTTCGTGGAACTCTCTGGGTCCACTCATCCATGTGGTAGGCACTCTCAACCAATTAGGGTGTGAATCCATCCTTGCAGATCACGTACACCCATGCATGCTGATTGTCTCCCCTGGAACGGATGGGATCTTCCTGCAAGACAATGCGAAACTTCACATGGCTAGAAATGTCCCACATTGGTTGCAGGAGCTGACCAAGTGCTACCCTGGACCCCTAATTCCCCAGACTTGAACCCAACTGAGCGTCTGTTCGCTGTATGGATCTTCCCCTATGTGTCCTCCAGCAGCTGTGGGATGCACTGCAGTCAGCATGGCTCCAGATACCTATGACAACCAACCACGACCTTATTGATTTTTCTCCCAGCCCGTCTAGCTGATGTTTGTGCTGCACACGGCTGTTACTCTGGCTTTTAGCTGGTGGTCATAATAATGTGACCCGACAGTGTAGTTAAAACCATTAGTGCAGAGTAAAGTCAAGACCAAGACTTTGACACATCTAGTGAAAACAAATACTTGGAAGTCAAGAATCAGGTGAGAGTCAAGACTGCATCCGGGCATAGTCATGACTGATACAAAGACTTGCTCATAAACACCACCTAAAGTTAACAGAATATACACTAACAACAACGTACACCAATGTTTAATTTTTAAATACAGTCACGTTATCATTAAATAAAAACATAAGAGTAATAACATTCTGATTCTGAAGTTTTGGAACGAATGAACATCTATGAAAATATAATGCTTGGTTAAACCATCATGAAAAGAACCAATTAGTTCCTCAACTATCGGTGAACATACTTTATTTCAAGTAGAGAAGGTCTTTTGTTCTGTCTAAGGTTTTGCTAATGACACTCAGTAATGATAGACAAGTTTTTAGTAATCCCAGACAGAGACCACCTTATCCATAGACCAAGAGACCGGACATTGATCGCTTGTGATGCTCATTTGAAATCATTAATTTGAGTAAAAAAGAATCAGTTGCTTCGATCTGATTTACACTTGACTTGACCATTAATAACATAGAGAATATAAAGGCCCAGATATTACATATTCTCATTAATGTTTTCTGTACATAGAGATTCTTAGGTTTAGATTTGATCTTCTTTTATTAAGCGTATTTATTCATTGGCAACTGCTCCTACAAATTCATCCTAAAATATTGAATAAGGCACACAAATAATACACATATCATGAAAGTAAGACACGTGTGATCAGTAAATTGTCTTGCTTCATTCTGCAGGCACAAGAGAAAGCCACATATCATGCACACAGTCTTGGCAGCACATCATCCCTGTCTAAAGAAAGGCATCTCTGGATTTTGTTGATTTTGATTGTTTGACATTATTTGAAGATGACATGCTCGTCCTTTACATTGTGTGAACATTTCATGATGAACAGACCTGTAGAAAAGACGTGACGTAACCGTATTGGAGATATTTGTTTTGCTTTGGACAGTGACGATATGTGTATGTGCTGCTGGTGATGCCTGTTCCCGCCTGTGCAAGCTCATAAAAGAGGATTTTAGTTCAGCCTGGATGAATGGTCTGCTCTTTCCTCATTGGTATTCATGAGAACGGAGAGGAGTATAAGTAATGTCTTTGCTGCGAGCGCAAGCGTTAGGCGGAGATACAGATGTGGAGATGGTGAATCAATATGGGCTAAGCGCATTCTGTAACAAGAGGTCATGCATGTCAGCTTGCTCCTAATCAATGAACTGTAAGGTCACCCGCAGTACGATATGATGAAGGAGACTTTTAAAGGCTAGATCTCAATTTTGTAACTGTTGCAAACAGTAGAGTGCTGTAGTAAATGTACCACTGGCCTAATCTACCATGTAAAGTATGCTATGATATATAAACACCGCTGGGTCCCTACAGAACATTTTTTAGTGGAGGGTTCTGCAAAGGAATAATCCTGCATCTATAGCATATGGTAGATTTCTATAGACTATTATTTTAATACCTTTCCCCTTAGTACTGTGCAAAAGTTAGAGACCACCCTTAATTTCTTTCATTCCCAAACAAAACAGCACAAAAGTACAAACTATAAATTTTCAGGAGATAATTCTGATTATTCACTTGCATGAGAAATTTAAAAGAATATATAAAAAAGGAGTATAAAAAATAATATAAAAAACAGGAGTCTTCAAATCTGAAGTCCAAAACATTATTAAAAGATATAGAGTAAATACGGCCCCTGGCAACCGTGCAAGACCTTGTAGACCACCAAACTGTCATCATCAGATAAACAGAGTAAGCCAAATTACACTCTCGCTTCAGACGATGCTGTCCATCCTTCCACTGTGAAAAACCAGCTCAGCGCTAGGAGACTGAAAGGATGTGAATCTGGCAAGAAACTGTTACTGTCAACTAAAGTAGAATTAAACCAAGGAAGCAATGGACTGACCACCCCAGACCTCTGCATCATTAAATGTGTTTGTGAATACTTCAGCCATGAACAGTAGGAAAAGTAACCAGCATTGACACATTAAATACCAAAAAAATATAAATTATGTTCTGTTGTTGAAGTCTTTGTGTAGTTTTTTGTTACACATGTTGTAGCATTTTTCTACTGGCTCTGATGCACGGAGGCTTCTAGGTAAAGACGTGGCCCCAAAGGAGGGCTGGTAGTTCAGGTAGCTGTGTAAAAAAGCATTAAACAAAAGGGCATATGTTATGAAACACTCACTTTTTCAGTGCTTGTGCACATAAATTTGGGTATCTGGAGTGCTTACTAGCGCACAGTCTGTGAAATAAGGCAACGCTGTCTGTTTTTTGTGAGCTGCCTAGATCAGAAAACATGAGAAACAACAAGCCACTTAGATTTAGCTCCACTTATTACATAAATTGGGGAACTCATTGCAATAACCTCCCAACCCCCACCACTCATCTGAGTATCAACCTTCATTAAAGGTCACTGTTTTTTTCTAGGCACTGTCATTATGTGAAAGCTAGGAGCTAAGCTTTGCTGTAGGCTGCACCCGAAGTTTATTTTTGCTAAACCCAAGTGTGAGCTTACTGCTTTGTCTTAAGTCAGCTTCTTGTTTGAATTTTCACATAAAATTGTGCAGCAGTTACACTGAGCCCTCAGACTCCCAGCTGAACTTACTTGTCCAGCCTTTTATTCAAATGATCCTGTTCCACCTTCAATGGTGCATTAGTTATACCGGTTGAGCTTCTTGTTCTAAGTTTTCTATTCCAACTCCAATTTTGCAGCAGCTAAGTTGGCTATCTGTTCAGTCTCTTGTTCTAATTTCCCCAATTCACCTCAAATGGTGGTGCTTCGGCATTACAGTAACTGCTGCACCATTTAAGGTGGAAATGATCCACTGATTTCAGCTTTAATAATAGAGAAGTCTAACGCTTGAGGTCAAAGTGATGGATCTGCTTTTGAAAATAATTGATTTGGTTTTCATCACTGCACTCCTCACACCTCTCCGATTACAAGAAACACACTACAAACTACACACACACCTCTTTTTTTCCATTTTGTGGAAGCCTACACGCTATCAATAAACATGCCAGTCATGACAGTGCATGGTGATTTAATGTAGGGCTGGGCCTTTGGTGAAAATGGCATAAGGGTGAGGTCCTATCTCTATCTGCGACCTTTTCAATCAGCCGCTGTCCTCCATCCTGTTCCCAGAAAGTCATTTACACAAAAACCTCATTTCATCCTGCAGTCCAATCAGCGTACTTCACAGGGTCAACCTTCTGCTGAGCACAAGGCCACTGTATTATCCCCCGAGCCTCTGTTCACCTGCTTTCAACTTTAACTATGTTCTCCCACAGGGTTGGTGAGTAAAATGCACAGTGAATGGCACCGGCTGCTCTTACCAGCGAGCCGGACTGCGCATTATGGTGGGCTTAGCGGTCTTTCTAGTTACTGGAGATTAAGGTTAGAATAATTTTATCCAGTGCCCTCGCAGTGCTTTTCTTGTTGAGGAGATATCATAGGCATAGTAAAGGGACTGATCTGTAACCTTGCTTGTTCACACTCACATTGCTTTGGTTTGTATAACAGGTTTTCTGTTATTTTACTGTGTATAGGTACTTGGTAGGATGACTGGCTGTAATGATACCTGCTTAATACTGCTTAATGTGGTTATCCAGCATATTAATAAGAGTTTTTAGTTCTTGAGACCATTCTGCAACATTTCCATGTGAACATATTTAAAAGTCAAGGATAAGAACAAAGGAATTTGATGTACTAAAACATTGTGAAAGTTCCAAAACCAGCACCATTTGCTCTACAAGCTACATCTATATCTCTTTTGTAGGTCAGTATTTTGTATGTAGTAAACCCCCCCCCCATTAAAAAAAATGCACCCCTCCAAGCTCAGACTGAAGTATTAGGAGACTTTCTGGCTGGTTGTCTGATCTGTCAGTTGTGCAAAAAAAGACCTACAACAAAACGCAGCCACATCCCTTAACGTGGAAAAATATTCCCTCCCTCCCGTATATGGTTAAAACCAGAAACATGCAGTAAGCTTGCTGAGAGAAAAAGAGTACTCAAATAAATAATAATATATAATTAATGAATAATTCATTTCTAGACTGATGACATACAGTTGTAGTATATTTCAGCTACACCAGATGATACATTTCAACTTAATAAAATAGAGACTGTGCAAATGACTTAAAGTAACTTCCTCCTACTCAAGTCAAATAAAACTCTTAGTACAACAACTGCTAGAAACAAACAAACATTAACACTTAATTTAGCTTCTTAGTAGCACCAGATGTATTTGTAAAAAGCCTTACATCCACCTTTTCAGCCTACAACAACGCTGTCTATACATACTGAAGTTGTAAAGAGTGTTTAGGCAGAGACTGCTTTTTGAATAAGGCTTAATAAAAGCCAGCCAAACAGAACTCATTTACATATACCTTTCTTAAAGGCACAGAAAACACACACAATGTAAGTGATAGATAGAGATTGGGAAATGGTCCTGTCAAAATGAATTAAGCACACATTAACATTTTAAATGGACTTCAGAGAAAGAAAATCAAAAACAAGCTCAACGTAGGATATGAGGCCTTTAAGGTAATGTCTAAATGTGAGCTCAGCAAACTCGAAATATGTGCTTATTTGGAAGAGTTTGGCTCATTCTTCATCAGTTTGAAAGAAAATAGATGGACCAGGATGAATCGACTTGTTCTGTCTCAAACATCCACTTAGGTGCTGCTTCAGGGAGCTGCTTTTTGTGCCATATGGGATTGTTCTTAAAATAATTTTCTGGGACAGAGAGGAAAGTGTTCTAGGAATAAAAAGAATGGTAGTGATTTATGGAATACTGAGCCTTGGGTTTGAGTGGGATGATATAGTTCTGGGAGAGGTTGATAAGGGAGTAATTTATGTTTTGGTGAAATTACGATCAGTATTCAGCTGAAATGACTTCATTCTGTAGAGCTGTGTATACCTGTTCAAGATTGGTTTGGCATAGGGTTTAACCACCTGTGGAGTTTTTTCAATTAACATTATCTGTTTGTGAAAGAGAGCATTAAAATGAAGAATGGAAATAGTAGCTATATCAGCAGCTACAACACTGCGTATGGCTCTCAGATTGTTATATGCACTTATACATTAGGTACCTATGGTATATTAAAGTAATGAGAGGTATATAGGCCTGATAATAAATCATATTCCTGTCTCTGTCTGGGTTTGGCAGCTCCTATTAGCCACAGGGCATAATCTGTTGGCATTCATCCTGCTCAAACACAAAGGTCACCCCACTGCCCAGCTGTATATTCACCAATGTCAGTACTGATTTCTCTTTTCTTTACTCGGTCACTATTTTCTGTCCATTCATCCACATAATTGTTGCCCTCATTCAGAACAAAGTGACCTCTGATGATTTGTTCAGAACTTTTTGTGAAAGAACTGACCCTGCTATGCTGTGCTGAATATAGACAATAGAGACACACATAATGTAGCAGTTCTCAGAGCAGTTTGAACCCTTTTTGACTTAATTTGTTTCCCAATATGCTAAGCTCATATGCTCATATACAGTACCGGTCAAATGTTTTAGCACACTACTGGTCAACTGGTTTGACTTGTAGTTTTCTAAAACTTTTAACTGGTATATATATAGAGAGAGAGAAAGAGAGAGAGAGAGAGAGCCCTGAAACTTTACTACAAACATATAACTGATTAAGATAATTGATAAATGGTTCTCAAACTTATCCTCAGGGACCTTTGTTGCAATTTGGAGGTCTACCAAAACATGGCCCACTTGAGGGTCCCCAAGGACCTGTTTGAGAACCACTGTGTCACAAACCAGTAAGACAAATGCACCATGCCATTAAGCCAGCCACAACCAAGCTTTTATTCTTGGCATCAGATAATTATTAACAATAATTGTATTATATAGAATTAGATCAAACTGCAGTACCTCACCAAGAAATAAAAAAAGACCACACTGAAAAAAGTATATTTTTAATATTTACAAGCATTATGTCAGGATCTGTTAACTGTATTCATTACTTAAAGTCTTTCTTTTGAAAAACTGTAGTTAGTATAATAAAGTCCTGTTAGCACTACACCGTCCTATATCAGACAGCAAAGCACAAATAACTGTATTAGTTAAAAAGACAAACTGCAGATTGAATATATGTAAATGCATTTGAGTGATTCCTGTCTGAGCTGTGTGCTTTTCTGATAGGTGCTGATCATCTAGGGCCTTGTATAACACAGAGACACCAAGCCTTTATTTATTTAAACACTAAGCAATAAATATATCTCACAAAAACCAAAGGGAAGAATCCAAAAGGAGAAGTCATGTATCACGCAAAGGTTACAGGACAGGATAAACATATATAGCTCAGTAAGACACAAATGATAGTGGCAATACCTCGCGAAGAGGCAGGGGAACGGACCAGGTATAAGTACTTCTTTAGCCTGCCAGTCCTCTCTTTTATATATATATATATATATATATATATATATATATATATATATATATATATATATATATATATATATATATATATATATATATAATTATTCAAAACAACATGATTATAGTCTAAAATGTGTGTCTAATTCTAACATTGAACCAACTCTGACTTTATGTATCCCAAATTATTTTTGCTATTCTGGACAGCACAACAACACATCAATTTTAATTTTTGCAAATCGGATCTAAGTTGCATTGGGAGGTGGTTTGAAAACTGATTACAATTCGATTTTTACAAATGCGTCTCAGTCTGGACACCAATTGGAGTTTTTTGCATCACTTGCAATGCAATAATGTCAAACCCACAGTGATGGGAGTGCTGAGACTTGCTATATAGGTATTGTTGCCTGGGTTGCTACCACATCAACTCATGCAGATAGGTTGGTGATGCCTGGATTCACAAATCCGATCTGATCTGTTCAAATAACGGTGTGGACAGTTCTGTCAAAAGATCTTATTTAAAAACACTCTGATTTTCTTGCAATCTGTGTAGAGCGTAAAAGCCTTTTCATAGATTCATATAAAATAGCAGATCTACTTTAGTGTCAGCAGTGTTGTTACATCATTCTAGTATTCCTGTTGTAAGAACATAACACTAGTGTTAATGTTTTGGTGGAAATCATTTATTGTGATTTTTAAAGCTGTAGAGCATTTCAGGTATAAACTGAACTCCTGTGCTAAGCTTCAGGTTTTTAAAGGGTTTTGTAAAAGTGAACTTACAGTGCTTGTGAAAAACTGTGAATCAAAGGCATTAATTAAGATAATAATAAACACAACAAAAATCATGATTTCTAGGGAGTACTGTTCTCTATCAGTGTATTGAAGAGCGTATTGATTTTAACAGTTAGCTTAACTCTTCTCATCAACATGTCCTCCAAGGAACAGGCGACTACAACAACATCTACATTGTGAACATAATACTGATATGTTACTTGTTCAACATTGTTTCTCAAGAATAGAATTAAAAATGTTTAGTTTATTGGCACAGCCCTATTTTAGAAACACCCCTGTATTTTAGAACAGGCAGTGAGACTGCCTCCCTGTTCCTCTTGTCCACAGTGTGAGTAGGTAGTCTAAAAATTAGTGTTTAATATTTAAGATGGCACCACTAAAACACATGTTTCTACAATTAAGTGAACTTTCTGTGTTTTAATATGCTAATTTTCTTTTGTTTGTTTAAAGCTGCGTTTACCAGTTATGTCTTGCACTGGCTAGTGTTTTGAACACTGAAACAGTCACTACTGTAACATTTAGTAAAGCGCTGTGATGGTACTGGTGGTAATTGAATATTCAGTCATTTGATTTGGATTTTGAACCAGTTTAGTCAAATGATCCATATATATTAGCAATGTAGGGTCATAATCGTGTCTGTTAGACCACCACTCATTAGGTCCTACCAGTATAGTGAAAGCAACGCTATATATTTCTCTGCATTCATACTATAATTGTCAGAGGAGGCAGTGACCGAGAGCCTGCTATAGGAAGGAAAAGGTCACAGCAGAAGCAGAATTATTTCCAGCCAATGGCTTTGTCTAAGCTATGAAATATCCTCAGGGGTAAGCAGCTATAGCTCTTTACCTTTCTTTATCTACACTTCTCTGCCTTCATCACTGATTTAGCCCTTTCTCTGGTCCTCTGGTCTTCTCTGCCTGTCTTTCGTTGCTCTCTCAGACTCATGGTTGACATTCAGTGGGAACACGCTGGGTTTTTGCAGACGTCGCTCTCTGACAGTGATGGCAGCTGCAGTTAGGTAACAGTGGCTGCGCAGGGCGGGTATATCTGCAAAACACTTCAGTGCTTGACACAGATATTGCCTGTTGTTCTTCAAAAAAATTATGTAAAATTTGATTATTTATAAAAGAGTGGAAAGACAGGATTAAGATTATGTCATTCACCGGAGGGGAAACTTGAGGGTCTTCTAGGACTTTAGAGAAAACCTGAAGAAACTACAGTCTTTATGCTTAATAGAATCATCACGCTTATTGTATTGTAATTCTCCTCATATTGAGGTAATAGGCTACTCATACTTCATCATTATTTTAAGTCCCAGTTAATAATCATCCAATGAGGATTACTTTCTCTGTGATATCTAGATACAGACGAGAGATTTTTAATTAATTAAGAGATTTTTTGTAATATTTATTATCCACCCAAAGTCTAGCACTAATAGTCATGGTTCACTGCAGTAAAGAAATGACAGTATGTCAAACAATGTCAGAAAGTACCTGGTCAGAAAATAAAGTCTTTCTGATGTTACATAATGACTAAATACAGTTTGTGGAAAGGATGAGATATGAGACTCTATTACTGATAAGCTTCATTATCCTCGTAGCTTCAATTTCAAACTAAAGATGCAAACTTCAAACACCACAACATTTACTTATCGATTATCTGTATCAGGGGTCAGTGAAAGGCGGTTCCAGGTCCGGACACAGGCATTTTCCAATGCGGATCAAAACCAATAAACTATTTAATTCTGACATTGTTTGTTTTAAGCGGCGGAACTTTTCTTGTCTCTGTGGTATATAGGCTTCGCAGTGCAGTAAACTCACAGACCAATCACATGCGTTGTAAGATCACCAAAGGCGCTCCTCAGCCAATCAAATCTGTGCCAATGCGCCCGAACACAGACAAGGTATGAAGCAGTCTGAGAATAAAGCGAGTCGGAGAGTAAAGCGAGTCGGAGAGTAAAGCGAGTCTGAGAATAAAGCGAGTCTGAGAATAAAGCAAGTCAGAGAATAAAGCAAGTCGGAGAATAAAGCGAGTCGGTGAATAAAGCGAATCAGAGAATAAAGCAAGTCGGAGAATAAGGCGAGTCGGAGAATAAGGCGAGTCGGAGAATAAAGCGAGTCAGAGAATAAAGCGAGTCAGAGAATAAGGTGAGTCGGAGAATAAAGCGAGTCGGAGAATAAAGCGAGTCAGAGAATAAGGTGAGTCGGAGAATAAGGTGAGTAGGAGAATAAAGCGAGTTGGAGAATAAAGCGAGTCAGAGAATAAGGCGAGTCGGAGAATAAAGCGAGTCGGAGAATAAAGCGAGTCGGTTTTGGTTGCTGATGACATAAAATGCTGATACTAGGTTACTTCAGTATACAGGATTTGGCACAGAATCAGAACACACGTTAGAAATGATGACGGTCTGGTTAATTAAATACCCCTGGAAATGCACTATTCCTTTAATGGTGCATTTGAGTGGTCCTCATGGAATTGTGAAAGTTGTAAAAGCAAGTGGCAAACAAGTTTCATGTTACTTGACAGTGTGAGGTACACCTGGAGTTGTGCAGCCACAAGGGAACAGTAAACCATTGGGGGCTTTGGTTCATCCTAATAGATGTACATATTGTTTGCATAATACATTTGAGAGATGGATGATATAACAAAAATGCAATAATCACAATATTTCTGGAGAAAAATGAACAAGTTGGGCTATAACTACAGTCAAGAACTGTGAATGCAATGATTTTATTCTCTATTTGCTAACTGTGTTGCTCTACATCCTAACAAACAGATTTTGTTTTGCTAATTTTGCTCTGCTTACAATGAAACATGCATTTGTCATCATGATTGACGGTTCAGAAAACCATATTGTTTTGTACCGTGACATCATTTTTGCAATAATGACATGTATTGCCATATTGCCCAGTCCTATTTTAGTCACTGACAGCAAACAACTGGTAGTTGCCATTTGGTGACTTGAGAACATAATTCTGGACTGAATACAGGACTCCCTCTTCCCTCATGTTCATCTCCAAGCAATAATATCCTCACACAGCCAGAGAGGTCATGTGTTAGCTGAGGTCAGTGTGCCACTATAGACATGCGGTCTAAAAACAGTAGAGGAGAAATAAAAGAAGTCAAAGGGAATCTGCTCACTGTTGTGAGAACGTAAAAGCATCTGTTTCTTTTCATCTAAATATCAAGCAGATTGTTTAAATGTCAGCTGCCTGGACGGGGTTGGGTCGGACTGGCAGTGAGGGGGTGTGGGTGTGAAACATTACCCTTTCAGGGTTGCGGAATGACTGTACTAATTAACAGAGGTATACTTTTTCAAATACCACATTAATGTCAGTGGCTTCATCCAGGGGGGCACTGAGGCATGGGGCAGTGCTTTGAAGCCTGCAGTCTTTCCATTTATATCTAGAAGCACTGAAGGGGAAAAATGCTCTATAATTGTGGAACTAGACTGATGATGGGACCAATCAGTGGCATTAAGTCCCACCAAAGAATTCACTTTAGAGTGCTTGTTGGTGAATTGATTATGAAATTTATCAGAAAGACTAAATAAAATATGTGAAAGAATTGCTTACACTCACTGGCCGCTTAATTAGAAACACCAACCTCGTCTAATTGTACACATTCCAGAAGACTATGGCTCTTGGTCCATGCACAATTTGAGCTTGACATCATCCAGCACTATATTAGTAGTCAGTTCCTTCTATGAAAGCACTGTTGGCTGGACTATTCTTAATCCAGCAGTGATATTAAAAATGCGAAAACCACAGCAACACTGATAGCTCCTACCAGCACTACTCACACTACCATGCTGCTACCATGTTAATATCACTTTGGTGTATCTACAGTCATCCCTGACCTGTAGACGAAGCTTTTAGATTGGGCCTATTGTTCCAAAAGTAGAGCAAAGCCTTAAAGATATAATAAACTTGCAGGGTCTTCATAGAACCATTATAAAATAAGTTATTATAATTATTAAAATGGTAGAAAAAAATAGAAAAAACAAAAGACATACATGTGTGTCTTTGTGTCATGTATCAGTGGAGGTTTCAGTTCTTTGTATTAGTCTGTGTGAAGTAGCTCATATGCCGCCCACCCAACACAACCTCACTGAGCTAACCACAATGTTTAGTGCATTTTTTGCAACTGACTTCAATAATTGTGCATCAGGTGAAGCAGAGAATTGGCACAGTGAGCCAATACAATACAAAGTCAAAGTTATATTTAGTAAGGGGAGTACAGTTAACCAGCCTGTCCTTATCAATTAATTAAACAATCTCTGATTACACCATGCATTCTATGCAACCTCCATACAATGAGACTCTTCAGTCTTCAGTGTAGAGACAGTTTGCCTGTTTTCTATTCATTCTGCTACTATACCAACAAGGCCATCCAGTGTCATGGAGGCAGAGCATTTTCTAGTAGCACCTTCTTACAGAAGACCTTCAGCCTGCTACATGTGGGTGAGTGTGTTTCAGTTGAGGCCTATAGCCTTACTGCATAATGCAAGAAACGCAAACAACAAGTCATCACAAATTGTGATAAATACAATACAAGGTGGCAGTTTAAACGCCATATAAAAACAGTATAAAGCTAGACATGAAAATATTGGTGTCTGGTTATGATGTGTGTGTTTTACTAATGGTGAAATTTACCTTACAAAGAAATCCAAAGTTGATGTTAATTTTAGCTGTGGAAATGGGTAAAACTACATTCTGTTGCTAATTAACTGAAAGTGTGACTGAGGAAATTGCAGCTGACAGCAACCGCTGCTAAGCAGTGATTGGAAAGCTAAGAAAACAAGGTGGAAGATAAGCTGCAGATGATTCCATGGTTCAGTAGGATCACAAGAATTCAAATTCTTTGGCTTTAACAAGAAATTTCACAAAGCATGTTTTCAAGTACATGCGGCAACAACGTAATCATTTATTTGCTTAGCAGCAGAAAACAAATCAGGTGAAGTCACACTTAACAAGTATTTAGATTTCAACACAGCATATTAGAGTTTGAATGAATTTTAGAGTATTTACATCCAAATAGAGAGAACAGTTATGAATTACAGCCATTTTCATATGTAGCTCTTCTACATTCTCCAATGTATTGTACAATCTAACAATAAGATAAATTGTCAGTTTTAAAAACGTTTTAGCAAATGATGTCCTGTCAATGAAACCTGTAATTCATAAACATTACTGAATACTCTTCCTTTTTCTTGGTGATGCTCTAACAGGCCTCGACCGCAGCTTTCCTTAGGTCCTGCTTGTTTTTGGGTGTTTCGCCTTCAGGAAGCAAGCAGATAATATAGCCCTTTATACTTCATTCACCCCAATGCTTTTGTCAGCAGTCACTTCATCAATATGTACAAGAGAACCAGTTCCACTGGCAGCCATACAATAACACTACCTCCATTATGCTGGACAGATGAGGTGGAATGTTTTGGATCAGGAGCAGTCCCTTCATAGTTCTTCATAGTATTGATTTATGTTTTTATGTCTATAAGATGCTGTTTCAGAACTGTATAGGCTCAGTTTAAATGTTTTTATTTTACTTTATTTATTTATGAGTTATTTTCATTTTTGAATCCTACCAATAGTTTACCTCTTGTGGTAAACCCAGTGGTAAACTCACTTTACTTATTTTGGTAAAGTCATCTTTTGATTGTTGACTTTGACAGAGGATATGCCCACCTCCTAGACAGTGTTCTTGATTTAACAAGCTGTTGTAAAGTGTATTTCCTCACCAGGGAAAACATCTTCTATCCTCCACCACAGTTCTTTTCTGTGGTCCAAATAGTACCAAATAGTGGATTTGAAAACAACTAATGTTTTTGCTATCTGATGGTGATAATGTTCAAATCTACTGCAGTATTTTAAGAGTCAAGAGCAAAATCAGTTCCACCATCATATAACACCTCAGGCCAACAGGCAGAAGGTGATCCTTATACAAAATTACATGTAATTCACTTAAATAATAACTTGAGCTCATTTTGATGCCGTGATTGAAAACACACCCACAGACGCCTCTGCGTTGCCCCCCGGGACCAGTAGCAGGGTAAACATTCCCCACGGAGTGATTGACGTCTGTGCTCTATTTTCAAGGAGAGAAAAAAAAAAAACATGCATTAGCTGGTGAGTCACTTTTAATTCCTCAGACTGAAGAAAGAGAGACCATGATTCTGCCGCTTAAGGTTGTTCTAAAAGAGCTTGCTATTTTTAGGCCTGATCTGGGGACAATTGGATTTTTTTATACTTCTGAAAGTTTCAAGTATAAACAAAGTTTTTTAAAGACAAGAAACTATTCAAGCATATTTTTATAGCTTGTTTGCTCGAGTGTCAGTTTAATCCTGTATGCAGACTCCTCTGTGCAGCTTGACCTTGCTACTTTTGCTGTCTCTAGGGACCAATCATCCTCTTCTAAGGAGAACAGAAACTCACCAGCTGGTGTCCTCTTTAAATATTTAAGTACTGTATCTTAATTTTAAGCATTAAATTAAGATACAGTACTTAAAGTTCACTTTCTATGGTAGTGCTTACATACAATTAAATACGGTTATGGTGGAGATTTACATGCAATGTACTGTAAGGCAAAATATTTCCCAAAGAAAACATATTTTTCTAATTTTCCACTATTGAAATATCATCAGCTGTACCACTTTAGAATAAGACCACCCTTATAAAGCGTTTATGAATGCTACAAAATGAGTTTATCATTAGTTTTAATTGGACGTTAATATAATTAATTTGTAGTTACATCACATAAATAAGAAGGACAACAGTGACCTGTTGTTTGAATAACAGTGAAACCACATTCTTTTATACTGTTGAAGCTCATTGATCTTACATTGTTCTTTCCATCAGTTAACATTAAACCTGTCAGATTTAGTATGTAATAATATTTATCAGATAGAAGAGCCCACTTTGGCCCTTTTTATTAATGTGCTTTAACTGCTAATAATTAAGTGTTTATGACTTATTTAATAACCATTAGTAATCTAATTTAAAACCATTCACATCTTCTTTATAAGGATAGTCTTATTCTGAAGTGGTACCTTATCAACATTATACATTGTTCTCTATTATTCTGATAAAAGATATTTTGGGGCTACAGGACAGCCAGTCTGGTAAACTCTATACTCACAGCTACAACAGATATGCTGCAAATGGTCATACTCTCGCAGTGCTTTTCTTGATGAGGCGAGTGGTGAATGGGTTGCAGAGAACAGAGTGTCTAATACTGCCACTGAGTGGACATGCTCATAGCACTTCTCTGAATGTGACTAAAGCACCAGGGAGAAACACTTACAGTTGTGAGGGAAGAGTGGTGAATCTCTCTGTACGCTACATTTCACTAAGTGCTTGGGAGCAGCAGCTCATAAATCCCGCTTACAGTAAGTGAAGCTGCACCTCTGTCAGCTCTTTCCTGATACAATCAGTAGAGTGACACTCTCAACACCACCACCAATTTCTCCCACTTCCCAATATGGCAGTATCCTTCTGATATTGTCATATGAAAATTGCCATGTTCTACCTGTTTTAAAAACAAAACAAAAATACGGTATTTGATTTTTACCTTATATGTTTTTTTTGGTAAATATACATTTATTCTAAAGATGCTGCCTGCAACAGGTTCCCAAAAAGTTGGGACCAGATCATGTTTAACATGATGTTTAACATGATGTTTTCTATTAACAGCACTTAATAATTGTTTGGGTACTAAATATACCAATTGATCCAACTGTACAGGGCCTACAGTGCCTGGTGCCTTCACAGATGTGCAAGTGACCCTTGTCATAGGCACTGATACACCCCCATACCATAACAAATGACGGATTTTGAACTTTAGACTGGTAACAATTTGGATAGTTCTCTTCTTCTTTGACCTGAAGAACACACTGTCCATTATTTCTATGAAGAGCCTGTTAGGTGACTATGTTGACATATGGCTTCCAATGTACATAGTTCTTGCATTTCTGAATGCAGCAATCCATGTTTTTATTGGCAACATTTTATCAAAGTATTTCCGAGTCCCTGTGGTGACTTCCATCATGGAGGCAGGAACTGATTTGATTATTCGCTGACCTGCCAAGCCTTGACCAATTGTTGCCCATAAAAGACTATGCCTTTCATGGATACTTCTTTTTAGGCCCAAGAAGACAGTATCACATGTTTCAGATCCATTGTGCACAGTGTTCATAGTATTACTTTTTTCTGTCCTTCGTTCAGAAGGTGCTACGGACATCAAGTTCAGAATTAGCGTTTCATAAAATGTAATGAAGTTAATAAGGTAAAATATTATTTTATCTGTACTAAACAATATAGGTCTGAGTGGATTCACAGATCATTACTTTTAATTTGCATTTCACATACTATCCCAACTTTTGAAAACAATGTGTCAATACAAAAATGTGTGTAGCTACAGCAGGGTTCCTAGTGCTCCACTAAAGCACTGGTAGTCATATACAGAGTTCAGTACAGACTTCTGAGGGCCTAGTCAAGAACCCAGTCTATTTTCACCACTGCACAGGGCAACTAAGGCTCCAATCCACTGACAAGCAAATGCTTCAAATGGCCAAATATAAGGCTGAACAAATGGCTTCCACGGCTTGATTAAACCCTTGAGCAGGTGATTAAAAACCCAACAGTAACATACACAGTCCACCTGGGCCAGCTACTCTCTGGTGAAGAAGTGGTCTGCCATCGATCGCTCTGTTTTTTATGGTCTCTGGTCTAATTGGAGATGGCACCAATTCCCAGGTCTTCTGCGGCCCGTGGCAGGCCCGGAGATGCACGGCATGGGGATCAATGATGGTGCTATAAATCACCCTTTGGTCCTACACAGTGCCATTAGTCTTCCTCAAAACATATAGGCCTGCACTGTACATCAGACCAATCATTTACTGTGCAACTACATGGCCTTCACCCCAAACAAGAGGTGAGAGGTGACAAAGTGATGTATTAAAGAACAGTCTGTATATGACACTATCGATCTCATTAAGTAAACACTGTTGCTAGCTGTAGGAGTGTTAAAGAAATGCTGTAGTGTTTGTCAGTCTAATCTGCTGCTTCTGTTTAGTGTTGATTACTATGTTCAATTATTCTCATGCTGTACCTACAGAAATTAGAAAAGCTCATGACTTGAAACACACATATAGTGAAAGACAATGGGCAGTTGCTTCCATACCAGTGATGTTTACAAGTCCAAGTCTTGAGTGCTACATACATGTTATAAGAATAATAGCATGTGCAATAACCAGTCAGACTGAAATGTTTTTTGTTTTAAAGCAACGTGATCTGTAACTTGCCTCCTAGAAAAAAAACACACAGACCCTGTTAAACCAGTGGGGAAAGCATTTTCCAGCAGGTTTGCTGATCACTTCAAAACTGGTGCAATAGCCCTTGAGATCCAAACTACAGGCTAGCCAATGGTTTCAAATTGTTTTGACTTGATGTGCACTACTACCTTTATATACTGCATTTACTGCATGAAGAATGTCCTCTGGTCAACAGACTTCCAACAACAAACACTTGTTGTTGTTAGTTGTGATAAACCTGATGAGCTGTGGAAGAATGACATTAACATAGTAAAAGTGACAGGCAGGTTAACATGCAATATCCAACAAGATTTTATTTATTTGCTGCATTAAAGTTTCAAAAAGTCACAATTCTGAGTTGAGTCTTGAGTTTTTTAAGGGCTTTTATAAGTACACAGGAAAACATTTTTAATGTATTCAGTATTTTCCTCTCATAATCATTGCAATGATAAAGAACGTAACATATAGGGCTTTAAAAACATTGGCATATCCCTTTAAAGTCTTCGTCCATAGCCAAATTGTAAAAGGCTTGCATGTTTTCCACTTATTAATTATATAAAGTATAGCCATCCAATTCAAGACCGATTCAAGGGCAAAAGCTTTTTCAGTCATTAAGTGGTGCAATATTAAAAAGTTTGGAGTGATGCAGTCATTATTATTCACGCTTTCTGAAATGGCCTCGGGCTACAATTACACTGTTTGTTGATTGCCTTGTATGAGAGGCTCTTATCAACACCCCCTCTCCTGCCTAAAAAACTTTCTGCTACTGTTGCATGCCTCGATCGAGTGGCTCTTGCACAGTGGGGTTGATGGCCAGTGTTAATTACTTAAGTATGAATAATTCAGTCCAGTAATGGCTAGATGAGATGAAAAAGCCCACGGTCGATATGGCTGCTCCATCTGAGAAGCCGAGGGGGTCCCTGGTGCACGGGCCTGGAGGGCGGGCTCGGAGTAGATAGGGAAGGGTTCCAAACCACAGGCTGACAGTGAAACTGAACCGCAGACTAAGATTTATTCAGTGTACTTATACAGCTCCTTCCCCAAACCACCCTCACCAGCTCGCAATTAACACTATGCACACTCAAGATGCCATAACTGCTAGAGACACACCTATGAGGCATATGGGAAAGCTCAGCAAACCCTATAGGCCATGTTCAACCTCGTATTGCTCTCATGGTGCTTGTTACAGGCATCAGTGGAGCTGGAGACAATAGGACTGATTGACATGTTTAATGGGTGGAATGGAGCAATCTTGTTGCTGCACTGGGATACTGATCAGCTCGACTCTGATCAACTCCTGATTTTCTGCTTCTGCTGACCTTTATAATCCCAAGGACATTCAGCCACCTGGACTCTGAAGTGGTCAGTTCAATATTCATAGAAAACCAGAAACTTCTTTGTTTGATTCGCAGATGTTCTACTCCTTGGTATATTTTCTTTTCTCAGTAACTATGTTTTGACAGCTTTACATCCTTTTAGCACCTCAGTGCTGGAAGAGTTGTTATCTCGTAGTGGAAAGAACAACTGTAGGCAAGAGTAGGGCTTGATTTACTTCTGTCTCACAGAGATGAAAGGTGATCTACCAGGTCTCGCTTGGCTTTCAGGAGTCCTATTTTCTCTATATCTTTTAAAAGTTTTTCTCTAAATGTTTTGAAGCCCAATTTAGAAAACTCTTGTTTCTTTCAAGTATTTTCCTTTGATGTTCCTCTTCTGCATGCCTAGATCTTATGCCAAATTTCTTCAGAAATATCTCTTTAAAAATGAAGCACTTGTACTTAATGTCTTAAATGGCTGTACTTTTGACTAAAAATAAATGGCGGGTGGTCTTTGACTATTGCACAACACTGCTTAGAGTCTTCTGTTCTTTTCAGAGAAAAAACATTTCATGGTGGTATGTTACAGATGCAGCAGATTAGTTTGAAAACGCTACAGGATTTTTTTTCCTTGCTATAGAAGCATATAGCTATTGCTATAGAAGCATATAGCTATTGCTATAAAAGCAAATAGATTTGCAGGTAAAAACCAATGAAAAAAGCTTTGATGCAAATCCACCAGCTAATGTGAGAAACAGAAAAAAATTTAAAGTTAAAGTCTTTTTTATTTTTAAATAATCTTACATTCTACATGCTTTACTATTTTCCTGCAACGCTTAAAGAGCTTCTAAAACACAACACAATGTTTCTGACACCATAATTAGAGTATGATCGCCATCTAGTGGAGAATAAAGACACACAATACAGTATTAAATTCATAGATGATGGTGAAGTACCGCTTAATGTCAGTTAAGTTGTAAAACATTTGCTTACATATGCCATTATTTGAGTGAATTAGAGAAAATGGTGACAAAAACAATTGGTACTTAATCTAGAATGATCTATCTTGGTCCAGATAGTAAAGTGTTTCCATGCTAAACAAAATTTCTGTCTAAAGAGTTTATTTGAGTTTTTGGTTATCCACATTCCTAAACCTGATCAGAGTCATAAATTATTGTTAAGTTATTGATTATGAATCTTCTAATGTCATTTATAAGGTATCTGCAATCACAATCCTCAGCCAGACCAGACCTAAATGGCGAAAGAGAGAATGTCTATTTATTTGCTAATAGACTTTGCAATAACCCTTCATCACACACACACACACACACATTCAAATACTCTCTAATGTGCACACACACATACTCACTCACTCTCACATATTCACTGCAAAACAGTTTGTGTGGGTAGAGCAAACAGCGACTGCACTTTGGAGTGCAGGCTTAGGTTACTTGGCCTCAGACAGAAAAGCACAGTAAAAGACTAAATCTGCGTTTGGCAGGTATGGCAATACTTTCCCTGCTTCTGTTGTCAGGAGCGCTGCTACAACAGAGTTTACACATTTCAGCAGGTAAGACTATCCTACACCTCCTATTACACTTCAACTGCCTTACTTGTCTTGATAGAAAACAGTGGGCGATGTGGGTTTTAATAGAGGCCGCATACTTCCCCCTTAAACATGACGCCTCTTACATAATATTTGGCTAGGACGTTAGAGGAAAACAAATTAGTTGGTAAAGTTTGGAAGTTTTTAACTTTGCAAAGGCATTAACAAATATTCTGTAGTTTGTAAACCCAGTGTATTTTATCTATGGCATCCCTCCAAGAATTCTTTGGGCACTTTTATCTTTATTTATCTTTATTTACATTGTATGTTTGTTAGTTTTCTGATCCTAAATGGAAATAAATTAAGAACTGGAGATGATTCATCCTATTAAATCATTCAAAAGACATAAAAGACACAATCATTATGCTATAATCTAATAGCTACTGTTCGTCTCTTAAATATCCTCTCATTTGTGGTTATATCATTGCGCATCAGCAGATAGGTAAAAAAAAACCTAATCTAATAATACTCACCACCTCTCACCACCCTAACCTCAGTAAGACCCTCATTGATACTGTGTTTCACAAAGTGCATTTAAGTACATGCTTGCCAAAACATGTTGATGTTATCATTAAGTTGTATTTTACTGCAACAAAAAAATCTTGTTAATGTTCAATTTGTTTGGGCCAGATGCTAAAGTGTTTGTAAACCTAATATGTCATATCTGTAGGATACTTTACCGTAATGAGCAAAAAGCATGCTGATTTGAAACTCACTTATTATACAGGTCAGTGAGTAAAAGCTTAAAAAACAGCTTCTGTTCTGTTGCTACTGAAATACTGGCTCAAAATCAGAGATGATGCTTTAAGTGACTTCTGATCATCCCATTATTCACTACCAAAATTATCACTACTAAACCCTTAACAACAGCTTTAGCTCATTTTCACCACAGCTGGAAACTAGCCAGTAAGTAACATAAGCACAGCTTCGAACAATTGATCATAACATAATCCTTGTAAATAACTAATGAGTGCATTCTGGTCAGACTGAAGATTAGGCTGAAGATACTGTAACATTGCTTTAATGTTGAACTGTATCTGTTGTAATGGTAGAAAGTGTTTTCACCAGCCTAAATACACGCACCACACTAGTAAAAACGTTTTAAACAGTCTAAGAGTGGATGTTTCATTAAAAGCTTCCCTCTCTCTTAGTTTCACTGGCTGGCGCCCCTAGGCCTGTGTTCCTGGGTGAACAAGAGGCAGATGCTGTGCTGCAGAGGCACAGGCGTGCTAACACAGGGGCTTTCGAGGAGTTTCTGCAGGGCAATGTGGAGCGAGAGTGCATGGAAGAAAGGTGCAGTCTGGAGGAAGCCAGAGAAGCTTTTGAAAATAATGAGAAAACAGTGAGTGAGGCATTTAGTCACATTACTGTACTCTCAGCACTGCATTGAAATGATCTGTCGTGTTCACAGTTTGGTGCAGAGGTAACTGTAAACTTGCCTGTGTTTGTGTTTTGCAGATGGAGTTTTGGGCGGGTTATGCTGGTGCGTCTTTGCTTAATTATTTACTGCATTATTGACTAGAAATTTAAAGAGATAAAGAAAGGGGTAAAGAGATACGAGGTAAAATCGTAAATTCAAAAAGTTAATACATGTACTGGCTCATATTTGTTTTACTGTATAGTATAAAAGTCATAGACCACATTTAATTCATTTTATTTACTGTCAAAATGTCTATTTATATAGATATTTATATTCATATTGATATATAGATATTTATATTGTATAGTTATCCATATTTCAGGAGAGAAAAAAATAACTGTAAGTGAGGTACTATCAAAATGTATATAGATATAAAATAATCCCCTTGCAAAAGGAAAGGTAAATGACATGAGACATGCAAGACTGAGCTTTGTGAAAGACTTTGTGGACTTTATCTCCTATTAAACAACTAAATGCAAGCCCCTGAAAAGAATAGGTGCTGTAATAAAGACAAAAGTGGACACAATAATTCATTTAAAATATTTGTTATTTATTCATGAACAAATGAATAGCTTATACTTAGCAGGAACGTGAATAAATGAAGCACAGTACTGTACATGCTTTATGTGCATTTGTAAACAGATATTGTTTTATCTCTCAGAAGGGAACCAGTGTAAATCAGCACCGTGCAAGAATCAGGGCACATGTGTACACGAGAAGGGAACTTACATGTGCACCTGCCCAACAGGCTTCACTGGAAAGAACTGTGAAATAGGTGAGACCAACGATCTCTCCAAACTACTACGAGTTCCAGTTTCTGCATTCAGAATGTTGCAAACAGCACAGATTGCTAGGGGCAACCTGCGAGTAGTGGACAAGCTGATCTTACTTTGCTGATGACTACACATGACTAAGCTGTTTGTTTGCACTGCGCAGTGACACCCAGGCAGTGTGACGTGAATAATGGAGGCTGCAGGCATTTTTGTTCTCCGGTTGGAACTCAGGGGGCAAAGTGTTCCTGTGCTGTCGGATACAAGCTGGTGGGAGAGGTCAACTGTCAGCCTGAAGGTAATCTATTTAGATGGCATTCAGTTGAATCCAGTGAACTTTTATACACAACATCTTTGATGTTTTTGATATTAACTTAAGTCAGAAGTTTCCAAAGCCTTGTTCCAAATACCCTTAATGGAATAATTTGTTAGCCAATCACATCTGATTCAAAAAAGCAGTAGTTTCTAGTCTGAGTAGAAAAAATGTGCTGGAGTCTGAATTTAGACACTGCTTGAAGCAGATGTAGTGATGAATGGTTCAAATTTTACATTACTTCACAAGTTCAAGTCAAACATTTTGTTGATTTTTTAAGTAAAAATGAATGTCATTTTCAGTAAACTGGTGTGCATTTATAATTATGTTTATATTAGTTTGTTATATATATTTCTTTACCCAATATGTTAAATTAGGCAAAAAAACCTTAAAAAGTGTACTCACTGATTTAAGTGTCCATTCAACAACACATGTAATTTGAGAAGTTGAAATATCTGCAACATCCCTGCATACAACCGTATATGTTTATGTGCATTGGCAGTGAAGTTTCCATGTGGCGTAAGAAAAATGAGCATAGGCAGCTCGACCAGATCATTAGGCTCCATCAAAGTCAACAGCACAGGGGGCCATGATAAGAGAGTTCCAGTCCCTCAAGCATCCAAGACCAACTTGACCTCCAGTAAGACTGTCAGCCTGACCCCCAGCCAGGTGAATCAGAGCCAGACCCTCTCATCATCTAACTCCAAATTACCCTTGTGGGTATATAACACTACAGAGCCACCCAACACAAGGACCCGCATCGTTGGTGGAAGCCAAGCAGCACCTGGAGAAATTCCCTGGCAGGTATTGACAGCATGAGTCAAAACCCTTTCAGAGCAGATGAAGTAAGCCCTATTTGAGCTGAATTCATTTCACCCGAGCAGGTTCTTAAGGAATTTGAATGGCTGGAAGTATCAATATGAATTCTCCAAACTGTCAGATATTCTGGAATAAAAAATATCATGATCATATGAGAGTTACGTAACAGGCACCACACTCAATCACAATAACAGCAAGGCCCTGTCTATGTGTCTTACCAGATCAAGTAGAAGTTCAATTTAAATAATACAAATAATACTGCTATTACAGTAGAGAGCTCCAAGCTCAGCCAATTACCAAAGGTCATTCACGCCAGGGTTATTACTGTCAAGCCTAATAAAAAACTATAGTTACTGAATCATACTGGATTAAAAGCACTCATTACAGTGCCTCCCCAGACCTGTTCCAGCTCGAATAGGACTTCACATCACTCAGGACTGGAGCAGCAATGATGATGGAATAATCAGTACAAATCTGTTATAATGCATTACGTCACGTAATATAACCCAGTCTGTTTGATTGCTGTACTGTAGGTGGCACTGGTGGTGCGCTCCACACAGCAGGTGTTCTGTGGAGGCTCCATTCTGAGTGAGCTGTGGATCATTACTGCAGCCCACTGTCTAGAGGAGAGCAAAGACAAAGCCTTCTTTGTGAGAGTGGGTAAGTCTCCACAGTCTAATTCTACCCCTGCCCCATCTACTCTCATGCTTTTACTGACAAAGCAGCTTAAGGTAATCAGCTAATTCAAATGAATTAACATACTTTTCCTATTACCAGTCAAGTAAGACAGTCAAGACATATTATCAATCATTTGCTGCAGAGCTACAATAACAGTTAAGGGCTAACAGGTAAAGGTTTGCTTAAATTGTTATCCATCCATATTGTTTAGCACACTGTATGACATGCTGTTGTCTATAACTAGACAGAAGTATATTGCATAGCCAAAAACAGTAACAACAGCCATAGCATGGTCTCTTTCCTTCCCATTGAAAAAGCAACACTGTGTAAGTTTCTCTAGTGGGAATATGTGATTGCATGCAACATGTGGAAAAATGATTTTGGAACAAAACTGTGCTTTGGGTCCCTGACCCTAGTAGATGAATCTGATAATTACAGGCATGTTAAAAAATATTGGCAAAGCCTTTTCAAGAGAGGATGTATCTAGTGTTGCCATCATATCCTTATCAATATAATACCTTAACATTGAGCCTGTGCCTCAAACATATGGACATATGACATGCTATACAGGGTGACTCCAGGTGCAACAGCCACTCCTGACTCAGTAATTCTACTTCTTTCATTTTTAATTTTAAACAATTAACACTGAAAAATCCTACTTACTGTGATAGTAATTGAAATGTTTAATTAAAGTAATTGAAATAAGGGTGCTATCGACATTCTACGATATGTAGAGCAAGAGAAGAATTAGGAACTACTGCCCTAAACCGATCGCAAATTAGCAACTTCACCATGATACAGCTTAATCACAGAAGAAAGATAGCTAAACGCCAGAGGGGCTGACTTAGTAATTAAGTCTACAGTGGGTATTCTCAATGCTAGTCTAGACAGATTCATCTAAAGCTGGTTTAGGCTGTCAGACTCAATCACATGTCCTGCAGGCGAATACGACGTTTCCAAAAAGGACAGCACGGAGCAGGACCTGGAGGTGCAGAAAGCTGTTATGCACCCTCGCTACAACTCCTCCATCAGCTTGTACAACCACGACATAGCCCTGCTACGTCTGTCCAGCCCCATCACTTTCTCCGAGCAGGTAGGGTCTATCTGCTTAGGGCCCAAAGCCTTCACTGAGTCGTTGCTAAACTCAGGCTCTCTGGCCATCGTCAGTGGGTGGGGCCGACTGCGCTTTAACGGCCGGCCAGCAACAACGCTGCAGAAGGTGGAGGTGCCGTTTGTGGACAGAAGCGAGTGTAAGGACAGCAGCAGTGACCGCATCACACACGTCATGTTCTGCGCTGGTTATTCAGACGGGGCCAAGGACGCGTGTCAGGGGGACAGCGGGGGGCCTCACGCAACCCAGTTCCACAAGACCTGGTTTCTGACCGGCATCATCAGCTGGGGGGAGGAATGTGCCAAGAAAGGAAAGTATGGAGTGTACACACGTGTAGGCAACTACTATAAGTGGATACAGTACATAATGGGGTTCCTGAAAAAAGCGCCGCTTAATGACGTTGAGCTGTAATTTTCACAACCGTCACCCTGAGAACTTATAATTACACACTATACCGCTTAAAATGATGTCATTAATAAAGTACAATACGACCTTATGCAAATGCCAAACTGTGTAGCTATAATAAACATAATAATAAAATATATATATAGTTATATATAACTTTTGCGCAGGCCACATTTTATGCCCCCATAACCCGATTTGTTTATTTATTAAATAAATATTAAGATGACATAATCTGACAAATGCAGAAAATTAGATATTGTAAGTGGTCTGTTTACATGCTTCATGCAATTGAGAAATCCGAAAATGAATAAACTCTGGGTCTGCATGAGGCAGGCAATAATCAGATTTCTGCTTTGCAACTGGCCAATAAATTCAAAGAACAAGGTATGACACAAATGTAACATGAAACTCCAGCTTGCTGCAACTGTTGCTCGGTTGTGCCATTTTAATTGAAAATATGAACAAACATCACCTAGATAATGAAAAATATTTCCATTTTTAATTTTGTCAAGCATTTAGTTGGTTATAGTTTCATGCTTAAAGCGTTTTGTCTCCATCTCGCAGTTGCTGTATTAAACACAGCTTGTTTTTGCACATGCACAGACTGAGAAAAAAAAGAAACCCATTTGAGTACATGTGCCCAACTAGTGAACTAAATCTCTTTATCAGATTTACCAGATTATTTTCACTCATCAATAAAGCAAGTCATTTGATTAAAAGTAGCTAAACATCTGCTGATGACTGTACTTTTAGATACTGTATACAACATTTCAGTACAACTTGAAACAACTCAGTAACAACTATCATATAATAATAAGTTAAATGCTAATCAGTTTAAGATGCTTTGAAAAAAAAAGTCATTCAAAGACTGCTTAACTAGCAACTGTTCCTCAGATGACTGGAAATGTCACTGCAAGATATAATCAGACAGAACAGCCCATCCACAACTGCAAATGCAGGGATACTACAGTTGGGTTGCAGTGCATAAATAGCAAATTACAAAAACAAATGCACATATAGAAATTCAGAAGAAACAGACACTGCTCTATAGAGATATGGAACAAAGTCATTAGATGTGTCAAAATTTTCACTCCCATTAGGGACATTTTTTTTTGGAAAAATGATGGTCCATTTATTCAGTTTAGCTCCAGAGACTTGTACTATAATGTACTATCAAACATCTAAATGTTTCTGTACATGTTTCTGTTAAATGGTAATTGTGATTAGTTAATCATGTGCCCTCCATAGATCTGAAGGCTGATGAAACAATAAACATTTTTAAATATTTTAAATAAGCTACATATTAAATGGGCTCAATATGTAGCTTATTGATCTGAATGGCTCCTTTAATATTTTATAAAGAACTCCACAGGTTGTAGGACAAGCAGTAGCTGTGATGCAGTAACTGGTGATCTTTGTCAAAATCAACGATGCATACTAAAAATAAGAGAATGTAAACATGACATTACCGTGTCTTTAAAAATAATGTATGTACCTTTGGAAAAATTGACATATATCTTACATCCGAGAACACATGTATTTCTGGCAGATATGGTAACTGTTGATATCATACCATGAAGAAATGTCTTAAACTGACACTTTTAATTGTTCATCTTTTATTTACTTTTATTCCTATGCCTTCCATGTATACCATGAGACCAAAAAAAGTTTCTACTTGTGAACCTGACTATATGTGAAAATTAAATATAAAAAAAAAAAACTAATGTATGTAAGTGATCTCTGTTGTTCTGAATGGCTTTTCTGTATTTGGCCTCATTCAAAACATTCTGGACTGATACACTGGAGGATATAAAAAGATTTTTAATGACATCATAACATCAATAAATTTAAAACCAGCTGTTCAGCTTAGTTTGTCTATATGGACTATGTGGACTGATAAGTAACTGCCATTTTTATGATGTTTACATGCAATTTTCTATGATCTGCGTCTTTAAAGGAAAGCATAGAAACAACACAGTCATCTAAATGCACATCATGCTTAGACCCACTTGTACTGGACAGGCAGAACAGGACAAATTCATCTCACAGAGCCCGAAAAGCAAGCAGCTTCTCAGCTTTGAACTTGCACACTTCAGAGAGAGAGGGAGAAATAGGGGATAGCCGAGAATATCTGACACTTCAAACCTACTTAAGATTTCAACTGTGTGCCTAAAAAGACTCATGGCCCAGTTCAGGAAAATCGCTGGATCTCACCCATCACCTCTAGAGGCCTGGCAGCACTCCGACCCCAGCTTTCAGTAGTTCAAGGCCAGTTTTCAGATGTATTCCAACTGCTTTCAGTGCAGCTCTTTTATTCCATATAACTTATAGTCACTGTCCAAAGAAAAACATGTAGCTCCGTTATTTTACAGGAGAAGCCAAAAACATTCTTAACATTCAATGTAAGTTAATGTCATTTCTTTTCCAAGTAATTTTAAAACATTTCTTTTGGTCCAATTATCATGAAATGTCATGATGTAAAGGACAGCTGCTTTCAAAGGATGTAGAAAAGTAAAAAACAAACCAAATATCATCTGTTTTTCTTTAGACAGCGACATTATGTTATATGTGTTTTTAATCAAATTAAAGATATTGCAGAGAACATCAAAGCCTGTAATATTATGAATGCTTTTCATGTACAATATCGACCTATATTCAATTCTGGTGTAATACTAGACAGCCAGCCACAGACTTATGTATGGATTCAATGTAATTGCTTACCTAAATATGTAATTATCTACACTACCACTCAAAAGTTTAGGATCACTTTAGAATTTCATTTCATGCAATATTTTTGCAATTCATGCAAAAAAAGTGTATCAGATGAATAAATTTAAAGAATAAAATTGTTTGTATTAAAGCCTATTTTTGTATAGAGGCTTAATTTGCATATAGTCCTATTATCAGTAATTCTCTGTCCTTGGCCTAAATCTCCTGGTACGGCCGCCAATCCAGGTTAAGGATGTTATTGGGCTCATTGGTTGTTAGGACACTCTTGCTCAATTGTGATGCACAGCTGAAAAACATTCTACTAATAAGTGAGCATAAAAGGGAACAACATTCTAGGTTAGTTTAGTATTTGAAGCATCAGCAGTTGATGACTTGCTGACAGACTCAAAATGGCCAGAAAGAAACAACTTTCTTTAAAGACCCGTCAGTACATTGTTGTGTTGAAGAAGGAAGGCTACTCCATTAAAAACAAAACAATTGTGCATGTAAGTATCAGTATTATCATTTCAAAAGGTTTGCAAAAAGTAATGACTAATAAGTTCTGGGTGTTGATTTTGTGTTGCAATCCATAAGAAAAGCTCACCTTTACACAACTTCAGCACACAGTCTCAAAAGACAATTGAACTGGAAGCAGTTCAAATGCAAACAAGGTTTATTACTGTTTTATTGGTCTTGATGTTGACCAATCTTGGACTTTATTGGACTTTACTACAGCCCTACATATGGTGGTCAATGGACTGCAAAATAAGAAAGCAAAAAGAAGTTGCAAATGCAGAAAACATTACACTTTACAAATGATGATGCTCATCATGATGCCAAACGATGGTGCTATGGATAGGGTTGCCCACCGCTCTGGGCAAGTGTGCTAACTGCCCCCTAATGTGAGTGTTTGCTTGTGTGTGTATGTGGTTGCTTTACTGTTTGCATAAGGCAAATGTGGAAGTCAAATTACTGTGTGCAAACCCAAATAGCAATTGGTTCTAAATTCTAATAACACACGTGGCATGACTGCAGATGCTCCACTCAGACAATACTTTATCAAAATGACTAAGCAAGTGCTACATTTTACAAACACATTGCAAAAACAGAAACATACAACTTCAGAAACACACAATGGAAATGTTTCCAGAGGACACTCCAAGAGGACAGAGCCATTTAAATTCTGTGCAGTATAAACACTGAAGAAGCTTACATTTTAGCTGGTAATTTTGTAGTGACCAGGAAGTGTAAGAAAAAAATCCCAGACCCAATTTTTCAGGCTTTTTTCCAAAGTCACTTCCCAAATACATGAGGTACACAAATGACTCTTGTTTACATATACAATACAGACATTGTCCAACAGATTATATACCTCCAGTTCCAGTAACATTACCACTGGACTACAATACAGCTACATAAGTAGCTAACTATGTTGGCAAGCAACATAATCTAAGAAACAAATTCCCACATAAACAAACCGGATAATGACTTGTAAATCAGAAAAACAATCTTGCTTGGTGTTGCTGTCCAGGCCTTTCAACTACCTTGGGAATAAACCACTGGAGAGCCACACCATTCTGTGGCTTTGACTTCTTACTGTATCCAGCTTCTTCTTTGTTTAAAGTCTTTTCTGCTTCTGATGTTTTCAGGCCAAGGTCCGGATCATGTTTGTGTTATGACCATAATTTGTGTTATGATTCAGTGCCTGTATACTTTAGTAGCCTAATAGTTCTACTAGCATTTTATGTTATTGCAACTGAAAGATACACCAAATTACAAATACCATTCAGTATATTTCAAATATATTAATTGTTTTAAATGAGGAACTGAATTAATTATTTATAGAACTTCAAATAAAAAGGTCTACATTAAAAAAGAGAATGCTTTTGAAAAAGTGCACCTTAAAGTGTTTATTTATTTTAAAAAAAGTAAATAAAACGGTCAGCTTCTTTTTATCCCTGTTTCAGATCTTGACCTGTTGGTTTGGAGCTGCCTGAGCAAGAATAAACATATGTCTCTCCATTACTGGTTGAAACGCTGTTTTCGCCTCGACTTTTCTTTTTTCTCTCTTCAGTCTCCAGCTGCTGCTTCTCTACCTCGCCAGTGTGCGCGCGCCGCACTCCCGAATCTGCACAGATGTGATTGGCTGAGGAGCCTCTGGTGAACTTACAACGTACGCTTACGATTGGTCTGTGAGTTTACTGTGCCGCAAAGCCCGTATACCGTAAAGACAAGAAAAGCTCCGCCGTGTAAAATAAAGATTGTCAAAATGAAGCCCCAATTAAGTAGTTCTCAATAGTTTACTGGTTTGGGTCAGCATTGGAAGACGTCTGGGTCCGGACACGGACCGCGGTCCGCCTATTAGCGACCTCTGCTCTAAACTGTACAGACTCGCACACACGTCAGTGAGGACAGTAGTAGGAGACGCTATTCACCGTATTTCGCCTCACCCACTTTCAAGCGTGTGTTCCTTCCGCCTTTGTGTTCGAACTTCCGGTCAGCTGACCAAAATGAATACAGTTACATGGGAGGAGACCAAAAAGGTAATAAGAAGTTTGAATGTAACAACAATGTCTCATCCAAGATTAATAACACAGTGGGTGGATTATATGAAAAGGTGGTCTGAGGTTACCTACGGCGACGTTTTTAATTATTGTGTACTCTCGGAAGGTGTAGACGGTTCGGCAATGAAAAACTATACAAGTAGTGAAGCGTATCAGTACCAGCACAGTGGGAAGGTCGGCCGTGTACTCCTACATAAAGGAGTAAATGGTGAGTTTATATTTCTGAAAGCCGGTTAAACCCAAGTCAAGCCAGCTGCCCGAGCCACTCTGCGTGGGTGTTAGTTACAGCCCATATAGCCTAGCGTGGTGGACACTGATCAGAAAACAGTTACTTAACTCGCAAACACCCGACGCGTCTGCTTCCTCTGAGCTTCATAAGCGAGACATTTCTCGGGATAAGGACGCTCTGGTGCTGGTTCTCCTCCACAGAATGGTAAGAACAGACATACAGAGTTTTGGGTGGATGTTTTAAATTTAGCACCTTCAGCCACAGACGCAGGTCCTCTTCTTTGGAAGGCGGCTTTACAACACACTGATCTTTATGTGCTGTGTTCGTAACTCTGTTGTTCAAGCCAAGTTTTCCTCTTCTTCCAATTACTGTGACTCCCTCTAACTGAACATATTATGCTAGTCATTTTATATGTTTATTGTCGTTTTGCTTGTAACTAGTATCAACGTATTTGCGGGCACACCAGAAGTTCTGACACAAAGTAAACAAAGATGGCCCCTCCAGTGTTGTCATAGAAAATAGCGTGAATAGTGAAGTACAGAACATATGTGGGCAGGTCATGAGGTAGGCAGACAGGTCTGACACCATTTCATTCAGACAGAGTCTATGGCTACCCAGAGTTCTTCAGAGCCTTTGAAAGAAATATGGAGCATTTGAGCAAAACCAAAATACTATGTAAACATCTGTAGTATATAAGAATGTATACATTTCCTGAACACAGAAGAGCGGAACACAGTTAGCTTCAGTGAATAGCGCTTCATACATTTTGAACTTCAGTTATAGGACTTCATAGCAGTACCGCATGTAGTGTTTTATTGTCTTTCCTCAGTATAGCTTGTAACCATTGCAACAAAATACCTTCAGGTCTAATGGTGCTACACACAACGGCTAAATGTACAGGACTACATAGAGTATACATACTCGACAATGTTAAATAGTGCAGAATATACAAAGACTACACAATAAATAATCATAAATAATAAAATAAATACATAAATAATAAATAATAGAAACCTAAATAATAGACAATAAATACTATACAGGACAATATACAAACAAGGAGTAGCATTTTGCAGCAGGTAGTGATTAATGAAGTAGTGCAAACATTGGCAACCGTAAACTGTACATTTGAGTAAAGACTCATAGCTAGTTAAGAAATAAAGTGCAGGTGTGCCCTGATGGTTAATGTGTCTGTGGTGGGTTTAGGAAGTCTAGGTAGGGGTCTAGGTTAGTCCAGGTGTAAGAGTACTGTGCAATTTAAAGCACTTGGGGATATTCTCATAAAAACACTATTTTATTAATATTTGTATAGTATTAATACAGAAAGTAGTGATTTTACATATGTCAGTGTGTTTATTTAGTCTCTTTCAATCCCTTTTTCTTGTGGCAACCCAGTATTATTTGTAGTTATCATCTAACACCTGGTTTACCTGCTCAGTACTTTATTAAGCTAAATCAAGATTGCTTGAGAGATATCTGGACCTAAACTTTGTTCTTCAAACTGATTACAAAATATTATTATATTGTTTCAAAATAAGATATATTTATATTTTATACGTATTTACATGATATCTGGTGTTCTTACTGGTGAAAATACATAAATTGCTAACATAAAGGGGTTTGCTCAGTAATGAATGTTGGGGGGCATCAGTGTGTTCAGTTGTCTGACTGGGAGAAGAAGTCTGGTGGTGGTGAAACGGATGTTCTGGTACCTTCTGCCAGATAGCAGGAGGGTGAGGAGTCCTAGTCAAGGTTGGCAGGGGAGGAGAGTCGACCACAAAGCTGGTAGCCTTGCATACGCACTGCTTTGGTAGGAGGTGTCAATTGAGGGCAAAGACACCTCAGTGACTTTTCCAGCTGTCTTCACAATCCGCTGTAGGGTCGTGCAGTCCGAGACAGTGCAGTTCATAAAACAGACAGTGAGACAGCTCATCAGGACACTGTCTGCTGTCCACCCCTAGAATGTATGAGGATAAAGTGGGAGAGGTTTGCTCTCTACTTCCTGTGCAGGGTGTGAAGTTGCCGCTGGGCTTACTTGACCAGGCAGGTGGTGTTGGGGGTCCACGTGATTTATTGTTGTACATACAGTTACGTCACTTAAAACCTGTTGATACAGATTATGCATTGAATACAAATGTAATTGAATACATAAATGTCCTTAACTATGTATGTATATAATTTCATGTTAACAGTATAGCAAAATCAAAGTTCTAGTTATTAATGTGTGACAACTCTGACGTGTTGTGACAATCTAAATAAGGAAAGAGGTGAAAAGCAACACCAATTTTAACTCCTGGTTTCCTTCTATTTCTATCACTTCTTTTGTTTGCTGCTGAACGTGGCTTTGTGGCAAGAGTGGGTGGCAGTGGGTAGAAAAATGGTGCTACGTCTCCATCCTCTCATGTTGAACTGATGGTAGACTCAATGCTACAGTTTCTTATCACCTCTTAAGATACAAAGTGGTGTTATGAAGTGGGTGGACATGAGCTAGCTGGCTAACATGCTAACTTAAGTAGATATCACTGCAACACAACAGTTTTATTATTATGTTTAAATTCTATTAAATGCTGTAACTTTAAGCGCCCCCTCATGGGTGCCGTCTAGTGTTTTGCAGTCATGTTTGTCATATAACGGTAGAAATAAGAAGTTGCCAGTGCTCCACTTCTCGATTCCTTTCAGTGATTTTTTTTTTATTACAGATATTTTTTTTCCAAGAACATTTCTGTTTAGTGTGACAGGCTTTGCATGCAATTACTGAGGTCAGCAGTGTAGTCGTGGAATATAGGTGTAGTTATTTTAACACAAGTGTTTTCTAAGTTTGCAACATGTTTTTCATTGTACTGTGCATTGAGTCTCTCACTGACAAAAAAGAACAGCCTACTATGTGTAATAACACCCCTACTGTGAAAAGAGAGTAAGAGAAGAAAAAAGAGAAAAAAATGTTATTCAAATCACTTTTCTAGAAAACAATTTATTAATTTATTTAAACATATTTTTTACAATTTACAATGACCTGTACAAAAAATGTAATAGATAACATCGTTTCCATCAAAATGAGTACATTTGTGACATTGATAGAAAGCTATGTAGGCATATGAACCAGGAAATAATGCAGTGTTTACAGCCAGAATATCCCGTATTGCCAGTTGCAGTGTATTTAACGTTATAGAGACATGATTTCCAGAGGCTGGCAGAGTGCTGCAAGAGAACAACTTGATAGCAAAATAAATAAATTAATAACATAAGAAATGTGTACTTTGGAGTTGCTCCTGCTGCGTCGCCGAACTCATTTCCACTTCAAACGCTGGTATATCAAAGGCAGCCCTCCAACTGGGGGCTTGATTTGATGTGGTAAATTCATATAAGTCCGCAATCAATATTTAATTAAGCGCTCGACACAGTGGGTACATTTCATGTTTGCGGTATGATCTCTAATAGGAAGCCTAGATTAGGGAGCACACACACACCAGTGTGATTGGGGAAACGAAAGTGTCTCCACACTCTGCCGCATTTCAACTTGTGCGTCAATCTAGGGGGCAACTTGGGCCCTCATCTCTTAATAATCGACTTCATACTGACAGGCTTGATGAGTGCATAGCTGCATTAATGCTCAACAAACCAGCAGTCTGCGAGTGCTTCTAGAACAACAGGCTCATTCAGGAGATTTGTAGACATACAGACTTTTAAAATATCCAGTGGATACTGTGACCAACAGTTTATTTAAACTGCTTTTAAACTCATTTCTGTGGTCTGGAAAGCTACACGGGTACATTGCTAATCAAATGCTGCATGTAATACAGAAAATGACATACAGTACTGTGCAAAAGTCAGAGGCCACCCTTCATTTTTTAAATTCCCAATTAAAATAGCCATCTGGTTGTATTTCTAAAGAGACACAAAATAATTCATACATAAAGAAAGTAGTAAGACCAGAGGAAATCCAAAACCACACATAAAAAGACTTAAGGAGCCATGCACAACCTGGTAGATCTACAAAAGGGTCAACCATCAGAGAACCAGTATCTTAAGATCTTTTCTTTTAGCGAAAGAAGGAAGTCAAGCTCCACTTTGGTTTATGTCTGAAAAAAATCCACAGGTGTTTCTGCTAGTCTTTCCAGTTAAGGCAAATAAAACAAAGAAGCTGTAGGAGTTCTCAGAACAACAAACTGGTCACCTTAAGTCTAGATCTCAACATTATTGAACATCATTGTGACCAACTTTGGAACAACTGAAATCAAGTCTGCAATCTGTAAAAAAAAGAAAAAGATGAACACACTAAATACCAAACGATTTGATATTGTATATTTTACTTTTGCAACTTCTGTTTTAATGGCTATTTTGACTGGACACTACATAAATCAATAACTTTTGCACAATGCTGTATACTAAGTGAGTTTACTAGATACTCCATCCTTGTACCCACACTCATCAGCCATTTTATCAGATGCACCTATTACACTGATGCACTTCGCAGGTATTCAAAATCCAGACTGTGGCCCACCAATATCAGTCACCATTTAACCATCCATCAATTGAAAGAGACCAATATGATTGTGGTATGGATGTGGGTGTTGCGAGTTCTTTACATGAGTTTCACTGCTGGATTAAGAAATGTTCAACATCTAGAAACTCATAGACTAATCACTATTGAAGAACTATAGGGTGAATAACACAAGTAATTGTGCATGGAAAATAAGCACAGTCTCTTGTTTATGTTACTAGTATAGTACACAATGCAAATAATATCTGATCAGTATTGGTCACTTTCCAATGATTGAACAGTACAGCCACAGATGGGCTGTTGTCAACAAGCATAAACCTATAACAGGCACCTATATTGTAGGTGTACCTGGTAAAATGGCTAGTGAGTGCAGATATAAGTATACTAGCCGTATATAAATACACTAGCTGCGTAGTGTATAGGAGTAGAGAAAAGGAGTAAAGCCATTATGGCACTACACTTTTTGGCCTATAAGCTCTCAAAGAGCTCAAGAAGGGTGCCTGGCTGAAACATATTAAGGGCAAATGATCAGGGTACAACAATCAGCACCTCAAACACACATGGTTGTACAGGCAGGAGACAAGAACATGATAGGTTTTAACACCCAAATCATCACCCAACAGCGTAATTAAAGTATATCCATGGGGCCCACCCAGAGCTTATGCGAAGAGAAGAGCAGAAGGAGGTGAAAGGCTGGTCACAGCAACAGAAGGCCACATCTGGAACAATGATGATGGGCCACACCACAGCTGGTAGAACGCTCCAGGGTTCACTAGGGTCAGGAGGACTGAAGTGTGTTAATTGATGTCAAATTAGATACGCATTTAAAAGATGTTTTGTAACTGAAGGTCAGGACCACAGCAGGTAGGGGTAACGGAGAAAAAGACAAAGGATCTCATCTGATTCCAAAATGCTGGGAAGGCCATATACAGTACACAATAAATTGCAGATCCATTTGACTATCCCTGACATTAGAAAACATCTGGCTGGAAGACATATCCAGGAAATAGCCCCGTCAGGAGAACGTAGAATACAGTACAGCAATAACGTTCAGATGTGGTGGACAGAGTTCACATAGCTGTATATCCTCATCAGGAGAACGTAGAATAAGGTACAGCAATATCGTTCTGACGTAGTGGACGGAGTTCACACAGCTGTGAGGCTTTTGAGGCTGAAGGCAACAGTCCCATACAGCCTCAGAGGTCTAACTTCAGGGAGAGCTGAGCTTCCGTGCCTTCCGATTCCCTGCTTCTGTGGAGAACATACACCAATATGGACCATACCACTTAATACACAGTAACATCATTTTACACATAAGCCTTGTCTTGACAAAACATGTTCAGGTGTGGTGACTACAAGACAGCAGCTTAATATATATTTTACAATAATCTCTATTAATTGTCCCAATTAAAATAAGTGAGCTCTGCACAAAAACATCAACCCTACAGCACACACTACAGCTTATTATTCTCAAACTGAAGGACAGTAAATAACAAATAGGCTCTGTATGGGTTTCAGGTGGAATGACCTCTCACCTCCCAGACGGCTAGGGCGCCCCCTACTACTGTCTCTCAGAATGAGCTGCAGGCTGGCAGCAGGGATCCTGCCCTCCTGCCTCCGACTCAAATTCTTCACCAGCCTGTTAAAGACCTCAGGTCAGTTTTCCAACACTGCAACACTACAAAGATTACGCACAGGCAGTACAGCGAGCTTCACATCGCACGCTGTCTTTATTTTAACACTGTCTCAATACGGGTAACTGCTCAGAACAATTCATATTTAACACTTGTAGGCTAATGTCACTGATTGATTGACAGCAGTAGTAAAGAAGGTAAAAATGTAAGTCAAGAGTGTCCAGTTTCATCCACAAACGGCTTTTAGTCCAGCAAAGCAGGAGCGGACAGGATCAACTGTTTGAAGTAGAATGAACGTACTTGATTTTACTAAACAAGTAGAATCAAGTGTGTTACTGCTTCTTTGGAATGCAGCCACAATGACACTTTGCAGATATGAATAGACACATCGGCTGTAAACAAAGGTGACTAATCAACTGTTCTGACTGTGGAACCAGAGAATAAATGATGAAATAAATTCAATAAAAAATTTAAATTGTTGGTCAAAAAAATTTCTTAGCTTACATTCAACTGTAGAAAATGTCTTTTTGGTCACTATTTCATTCCATTGTAAACATTTTCTCAAATGTTTATACTCTGAATCATCATGCACTGAATCATTACCTCATAATCAAAGTTAAATATTTACACCCCTAGCACTGGTTAAAATTAACCAATGACTATTATCTCTTGATTTTACTGTATTTTGAAGCTAAGCTAACATGTGGCCTAATGCTGACTTAAAGCAGAAATCAAGGGCAGCGAGTAACAAGAGCACACACCAGTGGCCATCATTCTCCTCCTTCTGCAGCTGTATGACATCACCGCACTTAATGATGAGGTCATCAGGCCCATATCTGTGGCAGTCCGCTAACGCCCTGTACCTGCCTGGAGCCTGGGGGAGATCAGGGCAAAGAAGAAATTGAGAGAAGACCGCCAGTGAATAGTATTTCAGCATCTTATCATAAGTAGTTTGGACATAACAAGTCTGAAGTGATTCACATCCAGTTTCGTAAACATGTTTATATGTGGTCTTACATTGGACACATATCCAGAACATAGCAGTGGAGCTTTTTTTATAATTATACTGCACATGGACTTATGATTCACATATCGTTGTCATCATCCAGTCTGTTCACACTATTGCTGTTTTTCCACCAGGGGGTATGTTACAGCACAGTGCAGTTCCAAACCCAGAACAATTTCTACCAGTGTCGAGTACTTTGTGTGCACATAACAGAACTATTGAAGAGTTTAGTCTGTGTGGTCACATGACTTCTTACACAAATCCTGCATTAACAGAAGCACAAAAGCAGTAACAGCAAATCTTCTGATGTACCTTTTGTGCTAAACAGCTAAAAACAAAAAAAAGAAATTTATTTCTTACCCTTTTTTTTAGGACCTTGCTTTCACTTAGGAAAAAGAATGATGTATTCAGTCAAGAAATCAAAGACCACTTAGCAGTATTTTCAACAGCAAACAGTTTTTATGTTGTAAAATGTCAGCATTACTGCTACTAAGTGCTGCTCAGCTCAGTAAGCTGAGTGAAGCAGGTGGCACTCTTTGACGTCATGAACGTATATGAGGCGCCACTGAAAATTCCTATAAAAAGCACTCCGAAATATAAGAGCAGTGTTGAAACGTTGTGTGCTGAGAAAATCAGTGCATCTTTCTCTCTTAAAGTGCTTAAGCAATTACAAAGTATGATTTTGCACAAAAGCTTCACAAGAACCCCGTCATTGAGGGCTCGCTTGAGAGCATTATATGAAGCTGGACAAACCTTAAGTGGCAATTTTCCTCACTACACATTCTCTGGTGTAACCCTATTCAGTACAGGTACTCACATATGGGACAGTTCACTTGACAGTGGAAATGACAACAGAAAGCATAATCATGGATCTGTAACCGCACTGTAGTGAACCGCCCTGCCGGGTAGAAAAACAGCATAAGACAGACGGACTGATATGGGTCACCGACATTACAACTGAAAGGCAGAAGATTGGATCTGAGTATAATGGAATTTAACAATAAGATCTGGAATTTGATGGCAGGCTGAGATCTAGTGCACATACCCACTGAGTAGTGTCATCTTCCTCAGTGTCAGTCAGGTTGGAGAGTCTGTTAGCTCCACTCCAGTCCTCCAGACCTTCACAGATATCAACGGAGTGAGGAGCACCCGGCCAGCCTGCAAACACACACACATGCACCTACTTCTTACAGTATTTACTACCATTTAATATGTTTTAATCAATCTTACTTTATATGAAATCTGGTGTGCTGCTGATGGAATGTAACAAAAACTATTGCTGAAGTGCATTTAAATGTTTACAGTATTCATTATTAACCGTAAACCTTTTTGCCTTCACATCCATGAAGAACCACAGAGAAGACCATAGCCTGAAGAATTCTGAGCTTTGCTTATATCATCAAATCATTGCATGTTATGATCTATTCAGGCTCCTTCTTGAGGGCTGTATCCTTTGTTGTTAATAATTGACCCGAGTAAGCTGTCATCATCTTCATCAATAGTAAAGTTAGCAGTCTTTCCTGTTATCATATCCCTAGTATCATTAAAGCAAAGTCCCATCTTCTCACTTTCTTTAACCTTCCTTAAATATGCTTACAGGTCTTCCAGGTTTTCTACTATACATGTTGAATCTGTTTATTGATGTCTTCTCCACCAATGCAGAATTTATATATATATATATATATATATATATATATATATATATATATATATATATATATATATGCGTTTACACTGCATACTGCATACTCTCTATCCTGAATAAGCTGTAAAGGCATGCATAATTGTACATTCTGCAGCAGTCGTACATATGAGAGGTACACAAAACGCCTTTGATTCCATCAACCGCAATGTGAGTGAATGTGGGTGGCACTGACAGTTGGATTGAACACTACAGGAAGCTTGTGGGGGGTGGGTTGAACGTCATGATCTCCTAGAGAGAGCCCATATGCAAGTTGTTTATGTGTTTATGAAAGGTTTAAATATGCACACCACCATGTGTATGTATACGTGCAGTACCCACTGCGCCTGTTACGCTGGTGCTTTGGAGAGTGGCTGGCTGGATCTGGACTGCTGCGGCCCGACTCCGTCTCCTCCGAGCTGAATGACGCTCTCTGCTGTTTGCTGAGGTAGAGGAGGAATATGCTGGATTATGTATAGAAATAGCTGAATTAGTTTTAACAGAGGAGGTTGTGTAATGTAATTTGTAAAGGAGTTGCTGGCCAGTTCATGAAAGATATGATATCTGCGTACGTTGACCTAATTACTCCAGATACATCATAGTTTCACATGTTTACTGGTAGCTTTTGCTAGTTTAAGCAGGGCTGCTTTTAGGCATGGGTCTCTGCATTTAGCAAGCCTATCACAATTATAACATAATCGCCTGATTGCAATGGTTTAAGCCGATCACAATCATTTATTATCAGAATTACTCTCGTAATGTAGTGGGAGGCGTGGTGATGTGCTCAAGCTCATGGTGGCGGCAGCAGGAGGGACTTTAATATGTAAATAAGTTGTTATGGTCATTATTGGTGCTGCTGTGTTATATGTGTGTTCATGTGCTGCGCTGTGGAGTTAGTTGGATTGGAATTGAGTGGCCTGCCTGATGCCCTGCAGTTCTCATCTGTAGCTGTGTTCAATAAAAGAGCATTAAAGCATTATGTTTCTTGTGTCTCACTCCACACAGGCACCCTATATGTTTATGTTGCAACAAACGTTTTGTAATTTGAATGTTTTTGACCATTTCATACATTATATGGCCAAAACTATGTGCACAGCCCTCCAAACATTGGCAGTAGGAAGAGTTGCACTGAAGAGCTTGGAGAATGTAAACATAGTGTGTTACAGAACGCTACTTTTGCCACAAGTGAGTTTGTGAAATTTCTACCCTGCTAGATCTGCCCTGGTCAACTGTAAGTGCTATATTGTGAAATGGAAGTATTTAGGATCATAAGCATCATAAGCTCAGCCACAAAGAGGGATACTGTGCATACTCATAAAACAGGACCAACAAGTATGTAGTGCCTAAAAATACAGAGTTTGGCATAAACTCTATTAATGGGTTTAGAAGCTCATGTAGTATGATGGTCAAGCATCCTAGCCATTTAATGTACATGTAATATGATGTAAACAGTGTTTATTGGAAGACTACTACTATAGCACTTTTAAGGTTAGCAGTGAGTGGTTATGTGGTTTAGTTGGGAGCTATTAGGCATCAACAGCTAGAAGGCTCATCAGCCAATTTGCCCACTTCCGGCTTGTACTTGTAATGGTTGCATCCAATTAACCAGAAAGACAATTATAGTATAAGTAAAATGATTTTTATGGCAATTAATGTCAGGATTGTGACAGGCCTAGCATCCACTGAATTGCAGAATGTAATTTTCTCTGGAATTAATACTGTCAAGTCTTGTAAAAATGTGTTAGCAGTAATGATTTAAATTACAGTACCTCCACAAGTAAAACTAATTCAGCTCCAATAGGATTAAGTCAGTTGAGTAAATGCACTCTCTTTCACACACACTCACACTTTCTTTGTGAAACACACCAGCCAAACTGCATAATCAGCCCAGCAAAAAATCACATCAGAAGCTGGCAGATGTCTGCAGATGCAAGTCTGCGTTCGAGTCTATGGAGAAACTGACTGTCTGTTATTAAAGCAGAGCCACATGCTGTGAAGAAAATTGAAAAAAAGTAAGATTTGTCAAGATCTTATTCAATAGGCTGAGTTGTACAGCACCCATCTGTGTGATTACAGCATTTCTGCATAAACAGAAATATATGTGTTGGCTTTGATCTACAAAAAAGCCAATCCTGCTTTAAAGGGACACTTTAACCAAACAACTCTGATGTGGCTTACAATGAATGAAAGCTAATGCTGACATGATATTAAACTGGCAGCTTTCATTGGTAGCCACGTTAACAGCATGGTTTCAGCAGCCAAACACATGGAGTCGACCAAATGCTCTTAGTTCTCTTTTCCTTTTGCATTCCGTGCAGAACTGATGCAGAGATGGGGTAGTGAAGTGCAGCCCTGCATCATGAGTGAGCGCGTTTTGGGGTTTGGACGGTAAGCTATGGTATGAAGGGGACTGAAATGGCGGCCAGTGAATGACCACAGCAGCCACAGCAGCCATGGTTTAACGGAGCGGAATCGGAGTGGCCCTCTCCCCCCCGTCCGCTTTACCACGGAGCGTCATTGGCGCTGGGAGGGGCGAGCGAGGCGTGGGCTCCGGGCGCGCAGACACACACACGCACCCGACGACAGGGACACAAGGTCCAGGCGCGGCAGGCAACCCTTAAGAACACCGCGGGAAGGCCGCGCAGCCCTGCAGGAGGACAGGCAACCACACACAGCGGTTTCATCCTTCCATTTATCATCATCATCATCATCACCATCACAAATTCATCTTAACCTTAAAAGAAAGGCTGGCAATATATACCACTCTACGAAAGTCTGGAATCCATGTTCAAATTCACTGATGGAAGCACTACTTTCAGTAACAGACAAACCAATTTAATGGCTGTCCAATAGAAAACAAGTATCTCTAAAATAGGAACTTTACAGGAGAGGCCAAAAACAGTCTTTAATTTCAATGTAAGTCTATGGAACCAGAATGTTTTTCGAATGATTTTGAAGCATTTCTGTTGGTTCATTTATCATGGCAATTGTAGACAATGTCAATGACAGCAGTCTTGTTCAAATGATGTAGATAAATGAAAATCGACAAAAATCGAGATACATGTTTTTCATTGGACAGCAACGATATATAAACTTAATTTATAAAAATAGGACAGTTTGTGAAATGCTAATAAAAACAGAAAGCAGTTATTGGGTAAATGTATTAAATAAAAAATTGTACAAAACACAATATTTTATCTTCTAGCTTATGAACTTTAAATTGTTTTTCCAATCACATGAAGTTTCAAGACGTTCCATAGAAGTTAGGAGAGGCCCATGCTGAGAATGGTGATACCCCTTTCCTTTTAACAACACGTAACAAATGTTTGGGGCACAAAGACACCAAGAGATTTAGTCTTGAAAGCTGTGCAACCATACAGGCGACATTATAGGCAACCTTTTTTTGACCTTCTAATTTTATGCACACACATTTCTCCAGATATTATTTTGCACTGTATGTATGAGGGTGAAATACATGAATTCCTTGTAACCACTCTCAGAGGATCTTTATATTTAACACCTTAAATGGCCAGAACCCTTTGGTGGGTCTAAGGTTTTACTGCACACTGAACAATATATTTCAGCCAGCTGAGTAATGAGCTTTAGGGTGTAATAAGCTCAGGATTTTAAGGGGATTTTTTGCTGATGTATTTTGGTGAAGGTGGTAATGTAAAACAAATCTGGTCTATGTACAGTTTTTGTTCCAACCTAAGTAAATACTGCTTCCTGTTTTTTATTTGCAATGTACCTACTGTCCCAACCTGTTTTTAGAATTGGGGTTTGTGAAAAACTGATTCTAATGTGGTGCCAGTGAGTATGCAGATCCCAAATAAGCAGTCTGAAAGAAGGATGAACAGAGCTGTAGGTGATTCCATAATAACTGAGAGATCTCAAGCACTAAGATTGAAGTTATCATGAGATTAATGAATTAGTTATGATTTGTTATAATAAAATTAACATTGAAAAATGCCTTGAAGTTGAAAATCCAAATCTCAAGGCAGATAACTTGACAAGATATTACTATAAATAGATAATATTAGTATATTATGTATCATTTAATAGCTTCTTGCTTGTGCCCAACAACTTAAAATATTGAATAAAACATCTAAAACTACCTCCTGGTATCAAGTTTATAATATTATAATCTACACTGCATGTGAGTTATTACTGAAAAAAAAGTGATTCCAAACTTTCAAACTCTTGTGTACACAGATGCATCGCTCGTATTCTACACGTACAGTACATGGTTGAAGCAGTAGGAGGTCTAAGAGCAGGGAAGGGAGGTATTAGGTAGGAAAGATCAGAAGCTAAGGAAGCGAAGGAGTGGGAGAACAGACAGACTGCTGCTAAGCGCGCCGAGTGTCAGTTCTAGTTGTATAAAAAGGAATCAGCGTACAAAAACATTTACCTCTCAGAGAGCGGTGGAGACAGCTGCATCTGCTCAGCCAGTGGGCTCGGGTGACACAATTCCTCTGAAGCAAACACAGAGTGAAGGATAGGAAAGAAGTTGAACAAACAGTACAAATGAGTATTTAAAGAGCTTTAACGTCTCTTTTAGGGCCCGGCTATGTCATCAATACTAATTCTGATATGAAGAAACTAAAAATTCTGATAACTACAACAAGCTGATATAATTAACAATGTAATATGGTGAAAATAAATCAACAAACTTATGTAGTTTTAGTTAAATAGTGCTTTAACTGTCCAATGAGATCGCCAGTGATGCCACAGCCAACGTGACTAGCATTAGCTGATGTAACAGAATTAGTAGTTAGCCCTAGTACTAAATCTCTCCAAAAGTATAAAATAGACCTTTAAGTATTTTCTGCTGGTTGGTGAGAATTTTTCTCATCTCGTTCAGCCAGGCAAGCTTCACCTCCACTGCTGGCGCCTTAGAATCAAAAGAGGACAAAAAGAGAAGTATAAGAAAGTGAAAGTGAAACAGCTAAGCCCACACAAATGCTTGGCCTAAGCCCACAAGGATACACTCACCTGCACCACATACACCTCCTCTCTGCCACTGTACCAAATCTCAAACTTCTTCACATCTCCTTTCACATTCTCTGTAATGCCCACCGCGCTCATCTGGAAAAGCAGCAAACCCACTCACTACTGTCTGGATTCTTGCCATGTTCATAGTACAATACACACAAACATACGTTTGAGGTGTTCTGGACACAAATGACAGAATGTATTTTACTAGTATCTTCCTACTGATGAAGTACAGTGCTGTGCAAAATTACCCACCCACAATTCCCCTGTCCTGGTTTGTTACAGATTCTCATATTAGACATGAGATAAAATAAGGAGAACACAAGGAAACAGAAAACGTATTAACTGATTGTGCCACCATTAGCAGCAAGAACTGCAACCAAACGCTTCCAACTGAAGATGACTCTTTTGCATCACTGGGGATTCTGGCCCAGTCTTCTTAGCAGAACTGCTATTACTCAGTCACACTGGAGGGCTATTAAGCATTAAGCATGCCTGTTTAAGGTCCCGCCACAGCATCTCAGAGGGGTTCAATATAGGACTTAGACTTTACCACTTCAAAATCGTAGTTTTTTCTGCTGAGCTATTTAAAAGTGGACTTACTCTTGTGTTTTGAATTGGTGTCTTGATGCACAACCCAACTGCGCTTGTGCTTCAGCTGGAAATCATGGTTTCACCAATTATGGCAAAGCATCCCCACACCTAATACTACCACTACCATGTTTGTCTGTTATTATGATCAAATCAAATCAAAGTTTATTTGTCACATAGAAAATCATACACAGAAATGCTTAGAAAACTGCCTGCTCACATAAAACTATAAGATAATACAAAGCATAATATAGGACATCTGAAATATTAGGAATGTATATGTAGGAGCAAGATAAAATACGCATAAAATATAAAGCATTTTTTGAGATGATAATAATAATAATAATAATAATAACTGAAATGAATGAAAGTACATCCAGTGCACAACGTGACAAACCTTTATGTTTCTCTTGGTTATCTGTGGTTTTACCTTGCAAGTCTCCCTCAGATGTGATGATTTATGAGCTGTATTTAGTGTTTTCTCTTGTTGTCTTTGTCTAATGATCAAATCTGTTTGATAATATGACACAATTAAGTGTGAAAAAAAAAGCAAAAGCAGAAGAAATCAGGAGGGGCTGAATACTTTTTCAATCAAGTATTCACAAAAAAAAAACCATATGGATTAGCAGAACGCTAATATGGACTGCTACATTTGCCCTTATCAGAATTCATTACTGAAATCACTGAAGAAAATTTGCACAGACTAGCAGAAGTATTAAACTACCAGCATGAGGTGCTCTACCTTGAGACAGTGTTTGAAGCTGTAGGAGGGGGTTTTGTCAGTGTTCTCGCCGTGCTCCTCCCTGCGCTTACAGAAGAGAAGAGCTCGCTCGTGCAGGAACAGGTGCCTCTGCATGGGCTTAAAGCGCGTCAGATCCTTCATCCGCGTTGGACCCTTTTTATGGCCGATCCACACACTGAAGGAGCCCTGCATCAGGACTCGGCCCAAATCGCTCAGATCACCCTAACGCCATGTTAAAAGACCACGAGTGATGAAACGTACCTGACATCACACAGTATAGCAGTACAGCTCCTGATCCAAATCTCCAGGTGGTATTTTACAAAGCAGGATTTTGAAATAAGAAGGACATCTTAAGACAAAACTGAGTATTGGCAAACAGGACTATTCCTGATCTCTCCTTCTACTGGAAGCCTAAAACCAGGAGATACTGCCCTGGAAACATTCTTCTCCAGTTCTTAACTCCCTTCTTTTCCTTAACATTTCAGATACAGTACTGTGCAAAAACCAGAGACCAATTCATTTCCAGTCAAAACAGAAAAGTACAAGAAAAAACACACAAAAGCTTCCAACACACCAAATTTACCAGTACAGTCTTTACTCTGGTGCACCGATTGCCACTGCAAGTCTTTCATCCATCCTTCCAATTTTAGTCTTCCAATAAAAGCTGTTCCCAAATCAGTAAGTGTGATAACGTTCCTCTTTAAAGAGACACAAGCTTCTCTGAAACACATCTTAGCCACTCGGCAAATGTCTCTTTTATGAGCATCTAAATGACTGAAGGCTGTATTTCTGAGATTAGACATATGATAATTCACGTGGAAAGAAATAAGTGAGTTTGCTGTCAGAACAGAAGATCAGGTGTGAAACATTCACAGGTGTTTCTGTCCATCCTTCCACTGTGAGAAGGCAGCTCAGTACTGAAAGGATACGAAGCTGACAAAAAGCAGTTTTTTGTTTTAAAAAAAGAGACATTTTGCAGCAGAAAACAGAAAACGAGCTTTTGAATAATGTTATATAGACTGGTAAGTTTGTATTTAGGATTATTGGATAGTGAAAAGCAGAAAATGCAGTCGAATTTTAAGATTAAATCTTAAAGGTATAAAAAAACAGATCCCTGCAGATTACTTTAAAAAACTGCAAGTGATTCTCTGGGAAAGAAAATTATTCAATATAGTTTGTTGACATAAAATATCCAGAAAAATATCATAATTAGTTTAATATCATATTATATGTATATGTTTTAAAAAATTTTCCTGATGCTAAAAAATTTATAACTTGTACCTGATAGCAGTTTTGACTGCAGATGAAATAAATAAAAAAGGTGGTCTCTGACTTTTACACAGTATCGCACATTAAATGAATGAGATGTCTATAACTCCATTCATTATACTGAGATATCCAATTTACCTGCAGCCCCTCTGATCACTTCTCAACACAAAACAGCTTTCAGTTCCACACAAAATGCTAATAGGCAGTGTTTACCTCATATCCTGTGATTGCAATCTGGTGCATGGAGTCGTTAACGGATTTGAGCAAGTCCAGCATGGCAGCTAGCGCCCCCTGCAGTTCAGAAACCCCCTCACAACCTGAACTGTACTTCAGCAACTCCTGTGCACACACAGACATAAACATATGCAGGTTTGAGAACAAATTAATGAGACCAGTCATTTGAAACACACATAAAACAAATCACTGTATCTGTTATAGAGCCAAAATGTAGTAAACACAGTGTATAGTAGTAACAAAAACTAGACCAAAAATAAACTGCAATTATAGACCTTCCACATTTATCATCAGTAGCAATTTGTAGTAGATTTCTTACAACATAGTATACAGATAAGTCTTTAACCAACATTCTGAGGATCAGTACTGTAATATGACCGACTGAAAGGTCAACATATGTGTAGCAGGAAAATAAGACTACATAAGAGCGGAACTGTAATTAGCTCATTAGGCTTTTTATGCTCAATAACTCAACTGTCCCAAACTATATAGAACAACTAAACAAGTAAATAGGATTTAATTAGTAGTATCTCTGTGTTTAAGCTACTGCTTAAATGTTTTAGAACACTAGCAGTCAAGAGTTTTAAAACAGTTCTAAAACGTTTGACCAGTAGTGTTCTAAAACTTTACCTGGTAGTGTACGTGTATGTGTGCATACATGATTATACTTGTTTTTACCTTCAGTAAGAGCTGATACTTTGTGAGGCGCTGGACTGGCTTCAGCAGGTACGAATCCAGAGCCAGTTTGTGCTCCAGTTTCTTTTGGCACTCCTAAAAAAAACAGCCAAACAGAGAAGCACACAGTCACACGCTCGATACTGTATATGGCAGTGTACCAAACACTATTAATCCCTGCAGGCTTTACCGTCTGTAGGCTTTATGGTGCATTGAATACCTGGAAAAAGGCACAGTCAGAGAACTGCCTCCATAACGACTCTGATCGTGGCTTATTCTGACAGTAACATTCATACACTTTGAAGTTTTCTTTCTGAAAAACAAATGAACAGCATTCTTATACATCATACCTCATATACGCTTTCTTACATCATTTGATAATGCCAGCTGTGTTTAAAAGGGGATTATCATAGTTTTGTTTCGTATTGTTTGTTTGTTTTTGGTACACAAAGTCGTCAGGCTGGTTTGATTTGAAATGCTGCACTGTGCATAGACTTGAACTTACATGTGTGCTTATATCATCAGTACAGAGTAGCTTTAATGTGTTTATAACGTTAATTCAGTTCAGTGAGCTTAATATTACCACTAAGCCCTGATAAGCTGATTTAGGCTATCAAAACATCCTAATTATTCTTTTAATGCTGGTTTTTCGATAAGGACCTTCATCAGCTTGTTGCTTAAATGTTCCCGTAACATCTTAAATCATGCAGGGTTACATTCTGGTGCCCATTTAAGGTGGAACAGAAACATCATGAACAAGAAGCTGGTGTGTTAAAATAATAACAAAATAGTAAATCTGGGGGGAAATACATTTCTTTGGACACTATTTCGCCTTATAATACTCTGTATGTACCTACCAATTTAAATAATTTACAAAACTATTGCAATTATTCACATAACAATTTCTAGCAATAACTCTCTGTGACCCTTTAAAGACATTTGAGACATTAGATTACTTTAGTCTGGTTCTGGTCATCACCACTATAAACAATACTGAAGGGAATGATTCTCTAGGAATGAAGCATGTGACATCAAGCCACTCTTAATGTCTGTTTATAGCTCTTTCATGAAATATAATCATTCAAGTTAAGAATAGGAAAACATGGGAAATATAAGGTTTGGTTTCAACAACAATGATATACACAGACACAAACTATGGCACCTTTTTGGCCCCAACCACAAATATATGGCATGTTCTGGTCACTGACCTCACAGAAATATGGACCAAGTTTTTTGGAACTTTATAAGTTTAAAAACAATAATAAGTTAAATACATATATAAAATCATCATTTATGGGGTAATTTCTATTGGTAGGTGTCTGGTACAAACTCTAACCCCTAAAATTGTAACCAAATTATTGTGTGTTTATTTTTTTTATTATTTTTTATTAAATAAAAAAAAGGTGTCACACATTTTCAGGTCAATACTGAGTTTTAGTTCATAGGCAGAGGCCTTATTTCAGCCACACCCCCATATCCCTGTCCCTCACAGCTAGGAGTCTGAAAATCAGTGTACAACATTAAGAACTCACTACTGAAACACTGAAACACAATTTCTGTTTAGTGTTTGCTAGTCATGTAGTCATTTGTTCATAATTGGCTACTGTGGTCTAGTCACTCAAAGCAAAAGGATTTCAGTCTGTTAAATGTCTCAAAATGTGTTTCAGCTCTGATTTTTAACTCATTTGAAGATATGATAAGCACAGTCTAGGGAGAGGACTCTATAGGTATGGATACATCATGCATGCTATTCCTCACCCGCTCTAGAAAGCAAGCTCCTACGGCCTCAGGCGTTTCCAAACAGCTCTCCAGGTCCTTCAGGAAGAGTCTAAGAATCAGAGGCCATTAGTCAGACATTGCAGTTCATCATTTCAAAACCCTACTACCCCGCCAAACGAAAGCTCCCATACTACCCAAACCACACCGAGAGTGACTGACACCCAACGAGAGGTCACCTAGCTACTCCCTGAAACCCCCCCTGGCTGCTGCTCTCCCCTTCAGCTGTGTTCTCATTGGCTTAATCCAATCCCTATTTGACCAACAGCCATTTAGCGGTAATTAAGGCGCTTTAATTGGCGGAACAGCTTCACGCAGGCATCCAATTTGGCAATCTGGCCCAGCAGGGCTGGAAACCCAGCGGGCAGAACTAGTTTTCAAAGGCACTAACAAACGGAGCTGCACAAACCGGATAAGTTGCGTTTGAAAGTGGGGGAAAAAAAGGTTCTGACAGAGCCGTGTGAAGGTGTGTGAGGAAAGTGTGCTGCTCTGAGCCACTGAGCTGCTGGGTGTGTGTGTGTTTGGATGGCTTTTTCCAGCAGGTTGTTTATCTCACAGGAAACAGGAATCACTTATCACTCTTCTGCTGTATTAGTTTGCATGGTTCTATTCCCCTCAGCAGCAGGGTAATGAAGTTCTGAAGAACGTGTGTGCATGTGTGTGTGTGTGCGCGTATGAGTGTGTGCGGCCTTGCCTGCTGTGAAAATTGTAGATATCGGGCATGTTTCCAAACAGAATATCTCTCTTGTTGCGTAGGCTGGTGGGCAGGAGAGCAGAGAGCGAGGGGTTGTCCATCTCAGCCCTGTAGCCCTGTCGGGGTCCAACACACACCATCAACACATCAGCTACCTACTGCATCTCTATTTACACAGAGGTGGGCAGATAAACCTAAAAGTAAATATGTCATTAGTTCAATGAAGTAAAAGTACAATAGAGAAAGAAACACCTTAACTACTGATAAAAAAAAGAAAAGAAAAGACTAAAATCTCAGAGCTACACTGTACACTATGTAACAGCCAGGAAAACATACAAAAAAAGGAAAAATAGGTATTTTTACTGAAATGAATATTTGATCATGATGTAAATAGGCTGAGGTAGCAGATTTTTCTTTTTTTATTTTATTTAATTTTTTTATTTAACTGGGTCTTCACTCCTCAGTGGCTAATGCACCAACATGTTAGCTGTTTAGGAATTCATTTCCACTGTTTCTGGCGCTAACTAGCATCAGCTAGCTAGCCTAGTTAGCAGTAACGCTGAACTACAAGTGCCTTCTTAATCACATCCTTATCAATGCATCCTTGATACTGTGCTCACATTAAATCAAAACATTAAAGTGGCATTTCATGCAATTGTTGGCCTTTATTTTATTTTCTCTATTGTCCTGCGCTGTAATGGAATCAGTATCTAAGCAGTAATTTTATTATTGGGTTACTGGCACCTCTAACAGTTAAGCAAATATTTGTAATGTCAGTCGTACTTCAGACCCCGTCCTCAAGTAGATGAATCAGATGTTTGCAAGCACAATGGAAGAGTATTCCAAGAGAAACTTGGCAAAGGACATGTTTTACAAGGACGCAAGCGAATCATCTACTTCTTATCTTCATCAGTATTATGTGTAGACAAAAACAGCCAGAGGCCAGAGCTTGTTTTTGAGCCTACATGTGTGACATTAATATGTAAAATGCATGATGTCTGAAAATTGCCTCTGACTCTACAGGATTGTTTGCAGTAACACTCAGAATTAATACTTAATTTAAAATTAATAACATTAAATATTAGGGGAATGCACGAGTATGGCAATTGTTGTCCAAAGCCAACATCCAATATTGTCTGTGCACATATCAGCCGATGCATAAACATTGATAAAATATAGAAATTAGGACTAGATTGATCTGGATTTAGCAAATTATCCTTAAGGATGTAATGTAAAATTTATTTCCAGAAGGCTATAAATGCAGTAGGATGAATCAAATTCTGATATTTAAACATTTTGCTCTTCTGATGATCATCAATTATTAGTATGAAATAGAAGTAAAATCTTAACAATCTATCTGCTAACAGTAAGATGATTCCAATATCACTGTGCATCAATACTAAAAAGAGAATTACTGCAAAAAGTGCATCAGTTCAGAACGTTATAATTTGAAAACACTAAGAAAAGCACAAATGCATCAAATTCTTACTTAAGTGATGTAATTGAATGTAACTGAACAGTTCACTACCCACGTCTGTATTTTCATGAAAAAGAATTCTAGATTATTTATATCCACTGCTCTTACCAGAAGCACAGCCAGAAGCTCTTCTACATATATTCTCTCTGTCTCGATCAGCTCCTTCATTACATGCCTACATGAATGTACACACAAGCAACATAAACACAAAGATCAAAGAACAGATACATCAGAAAATACATATTTATTCTGTTATTAAATATAATATGAAATGGTCATGTGAAAGACATCATGGCTGATCACACTGTAATACAGCCCTTTCACTGTATATCAAAATAAGTGTTATTATTGATGCTGGGTTTGATTACTTTATTAGCCAGTCCAAAAGTATCTAGACAGTCCTTCTGATTAGTGACTGCAGCTAATGTCTACCCATTGCTGACACTAGCATTCAACTGCACACAAAGAAGTTTGATGGACATAAAAAAGCATTGCTAATAGAATGGGATGTTCTGGAGCAGTCAAATATAAGCTTAGGGTGAGCTTAAGTCACAATTGTCAGCTAGAGGGGATTAAACCCCCAGGATTGGGCTATAGAGCAGTGGAACTGTGTTCTCTAGAGTGATGGAGCACCATCCAATACCTTTGGGATAAGCTGGAGTGACATTTGCGATCCAGTACTAATCATCCAACATCAGCACCTGATCTTACTAATGCTTTTCTGGCTGCAATCAGATCCTCACAGCAATGTTCTAACATCTAGCATTATGCCTTATCAGACAAGTAAAGGCTTTTACTGCAGTACATGTAATATAATATAATAACAATATTGCGTTCACTTCTATGAATAATATGTTAGTTTTCTTCTATACAGATATCATTTTGTTGATAAGAGTTCTGTTAGAAAAGCCACATCCTTCTAAGACCAGATCTCCCACCACTAATAACACACCGAGAGACAGAGCAGGCTCACCGTTTCAGCAGGTCTGCACTGTCCTCCCCATCCACAATGTAGGGCAGTGAGCTGTGGTTCTGATAGTCATGCATCACCTCAATCTGAAACAGTACAGAAAGACTCCATTTACTACACAACAAAGTCTCGTGCAGGACAAAACCTGACAAGCACATGTTAAACGTTAGTCATGCAATTGTAGCTATAACGGCAAACTGAGCACTGATGTCACAGTAGAACTGCACTGTATGTTACAAGGTAAGGATAAAATACATAAAGTGCACAATGTATTTTTCCTTCCAGAAAGATTAAATATTCAATAGAAATTGAGCTGAAATAAATGACTGGACATTTTTTCCATTACCTTCCGGGAGTTGGGGCATTTTCGTGATGTTCGTTTGCCTGGTAGTGAAAGGTCAAAGGTGAATTTTAGGCTGGAATTGAAATCTGTGGACCGGGAAAAATATCAATAACATTACCATGAAAAAGATTGAGAGTGCAATCAGTGTCGGTGTTAACAGAAAGCATTTGAAGTCAACCTGAAATCTAGATTTTACACAGTTAGTTCAACTCTCTTGTCATTCACATATCCTATGCTTTAAAAGAAAAAATACTTTCCTGTTATTTTCCATCAACATGTAGTGACTTTCGCTTGTGTCTAAATGCTCCCTGATTTTTAATAGCGTGCAGGGAAAGACAACATTAACCAGTAATATCCTGTTTCACCTTCCCGTCTTGCCATCTCTATTCTATAATACAGTGAAAACACTAACACTAAGGCCAGACTGCACATCGCTTCCTACTCCCTTTATAGAGCAGAATGGTATCTTACAGATTGCAATTATAAAACTATTATAAACTGTGCACCTGTGGCTGAATCCTAAACTGCTATTCGTTAGACATACTATAAATTGCTTGTACTGTATATGCAGGAGCCGGTATTATTGTCACTATGTAGTGCAATATATATGGAGTAGTTTAAGGCATTTGAGATTCAGCTGTGTTTCAGTGAAAGTGAAATCCATTCTGGTTTCCAATTCACACTTTCCTTAAGAGGAGTAGTATATGCAAAAGTGCAGAACATTATATATACATGCATTTGCTGTCTGAAACATTTGTACTGTTTAGTAGAGTACTTGTTTTTTTAAGTGGTTCAAAATTCAAGACCAACATTTTTTTATGGTTCAATTACATCATCTGATTGCTGATTATGTCATAACTGCACAGTAATGTGTTAACATTTTATTTTGATTTAACTCTAACCATAAACCTAACCGTTTGACCCAAAAGCTAAACTTTTTTCTAAACCTAACCCTTTACCCAATGGTGATGATAATCAATACCATCAGAAAGTGTGCTGAAAATCTGAAGAAGATCCATCGTCCTGTTCTGTTTTTCCCAGTTTCTGTAATGAGTTGTAGCGTTTTTATGTGTAAATAGTCTGCAAAGATAAAAACCCCAGAGAAAGAAACTTTTCCACAGAAACCACTTTTCTCAGCTGTCTGACATGCCTCACTGGCGCTCAAGCCTTTTTCTCTGTAACAAGACGATGTCATCGACACAATCCTTATTGCCCCAACTGATGCGGCAGTAATGGCGCTCTGGCAGTGGATCAGTCGGAACACAGGGGGCAAGCTGACCAATCAAAACACACTGAAATTATGGGTAGGTGTGGCTCAAAGACACAAAAGTGTTGCAGGCAGACACTAAATACAAATATATGATATTAGAAAATATTGTGTAAAGCTTTTCTAGTAGATCCCAAAATTTAAATTATGAACACTGAATGGGAGCATACTTATAAGTATTGGTAGTTTGGTAGTTATCTACAGAAAAATGTAGATAAATATTGTGACCAATAATATTAACCAATGATGTTATGCTTCGCCTCCTCCTCTTTTCACCAGCCTCACCCATCATCAAAACACTCAAGAAGATCAAAAAGTTCCTTGACATCTGGTTTATTTGGAAATACATCACGTAACAAAAGGAAAATGTGTCACACTGATTTAAGCACTATTTAAGCGGGATCATTCTTGGATTGAGTTCACTGGGTTGTACTCCAAATTAAAAAAAAGCTTTCTAAACACCTTCCAGCTGCTTTTTAGGCCAATATTTCAGAGGAGAACTGGTAGGGTAGGCTGTGACCTGGTCACCAGGGTTAGCAGTCAGTGGACACTAGGTATCCACTTGTGTTTAGGTCTGACAGGTTTGTCTCTAAAGTGCTGGCACTAAGCACTGCAGAGTGTTAACCACAGAATCCTGCTTAACTCCTCTCTACTCTACCCTCTCTGTGACTGGCAGCTTCTCTTTGATGAGGGTGAAGATCACAGTGTGTCAGGCTAATACAGGGTGCTCTTTTCACCCTAACCACATTCGGCATGGCTCTCTTGATCTCTCTATTTTACAGAGCTTTCCTCTCTCATACTCATTAGTTCTACTCCTGTTCTAGGACTGTAATGGGAAAAATAGTTCTTGTATGATCCAGCATGGAGAACGGAGCAATACACCCACATTCACACAAAGGCTGTGGAGATTTGCAGCACTTGTGGCACAGTGAAGATAAAAGGGAGTCTAACATTCGTACAAGCCAATGATATGGAAGCAAGCAGCCAACAAAACCCACTCCACTTGCCAAAAAAGTATATTTGACCTTTAGTTTAACCAACAATGTTGATTTGCAGAAATAGGCTTTTACTGGAATTTCATTATTTCCAATTGAGCACATGATACGCAATAACACTCCGCAGGAATTAGTTAGTTGTACACTACTGCTGCACACTGTTCTTTTCCTCCATGAGAACAAACATTACCTAATGATAAAATATGTTCATGTTAGTTTTTTAAGTTAACCATGTTACCAGATTGGTTTGTGGTGTAAGAGTCACGCCTTAAACGAAAGGCTTCCCTAAATGAGAAAACTGATTTGTAAGAAGGTGGCAAACAAGAATACTATTGTTACACAAACCCGTGTGGAATCTAACCTGAAACCTCACACCAAGTTTTTCATTATTAGCTTTAACTGGATATTTTTTATATCATTTGAGAGCAAAGGAGCCTCAAACAGTTCCATCTGTCCTCCAGACTTCAATAAAACTGCAGTAGCTAAAAGACAATAACACTGAAATGTGTAGAACTGTGTTCTGTGTGTGTAGGTAGGCAACATACCATGTTTGGGGGAAAAGATTGGGGACTTGGAGCGGGGTGGGTTCTCCGGTCGGGGGGCCACCAGCTGAACTGGTCTCACGTGTTTGTCTGCGAGTTTCTTCAGACAGTTCTGTCTGGCCTGGATCAGATTCTGCACAGATGTGTGCTTCTCGAATGTCTTCTCTATGTGAGTCTAGACACACAAAGACAGAACACGCAGAACACACAGTTTGCAAAAGTTGCCCTGTTTAAATGTCATGTTTCGTTGACGTTCTAAGTAAAAATAAGTTAGCACACCCCCTACAGGGAATACACTTACATATGGCATTTTATTTTATTAGCTCAGTTTAACAAATAGAAATCAATAAAAAAATGAAAAATGCCAAAATGTTTCCACATACCACATTTTATATTTATTTTTTTCCAATGTGTTAAATGCATCACATGAACAGTGATTAATTGAAGTTAAATGAGCAGAAGGTTTTTTACTTTTCACTTAGAAAATCAACAAAACGACCTGGAGCGCTCAAACATCTGCATACAACAGTAAAGTGAAGGTTCTGCCACAAATCTAATTAGTATATAACTTCAATTTACATAATACATAACTACATAATTTCAAACAGTTTAGACAAACATGCAATTTGCAAATACATTTTTTGGATTTGTTAAGTAATTTAATGATTTTGTTCTTCCTTAAATCTTTTCAACACGACAATTAGACATTAACAGCCTTAACCAAATGCATGTCCTACATGATATTACACAATCATTTACTAGAAATTTGTTCTGCAATGGTCATTTACCTGCAGCTGAGATGTGAGCACAATCTCATATTCCATAAAGAGCAGATCCGAGCCTGCACTAAGGAGCGCTGGTGCCCCCTCCTGGAACTTCTCAATATCTCTCAGAGCTGCCTGAGCACCTTCTTTAGTCTGGACCCTATCTACCAGCTGATTGGCCAAAAGGTAAGTGCCCTCATCACACCACTGCTGGGCCTGCCAGATCAGACACAGTGGAAATATAAGCATCAAAACAGTGATTTGTTTACTTGTTGGGAACGTGATTCTGAAATATGAATAGATAGTTTATGATCCACAGAGTTGCACGATTCCTAACTAAGACAGAGAGGAAGCCGTGTAGCTTACCTCCTCTAGACGCTGCAGTAAAGTCTGTACTTGGGTGAGTGCTTTGTGTTTAGCGCTGATGGCAGAGCTCAGTGTATCACAGTGGTGCCTGAGTTCGTTGCAGCGCTGGATTATTAATGCCATGGCATAGTGATGCCCTGCAGCCAGCTGGTGACCGTGCAGTATCATCATCTGGGCACGGGCCATTTCCTCCTGACCACAGAAAAAACAATACAGTTAGACAAATGCCTGGACAGACATTAAGGTAGACAAAAGAAACTAGAAAATCTTGTTTGTATTTATATCCCATGAGATGATTAGACATGGATCTGTTAAATTCTCCCACCAGCACACCTGACTTAACACTCTCCATTATCATAGTTAGACCCCCTAATATCAGTTATTCAGCAGCTAACTTAGATGAAATTTTAATGAAAAATGTAGGTATTACCTTACAATAACGCTGCCCTTATCAAGAGTTCATAAATGGATTAAGGGGTGTTTATTAATGGTTACTTATTGGCTAATAAACACGAATGTAAGGCCAATGGTGACCTGTTCAATCTGATGAGTATGAATATCTGGTGTAATATAACGGTGATAAATAAAGTAACAAAAGGAAACACAGCTCAGCCAATTCATTAAGTACACGTCCCTGTACCTACAATATTAGTCCTTTTTACCACTTTGTAGTTCTACTCTGCATATTTTGTTGCCATCCCTTTTACCCTATTTTTGAAAGGTCAGAACCCCCACTAGTCCACCACTGAGGTGTTATTTGGGTGGTGGATCATTCTCAGCACTACAGTGAAAGCAGCTGGATGGAATTGGCAAAGATTAAGCTGGTGAGAAAATGTGGGTAAATTAATTAATAAATAAATTTATATAGATATATATATATAAAAATTATATATACATTTATTTATAAGTAGGTGGATTTAGTGACCTAATTAATCATCTTTAATAAACACCTAATTAGAAAAAAATTAAAAATCAGCTTCTACAGTGTTAGGCCCAAATAGGTTTACACAGTGTCACTCACTGTTCATCATGTGACAAATATGGAAGAAAATGAACAAAGAGTCCTGCAAAGATCTGATATAAATTCATCTTTTCTTAAGTAATATTTAAGTTGTACCCTTAATTGCACTCAATACAAATGTTTGTATGTACATTATTAAAATATTTTTGCCCTGATGTCTTTTATTTTTTAAATATTTAAGATAAAAAACAATAATTAACAGATTTTTGTAATTTATGTATTTCATCAAATGTTTAATGTCTTAAAAGACATTCTTTTCATGGAATGACTTCTGTAAAAGTATTGGACCTCCTTTGGATTAATGTAACACAATTACACATTGAAAATCATAATTCATTCTATTGATGAGCAAACAAAAGGCTTACTACCCCAAAAACATCTAATGTATTCAGTAGAGTGTGGTCACAGTAACTGAAACAAAGAGATAGTTAAGATACCATAGTTCTTCTCTCTAAGATGTCCAGCTCCTTGATGGTCTGCTCTGTCTGGGCCAGGGTGTCTCCAGTGATGATCACCTTCCTCTCCTGAGCACTCAGTTTGTCTAAACAGCTCTCCATCTGGAAGATAGATATAGAGATACCACACACTAAATACCTACACACCTGTACAAGCTAAACTCCACCTGAGCCTCCACTATAGCATTGGTTTTGTGGTTTGTACCTCTTGGAAGCTGTGCTCATATCTCAGCAGTTGCAGGTACTGCTGTAGTTTGAGGTGGTGCTTATCAAAGAAACCATCAAAAGCCATCTCCATGTCTCTCAGCTGTGCGAGAAGTCTGCAAGAGCAAGCAAAAAAACAAGTAGCGCAGTTCTTCGGCACTGAACTTCATGGTCCTAATGCTCCTATACCATTGTTAAATCAGTTAACTGACAATTCAGAGAAAGTTGCACAAACCCTTTGTGGGGGGTTTAATCAGACTGCAATACACTACAGAAAACACTAGGGCAAGATGGACTTATGGCTTTGTTGCACCACAAGAGAAGAAACTGACTGTAATTTTTGGGCTTTGAATGAAGGTAGCAATACTGTGATAGTGACAATGTGAGACACAGTAGATCAAGTCGATTAACTAATTATAGACTGTAGATTAATTGACTGTAGAATGATTGTTAATTAGGGATGCACAGCTAGAGTTGGACAAGATCCGCAGAGTTTTGCACCAGACACTGTACTAGTTTGATTTAGCTCTATTGCCATAAAAGATGTGAGCCAGGTAAATAAAATTGGCTGTTGGTAAATAAAGAAATCAGAACAAGCTATAAAACCTCAGGACTGATCAATCCCTGCTTGCAATTCTAATGGAAATACCTTTGCACTGTGTCCCAGTCCTGTGTTATGTCCCAGTGTGTGTCTTTATTCTCATCCTTCCCAGAAGCCTCTAGACTGGAGAGCAGGTGCCGTCCCTCCCTCATGACTGACTTGATAGCATCCTGCACATGCAAACATCATCACAAATAACACATACCATCTACTTCTGTCAAAGGCTCAGGAAAGGCACCAGGGGAAACAGCTGAAGGTGATCAGAGAGGTGATCAAGAGAGTGAGCAATAAAGCACACACAGAACCGGAGCAGAGACGTACAGTTACACTGCCTGATGATGAATTTTGGAATGTATGGAATGTAGGGATGGCGGCACAATGGTCTAGTGGTTAACACTGTCGGCTCATAGCAAGACGATCCAGGTTCGGTTCCCGGTCCGGCCCGTGCTCTATGGAGTCTGCATGTTTCCTCCCACAGTCCAAAGATATACATGTTAGGTTGATCGGTCACTCTAAATTAGTAACCTGTTCATGGTGTTCAGCCCCCGCTGTGACCCTGACGAGTGGGATAAAGCGGAAGATAATGGATGGATGGAATGTAGGGACGACAATCTGACCTTACTATGCAGTGACTGAATTCTGACCATTTACAGTACGATACAAAGGTCATTTAATTTTCCATCAAACTGGCTATTATGTATAAGTTGTTCATAATACTGTACAAAATACTCACTCTATCACTATTCAGTGTGTCTGCTCTTTACTTTTGTGCACTCTTAACTTTTGTGCACCTCTTTCATCCTCCTTCCCATCTTAAAACCAGTTATAGCTAGTTTATATCAGCCCAACAGAAGCTGTTCCTAAAGTTTTCACCGACATTATGTTTCCCTTCAAACAGATACTTAATGTTAACACAAGCAACTACCCAAAAACATTAGCTGCCCTGCAGATAAGAAAAGGAAGGAACTGAGACTAATAATAAATAATAATTTGCACTAGAATGCAAAAACAGGATTTTGAAGATGTAGAATAATGTTTAATAATGTAATTAGTCTTAATCTATTATTAATTTGAGATAACATTGTTACCAACTGTTAACCAACTTCCAAAACTGAACTGTGGGGAAAAATCCCTGCATATTTCTCCAAAAAACGACAGCAAGTCTCCTAAGAAAAATGGAAACTGTAATACAGGAAAAGCCTAAATAAACTAAATATTGAAAAATGTAGTACTTTTGCTCAGTACTGTATGTAAGCAGCAGTGCAATATAAACTACTGTGTGATTCAAATAAATCCCACAAATTTTATTTTGGCCAAACAAATGAGTGTATATATTACAGTCCTTTCTGACGGAGTATAGCATTCAATCAACGCAGCTGAAATTGTACTTTCTTTGATTTTTGCAATCTAGATTTGTCAATCTAGAATATTGTACAGACACATACACTGTTTATTTTGACTGTTCATTGTGAAATTTCAGCACCACAGAGAAAAATATTAACTGTATTAAAAAAGAGCGTTTCTCTGTTTGCTCAGCAGTACCTTCAGTCTCCTGTACTTCTCCGTGTGGGACAGCAGCAGCAGCTCGATGGCACTGCTCTCTTCAGGTAGCTGTGTTTCAGCCAGCTCTGTACCAAACGCCTGCAGCATCTGAGCTATGTCCTTTACCGTCACTGCAAAACTCTCTATGGCCTACAGAAAGAAAAAGACACCACGTCATTACTGTGTATTTGCATTGTGTTTAATCAACGTTCAGCTGTTCCTGAGCAGAGAATAGACTGGGTTGTGAGTGACAGGGCAGTGGTAAAGCAGTACTGTTCTGAGGACGATCCAGTCGCTGTGGCAGTAGTCCAGAGTGCCTCCAAACTCCGATGTCAGCTGATTCTCGTCAATGTAGCGCAGAAGATCAGTGACAGAGCTCAACATCACTACCTGAGAAGATATACAGTCTGTGTCAATGAAGCAGTTACACAAGTGGACAGGTATGGTGAGATCTTCTGTATTACTTTAATTCAGTACTTTGCACCGGACAGGTAATTGTGTAACCTGCTCTAATGTCAGCTATTATACAATGACGGACAATATGACACAAGATATAACATCACACAACAAAACAAAAACAAAATCAAAACAAAAAATAATATTAAAAACAGAAGTGCCACTTCAAGAACTGAATGAAAAACAGTTTTATTAAGTTTTATTAAGTAAAAAAATTAAGACTTTTATAGAAAAAGCTACAAAAAAACTACAAAACACAGATAATTTTATTCTAACCCTTACAATAAACTACTTTAGGAGTGAAATCAAATGTTTGGTAAAAAAAAAAAAATAAATAAAATAATGGCAAAATAATGAGTCAACATTTGTTACCGGTTGTATTTTAGCATCATATGCATTATATACAAACATCATAATGTCATGCTAAATATTATGTGCTTTTCCCCCAATTTTAATTAATTGATGAGATGTGACGAGGTACATATACATGAGCAGACTGTAAATAAGCAGATTGTTGATATGAGGCAAGAAGCCGCTTGTGTTGCGCCTACAGTCGAGCTACATACCCAGCAGGAGATAATTACACTGGGTGATATAAATGGATAGAAGTCATGTTGGTTGAAATGATTTTTAAAGACAATATTTGGCAGCTTCAGGGCACAGAATGAGCCTACAGCCCATGCCTGTGATCCAACTCCAAAGCCAATGAGAGAGAGAAATCACTTCACTCTGACATGCAGCTTTAACAGTGCAGCTGCAAAAGTAAATAAATAAATAAATAAATAAACTCCAGCCTATAAAAAGCTTACGCAGACCTTTCTATGCTCAAAATGCTTTGAAGTTTTGCTCTTTTACTGCTTTCTTTTCTTTTTTTAGCACACGCAGTTAAACAATCCTAAAATTTGGTGTGTGCAGCACTTTTAACTTCCACATCCCTAAACGCACGTGTGACAATATCTGAGGAAAACTTTCCCTGTCGTGACACGCATCAGAACTCAAACTCTCAATTGTTTTAAAAGCATTTGAGCTGTGAAATGAGCCAATATGTGCTTTTAACAACAGCCTGGAAGAGTCAACTGTCAAATCTTTATTCAGGAATTGAATGGGGAGTAAATACAACTTGGGACATACAGGCATTTTCAGCATGAAATCCTCTTGGCTGAAGCGGAAGCCAAGATCTGTGACGGTGCGCTGAAAGAAGCTGGTTGGTCTCAGAACTAGCACCAGGTGGAGATTGCCTGGAAAAGAAGCCTGATAGAAAGAGAAAAATTCAAAGTTCTCACAAGAGTTGCAGAATAAAGACAACATAGTAGTAAAATCAGTCACGTGATCATTTCCCAAACGTCTCTTCACCCCTTTAAATCTGACTGCCAGGCGTGTATTGCAGCTTATTTAATGAGTAGTTCAGACTGAAGCATCAAGACAAACAGACTAAACTGCCTAAACTGTTGAATGTTCAATACATGAATATATATATATATATATATATATATATATATATATATATATATATATATATATATATATATATTGTTATATATGAAAATGCCAGTGTTGTTAGTTTCACAGTGTTTACATGCAATATCATGCAAATGGTTACTTTTTTTCCTTTTCTCTTGTAAAGTTATTGTTCTGACAGTTGCCATATATACATTTTGAGGTCACATACACAGCCTTTGAGATTTTTCAGGGACGTCAATGCTTATTTCAACATGACAACACTACAAGCCACTTTCTGCATTTTACAACAGTGTAGCAAAAACAGAGAGTGTGCATGTAGACTGGCCTGTCTTAATTCCAGACCTGCCCCAATTTCTAGGAACATACCAGAGACAACAAATCTGGAATGAATGTATATTTCCAAAAATTCACATGGCACAATATGAAATATCAGTTTTTTCGACTGTTTTCATTTAAATACTGTTCAAGCTTCTTTCTGTTTTTATTAGCATATTATTAACATATTGTCCCAACCTTTTTGGAACTGAGGTTTGTACATCTGATTTCGGGGCATACAACATATGCACATGCTGTGAATGCATGTCCAGTGCTGAACCTACTTAACCATAGACAGGCTTAAATGCAATCTAGGAAAAGCAACAAAACCTTCTCTCTCTCCCAGCACATCTACATACGTAAATGTCTATTCTCCATCACTCGCACTCTACAGACTTGCTAAAGTCTCTGTCAATCAAACTGAATAATCCCCTACCAAAGCTTCGGACAGGCTGCACAAGTAGTTCCTGCTATCTCAGTACGGCTACTATATGCCGAAACAACATCAGATCTGCGTTAGCTTGTTTTTATTAGAGTATTTTGTTCTATTTATCATAAAATTACTCCAAAGGGAATCAGCACTGTATACAGTATACAGTAACCGCAGTTACAGACAGGGAGCCTAAGGTGTGCTGACTCTGCAGGATGCTGCCAGCAACTACAGCCACACATGCAGTGATAAAGAGGACCATCCGTGTGCATCCAGAAATAAACCAGAAACAAAGTCTGTTCCACGCTCACTGACTGATCACTGACAACCAGCAGAGCTGAACTTCTGCAGGACTAGCTCCGACTCTTTCTTTCTTTCCAATAACACGTCCAACACAACATGAGCACCGCCGCGTCATTTCCAGCCAACGCGTTAAAACCCCAGCAGCACCAGCGACCCGCGCACAGAGCACTGACTGGCCTGCACAAAGCTTATTCTCTCCAAGTCGTCAGACCGCTGTGAGCTTTTGCGCCACACTCGACATTGATCTGCCCTCTGGCGTGACGTACGCGGTCGTTCGTAAAAAGAGCGTTTCACCGGCCGCTCACTCCTCACAACGCAACGCCAGGCTGCATTCAGTCTCCAGCCGCGAGCAGACAGCCGGGAGGTAAAGCGCGCATGACTAAGCTAAAAAGTCCTCCACACAGCCGCAGTGTGGCGATGCAGTCGTGTCGCAGTCTCGCTGTCCGGATAAACTTGAGGCGAAACTCTCAGCGCGGCTGGAGAGGCGGGAGTTTACCGAGGCGCTGCGGCTCCTGTGAAATCCGCGGCGGTCGCATCGCTCCCCCATCCCCGCCGAGGCTCTGCTTCGAACCTCGCCCATCATGAGCTGGCGATGGCCGGTGTGAACGGCAGGATGGCAGCAGCGCTTATTCATTCTCTCTCTCTCTCTCTCTCTCTCTCTCTCTCTCCCGCGTCATCTTGCAATACCTGCACGTAACGTTTATGCGGGCTCGCACCTTCCTGCAACGTCACTCCACACTGTAGATACAAAGCTGCTGCTCACTGTAGCTCTTCTGCAGTAAAGAGCTTTACACTTTTCTGTCTACAGTTAGGAGAAGCATTGTTTCAAGCACACTGATTTACTAATTACTCTGGTTAGAGACCAGGGTGGATGTAGGCTAGGGCATAGGAGCGGGTTTGACATTTGCTAATATGAATCAAAGCCCACCCTATCCCCAAAATATTAGCTATAAGCTGATTCCACTGTAGGTAAGGTAGAAAATCACTGTATGTATAGTGACGTAGAACAACTTGGTGGAATTACAGTAAATTGCCAATAAATAAACAAAATACAACATTACCTGTACTTCTGTTAATTATTAGATAAATTAAATTAAATATCTCTTTACCAACTAAACAAGACACTCCACATTAACTGGTACTGATGTCAAAAAAAACATTAAACTATACATGCAATGTCTGGATTATATATATATCATTGCTGTCCAAAAAAAAAAAAAAACTATCACCATTTTTGTTGATTTTGAGTGTTCTACATTATTTGAACATGCCAATGTTTTTTACATTGTGTGAAAATTTCATGATGACAGAAGTGCTCCAAAATAGAAAAAAAAAATAAAAATTCTGGTTCCATTGACTTCCATTAAAAGAAAATTAGTTTTTTGTCCTCTCCTGTAAAGTTGCAATTTTGGAGATACTTCTTATTCATTGGACACCGACGATATATAACCAAAGAAAAATATTGTTTTCATAATTCTGAAATGAAATGACAAAAAAGTATGTTAAAGTTTCCTGGCTAGACAAGACTAACACTCATATTAGACAGTAAGGCTGTGTCCCAAACAGCACACTCTGGAACATACTGCACTACTTTCATTAATTTATTCATTTTATTTATTATATATTTTTACGCATTTAGTGTAGTAGCAGTATGCGATTTGGGACGTGGCCAGAGAGTAACTTTACGTTTCAGAGTGCTTTCTGACAAAAGCTGTTATAAACGTTAGCTAAGCCAAACCCTCCTAGTCTGTTACTATAACAACACAAAATACAAAAGCTGTTTTTATTGTAGTATATTTTGTCATCGTTGTTATTTATTGCTTTCATCACTGACCTCATGTTTAAAGCTGGTGCAAGCCTTAAGAAAGTGAAAGACCCAGACCACCTAACAACCAGAGCCCCTTGCTAACAACAAACACAGCGCATGAATTGCAAAGGCTGCCAAACAGGCTTTTAACATAAAAGTTTTTTAAACTGTTTCTGCTTTTGAGTGGTTTAATTTTTGGGTGGGACAAATCTACCCATTTCTGATATTGGATGGGACATGTCCCCCCACCTACATCCACCCTGGTCTAAAACTAGAGTGTGCACTGTGCACAACTGTAGTGTAACAAAACACTACATATGAAATGTTGACACCAGGACATTTTATTGTTCATGGTTACCACTGTGTTCATCCCCTCCTCTTTTAACAACAAAGTGTTAGGGAACTGAGGAGATTAACTGCTTTAGCACTAAATGTTTTCAGTGGGTGACAGATCTGGACTGCATCTGCCCAGTTCAGCACCTGGACTCGTTTACTACAGAGCCGTGCTGTAGTATGTGCAGGATGTGATTTGGAATTGTCATGTTGCAATAAGAAAGACCTTTTCTGAAAAAAACGATCCCGCAAACCACAGTACAGAGTCACTTAGCTAGTCCTATGGTAAGATCAGCAACTATGCCAGCCCTGAAAGTCTCGCAGACAATGTAGCATCACCCAGGTGGCAGCTCCACTATAGAATAATGTCTGCTTAATGCAGTTTTCTGAATTACACAATTTTTTGTATTTTGTTGCTCATGTTCCAACTTCTTTAATAATGTGTTGCTGGGATCAAATGAAAAATGACAAAACAATTAAATTAAAAAAACAAAAACAAAATATATATCTTTAGCCGTTTGGTTGTCCTATTTTTATTTTGTAACCTTGTAGTTAAAATTGGCCGGTTTCACATTTTTACAGTGTAATTTTTACACTAATAACCACATTACAAAAATACTTCTTTATCTAGAAATACTTTTTCCTTTGTGCTTGAGTGCAAGCTAACTGCAGCTAACTGTGAACTGCCTCTGAATATCAGTAAAGAGAGAACAAAACACAAGCAAGAAATATCTACAGTAAATATACAGTCATGGAATGTAAAATTATTCTATTTTTTTAAAATAGTCTGTAACTGAGTTATCAGTTAAGCACTGTAGATGTAAAGAAAAGTACTGGTAATTACTTTTAACTGCTATTGCTTTATACATTATAATCCAGTACATTTACCAAATTTTAGCTTCTTGGTAAATGTATATTATTTATAAAGGCCAAGCTTAGATTGCATTTACTGTACAGCATCATAGAGAATGAAAGCTTTGGGCAGCTTTCCAACTGTTGAAAGGAAACGCTGCATGCTGCATTAGTCCAGGTAAGTGATATGAGTTCAGCACCATGGACAGCTACCAGGCAGTTGGGGGTTTATTAGAAGTAGACGTATAATGTAACTTTCTGCAATCAAACAGCAAATGATAGAATCTTAGATAAATCTGTAAATTCCAGTGCATGTCAACAATAGCAACCTGAGCACAGTGGTAAATGAGAAAGGGAAAAAAGAACGGCTTCATACTTTTAATCAGTACTATTCTCTTACCGCAATCCTTGCCAGTGCTGTTTTGATGGAGGTCCAAGTGTCCAGTCTTCGGTCTAAAATGATGATGAATTTTACTCCAGGCTGCCGTGTTCTGAAAACGGAAGCGGTGCATCATGTAACATATCTCAACTGCACGGACATTAAAGAAGATGCTGGCAGAAGTATGTTTTTATTTTTTTTATAATATTATTTAGCCAAATCATTCCTTTAATGCTCAGACTGCTATGAATCTAAACAAAAGTACAACCAAACAAGGCAAATTACAGGGAAAACTAAGATATGCTCTTGAAAATATTGTAAAAGAGTTGAAAGCCTTTTACGTATACACTTCTTTACTGATCTTACGATTAGTGCGAGACCTAAAGGGAGGAGTGTTTGAGAAGAGGAAGCTTGCATGGTTTTATGTGGACAGAATCTATAAAGCAGTGTTGGTGTGCTGCATTGCAGAGAGAAAGCAGCAGGATAAATTAGACACACACCGTGGGATCAACGTGAGGTACGTGAGGACTTTAGCCAGAGCCTCCTCCGGGATGTCACTGAAATCAGAGCACTCCGGGAGAGTGATTATGACACTGGAGTCCTCACCTCGGCCTCCTGCAAAAACCATATCACCATATTAGCAGAGCTTCAGTCATGCAAGTGCGCTGTTTGACAATGCAGTCTGTAAATGCAGAGATGTAAATGAGTGAGCTCTGTTAATATTAGATGGTCTTTATAATAAATGTATAGCAAATGTGAATGATAATGGAATCTGTACCAACATTAAAGCAATAGTTCTACTCTACTCACACTAAAGTACTGCATCAGCCAAAACAAGCTTGGGATCTGAAGTTTGCTTCCTTAGTTTTGCTTTGTATTTCCAAGTATAGTGTAGCTTCACAAATACAGTGAATCCTGAATTTTCTTTTTAATTTTTTGTCTCACTAAAATATTTAAGAGTCCCATAAAAATGTAACAAAGAAAATGTCTAGAAACATGAAATGTGTTCCATTAAGTGTTCCAACACTTATGTCGCCCATGTAAAACAGTAACAACAAGCATCACACTACCACCACCATGTTTGTTAGCATGATGTTCTTATTGTGAGATGCTGTGTTAGCTTAATGGCAGATGTAATAAAAAGGTTTTACGTTTGACTTAGCAGTTCACAGCACATTATTCAAATATGCCTAGGAGTCATCAAGGCGTATTTAACAATGTGAGATGGGGCTCTATGTTCCTCCTGCTTAGCATTCTTTGTCTTATAGATATTCTTTCCAATGTTGGAGTCATGAACACAGAATGAGGCTTAGATATTCACCTAGGTTCTTTTGTGGCTTCCAACATAAGTCACACTATTATGTCTTATTGTGTTAAATGATGAGACCTTTGCTGAAAGAGCTCAATTTCAGTGGAGTTTAGATTCAACAGGGCAAATAGTCAAGCCGGGTTGCGTATTGTTCAATTGATCCAAATAGTCAACAAAATGTAGTTAACTAAGGGAGCAATTACTTTTTCACATAGGGACAGTTAGTGTTGGATAACCTTGATAGATGGTGTTGGATAACTATGATATACCTATTTCAGATTACTTGTGGGTGATTATATATTAAACTTCCATTATTATAGGATATTAGTCTTGTAGCTGCAGTGCAAAACTAAAGAAGCAAACTTCTGACCTTAAACATGAGTCTGGTTGATAACTACATTAAAGGAAAATAGAGTAGACTTGATTTATTTGCCAAGCCACTGCTTTAATCCTCTATATACGTTCAGCACATTATAACTCTTCATCTTTTACTGAGGAACATCATTATGGAATATGGAAGATTAATAAGACTGCACAAGCAAGCCTATGCCACGCCTCACCTGATAAATAAGCCACTTGCTTCTCAATATAGCCGGCCACCTCTTTCAAACTCACAGGGACAGTCACCACTGAGGATAGAAAGAGATATGCAATGTATCCTCATCCTAGAACTTCAGAAGTTTTCCTGCGATGGTAGTCATAAGAAAATAATTTAGACAAGCCTGCCCAATCTAAAATTCCCGCCCATGGCCTCTGGTCTTTCGGACTTTGTGGCTATGGATCTGTGAGGCTGCATTACTTCAAGCATATAAAACACTGCCAGCTTAAGCAACTTCCATAGTAGATACCGACAACAAAATCTGCATTTACACATGCATTTCTCATCCTGGAAAACATTCTTAGCTCTTTGTGATTAATTCCAGATAACTTTATGCTTCTGTGGAAGCACACAGTATCCCCTTAGAGCAATAGGGAACTATTGAGGTCTTCTAAGCCTTCATAGGCTCAAAGTTCAATAAAATAATAAAAGGCATAATCATAATACATTACATGCTTACATTTATTAGTGCTGTACTAATTGTTTAAAAAATACATTGTTATCAGCATTATCAGTGTTATTTTTTCTTCGTGACCAAGTTACCTGAATGACTAAACCTTTAGGACCTAAACTAAAGTCCAATCCTGTTTAAGTGTTTATATAATGAGGGCTAAAAGCGGAATCAGTGAACCCCATTTTGATGTCTAATTGATTGGACCTATTTTTGGGGAAGAAAAAACCCTGACTCTATACTTTCTCAATTCACCAACTGTAGGTATGAGTGGCAGCCAAAACAGCAGCAGCAATTTCAGGGCTGCAGTGTGAATCTGCAACAAGGTCATGTTTCTTATATACCTGATATAGATAGGTTAGAAGATTCAATTAAACATGGAATGTCATATAGAAGCTCCAAAAATCAAATAAAGTAATGTATCTCGCTGTTGGCTTAGCACGAACATACTATTAAAATCCCATAGAGGCACGAGCAGAATTTAATATTACCAAAGGTGTGTTTCTTGTTGTTGACCTGGTTTCGACATTTATAGCTTGGACTCAAGGCCTAGCTCTTATAGTCATGGTGCGCCTCTGGCTTATGGCATTATAAGAGAATTTAACAACCTTGATAATGTGCACTTGCGTGTCTGCCAGTTCAGAGGACCTGAGATTTAAATTGAGCAAGAGAAGATCTTTTCCAGTTAGTTACAATGTCTCCCAATGTCCACACGGAAAAGCTACAAAATGATTTGCTACAGGCTGGAATAAACATTTATTATTCTTTAAAGCTGGAGGAAATGAGCTTATCACAGTACAGACCTCTCTAAGGTCAATGTCAGTTTGTACCAAAGCGACAGGCTCATATGTTCCAAAAGTTCCAACACTGATACATTTTGTCATATGTACATTTCTCCTCTGAACTTTGCTGGATGTAAATTATAAGGAGAAATATAAATACACACAGGCTACAAATAAGCTAACACCTCTGCATATGCAGCGGAGTTAAGCATGTGGCTGCTAGCCTACTTAGTTACAGGCATAACTATACATGTACATGTACATTGATATAAAACATCAGCTACACAAACTGTGGCCTACTACTGGCTTTAGCCTTTTGATTGCAAAAGTTCATGACGCTGGTTTGTTGGTGGTTCTAATGAGGTTACCAGGATTTGTGGCTTGTGAATTTCGCATTCGTAGCAATATTTCTTTCTCAACTATGTAACAGCTTCCTAATTCAAATAATGCAGTGATACTCAGGAGGGAAATGTACCCAGGGCAAATCAAGTGGGCTTTAGAACTCATCTCAAAATACCCAAAACTGGCTTTGAGTGGCTTAGCTGGTCCACACGCCAACAGCAACTACAAATTGACGGCATGCTATGAAACACAGTGCAGCCAGACAGACGCAAATGTGAAAAGAACATGTTATGTTTCATCTAGCATGAAGAGGATTAAGTTCATAAATCCACGTTCAACATGGGCTCAAATGTACAGCTTGATCAAGATGAGTAGGTTATGGTCTACTGACTGAATCCTCTCATGATGAGAAATGCTATGTGGTATTGAACTGGATGAATGTGCTGCATGTCTGCAGAGCTGTCTATGTGGCCTGCAGCCAAGGCCCAAGCAGACTAAAGAAAGTGTGCAGCTGCATCTTGGTTACCATTACCCGTGCTCCCCTGCGACACTATAGGCTTACAACAGAGGATGTGTTCAAATTACATAATACATCAGCACTGGCTCCATCTCCAGTAACCTAGCAATACCTCCACTTCCTGCTCGTGTTTCAGACAGTGAAAAACAACCAGCAGCCAACTCCCAGACCTTCTTGGAGTCCAGTCTAGTCAGCTCTGTGTTCGACTGAAAATAAAGCATTGTTTTATAGGCTACATCCTGCAGATGTAATGAGTAAAAAGCAGTAAGTGCTGTAGACTTACAAGTAAATTAACTAAAACAATTCATATCTGTAATTTCCAGCTCATTTTTATTTAATAGAGTCATCCTGATTATTGTATTTTACTTCTGCAGGTAATACTTACCAGTCATTGCATCATCAATTCTTAGTTGGAACCAATTCTTGAAATGGCTAAAGGAATCATTTTTCTCATTAATGTCTCATTAAATAGGACTTCAGGAGCTGGACTGAACACCTTATGATGCAGCACTTATGACTTAATAAAAGTAATTCATTTTAACAATCTACTTGAACATTTTTATCCAAGTTCCACTTGAAAAGTCATTTCAATGTGACAGCATGCATAGAACAAGAATAATAGATCTTTGTGTCTCATATGCCATGATGACATCAATAAACACATAAGGATACAAGAGTAATTGTATTGTTAAGCCACAATTTTTATCAAACACACTTTCATTATGTGAGAACATGGAAAACGAATTAGTTTCTGGTAGCATTAAATTTCACCCCATGCTGAAATGAACACCCCCACCCCCCAAATACCAAGAGGTATTTTGAACATTTACATTAGTACATATACCTTACAGTACATATAGTCTGTATACATCATAACCTGTTTATTATAATTCGTTTTATACATTTGTTTATTAAACAATATTATATCATTACACCTCTTTTCTTATTTTATTCAAGTGTGAAATCAGGTGGCTCTTGTCAACATACAGCTCCAGTAAATAATAAATTAAAACTGTAGAAGCATCTAAGAGATAAAGTAATGTTTTGTGTGTACCTGTTTGCGGGCTTAGCTGAAAGCTTTGGCAGCAGTAGTGAGGCAGTATGAATGAAGTGTCCTCATTAGAGTTGAATATTTCATGTGCTGTGAGATCTCCACCTGGGGCTCCTCAGTGTTTCACTACGACCTTATCAGTTAACAAGTTCAGGACATGCTAACTCTGCTGTATTAGCAGCTTCTAGCATTGAAGAGTAGTTGAGATAAAAGATTTTATCTTTTCTGTCTTTTTTCAATTACACAGTTGTTGTTTAAAAATTACAAAGTCAAATGAAATAACTAATCAAGCTAGTAATGATACAGCTTGAACAAATGCAGCACATTTAGTTTAAATGACATGAGAATGTAGCTGTAGCTTCTGGCATTAAACTCGTAAGGCTACTAAGTTCAAAGGGACAACATTTCATGTTATAATTAAATGTAAACCCACCATCTGTTAAAGTAAGAATTATCTGACTAGCCTTTATTTTACCAACTATTTTGTTTTACATTAACAACTACATTTATATAGCAACACCTGTATTGTACAATATACATCAACAACTATATTCAAAAACTTAATTTACCACGATGAGAAAATACAGCAGGAGGACTTGCTGACTGGTCTTAAGTGATAAAATTCTTTCTATGTCCATTACATGTTTTGTGGCTATGTAATTTATATATTTTCACTCACAATGATGTGTTTAATTAAAAAACAGTAGTTCCAGGTTATGGTGTATGCTAACATGATACAGTGCTAGCCATTTAGCCATTTCTATGGGTTCAGACAAGTTTAGAATAAACATAAACCAAATTAATTCTAGATTTAGGGACAATGGGTTAAAAGTGACTTAGCATGTATAAGTAAGTATGATAAGTAAGACTTGTAGTCTATTTGTAGTCCAAACTTCATTCAAAAGAAGGTAAAGAAATGCCAAAGATATCAACATATCATGTTGCAGTTAAGTTAGCATGCCAACTAGCTACCTCTGGGCCTTCCTGTACAAGCGATAATCCCACTTTGAACCTCAAGAGTTCACCGTGCGTCACTGTAGCGTAAAGTCAAATCAGTCATCTCTTGTATATCATGTTGAAATTGTTGTCAATCAGTTGATTGCACTGTGGCCTACACTGTTCATTGTGTGCGTTACTGAGTAAAACATTACAATTTGTTTTGTCTGATTTAATCAGTGATTTCAAATTCAGTTTTAAGTACTTTGGTCTCTCCCTATTCTAAGAGAGAGGAGTCTGGTCTTGTATGGTTGTAAATAACTGCACTCTTGTGTTGTCAAGACAGCCAGCAAAGAACAGACTTTCCTAATAGGACTTCTTTTTTCTATTAGATCATTTGAGGACAGGTGACCAATGAAAGGAGGAGTCAATGTAACAATGACTAAAGCTCTTGGTAGGCGGCCATTAGAACAACTGCCACCCGCTCTTGCTGATCCCTGGTCATCAGCACACAAAAGAAGCGATTTAGCAAGAGTTAATACTGGCATTACCCTCACAATGTTTCGTCTAGACTGATCAAGTAAACAGCCGTTAAAGCTAACATTGAGGAGGGGGTGATATGTTGCCCTAGGGCTGGGCGATATATCGAGTTTTTAAGTATATTGATATATTTTTATATGAGATATAAGATGAGACAATATCGTTTATATCGATATAGTATGTGTTGCGCTGCAATTACACTTGTAGATCCACCAGTTCGCCTTTCTCTTCACACTGCCCGCCTCTCTCCCTCACAAAACTCACCCCTCCACACCGCTTCACCCGTAAACGCAGGCAGCGACAGCATGGAGACGATAAAGAGACGAAAGAAGCTATCGAGAGCAGCCGGTTAGTAAAAAGAAAAACAATGGCCGTCATAAGTAGGACTGGGTATCAAAACTACAGAGTACTGAAAAGTCTAAAAAAAACCCATTGCCTATTTTCGGTACTTTGCATATAACGCAAAATAAAAAAAATAATAAAAAACGTAACACGGAGAGCACACGCGCAGCTAGTTAAACATGTCGAGGCGCTCAAGAGTTTGGCTGTACTTCGAAAGAGTCTGTCTCAGAGCAGCTGCAGCAAGTGCTTTAAGATAGTGGCTTCCAGAACGGGTAATACATCTAAGCTGATAAAAGGTCTGATTACACATGGAACTAATCTTCGTCAAAAATTTTCGACTGCATGAGGAGCAGTAGCAGTACCGGGCTGTCGGAGACGCGAGAATCTGGGCTAAATACGTTTAACGACGCTGCTTCCACTGATAAAATATTGTCACGTCCGACTGGACGTGTTGAAGGATGACACGAGGCGTCCGAATGAACAGTCGTCGCTTTATTTAAGACTATTAAATAATTGAACTGCTGTCGGCCGCAACCACGCCAAAGCAACAACAGCTACAGCTAGCACGTGAGCTGAACACACACTCACGCACCGAAGCGCTCTCTCTCTCTTCGCTTACGCTCTCCTCCAATCACACGCCCGTCCCATACCCTAAACACAGCAGTGCATTTTTAACAGTCAGAACACATTACCTCAGATTCACTACAATATCAACAGGTAAGCTAGCAGTTCACTGTGCTGCTTTCTTGCTTTGCGAGAGAAACGAACACTCTTACTGCGGTCTGTTAGCGCCGAAGGGCGGTTATGATTTAGCTAACTTTAGCACAACACCAGCACGTATTAGCTAGATAGCGAGTGACGTGAACATTCAGTCACTGTATGAAAATTCCTGTATCGCTGTTCGGTATCGCTCGTGTTCTGTTAGTACGACATTAACAGTTACTTGCGTATCGACCCCTGATACTGCAGCAGAAAAGCTGAGGATGTCGTTTGAGAGAAGGGATGAATACCACAGAACAGCAACACATTTTATTGTTATATTTATTAAGGCTTGCATAGTTTTATAGTTTAAGCTTAAGTAATGCTAATGTTTGTTCTTAACGAAGCAGCACAAAGATGCCCATTGTTTGTTAGAACCAAATAAAAAGGTTTTTTGTTATCACCTTATAGGAAGAAAAATTATCGAGATATTTCGTATATCGCCATTCAGATAAAAATATTGAGATATTATTTTTGGTCCATATTGCCCAGCCCTATGTTGCCCCCTATTTTTTGGAGTATGTGGTGGCAAAACAGGCATCAGCATAAAAAACAGTACATATTGGTTATGCAATAAAATCTGAACTATTTTAGATTTCTAAACTATTTATTTTCCAAGAAACAGTAAAATTGTCCCCAAATCTCCCAGACATGACATGACTTCTTTTTTATTGTAAGTGTTAATCATTAGATGGCCTTACACTGAGAAACAGGTTTCATCCACTGACCCACTGTTGGCAGTTTCGTGCTTTTTCAGCTACAGGATTTTGTGTTTTGTATGCAGGAGGAATATATGGATCCGGTTTTTGGATGAGGAGGTAGTTTAATACAGGTAATTAATAATAGTCTTCCCATTTTCGTAATCTGATTTCCTAATAAAATATTTTGAAAGTTTATTAGGATACATATTGTTTGTTATTCAGTTAAATCTGTCAGTTTTATTGTTTGGCATTGATTTAAACATTTTTGCTTAATTAATCATCAAAATATAATCCATAGATTACTAGATTACTGTAGTTCAGAAAGACAGCCCTATTTCGACAACCCCATTTCCAATGAGCATACCGTGAGTAAAAAGAGAATGCAATGATGTGAAACATTACAGGGTTTAAATAATATGCTCAACATATTAAATGTATTTTTGTTTTTTAAATATGTGCCTATTTTGAAATTTGATGCCAAAAACAATTTTTAAATGTTGGGACAGGAGCAACAAAAGACTGGTAAGGTTGTGTAATGCTATAAAAAAACAAACAAAAAAAAACACCTGGAGGAATGTAGCATTACTAATTAGGTTAATTGGAAACAGGTCAGCAACATGAGTAGGGGTGGAAAAAAGAAAAAGCATCTCACAGAAGCTGATTCAGTTGTCAGATGGGGAGGAGTTCATAACTCTGTGAAGGACAGTGTGGACAAATAGTTTAAGATAAACATTATTGTAGTTAAATAGTGAACTTGGGGAATTCTTTTGCTATGGTACATAATATCACTAAAAGATTCATTATATCGTAAAAGTGTATCCAGACATTCAGAGTATCTAGCAAGGGACAAGACTGAAAACCAGTATTGGATGACCATCAGGCGGCACCACATCGAAACCTAGATTCTGCAGTGGAAACCACTGCATGGGCTCAGGAACATTTCAAAAAAACATTTTCTGTTAAGTTCAAACTCTACCAAGCAAAAACATAAACAAAATCCAGAAACACCACTGCCTTCTCTGGGCCCAAGATCATTTAAGATGGACGAAGGGAAAATGGAAAAATATCCTGTGGTCTGACCAATCAAAATTGGAAAGCATGGCTTTGTAATAAAAGACACTAAACTGACCTGCAGCAGTCCAGACATTTCACCAACATCTCACTTTCAAAACCACAGCAATTGATCTCCTTAGTTTCCAAACACAGTACAAGAAAACAAGAGATAGTGAATAGTTGATATGTTGCCTTTGTATCCTTTTCGATTAAATAAATGATTAGCGCCTGATTGCTTTCTAACTATATTTACATTTTACACAGCGTCCCACCTTTTTTGGAAATGGGACTATAAATACATAGCTAGCGTTAATACATAAAGAACATATCTACCAGTCTTTTACCTACATTGTAGAAACAATGTTTTCAGTTAGAACCTGCTATTTTCTCACCATCAATGAGTGCAGTGAGCTTGTGTTCATGTTTTTAGGCCAGCAGATATTATTTTACCAAAAAGGGATTTCAGTGTCAAGGGGATAAGAGAGGCCTGAGCTTTTGTAATGTGCCATTTGTTAAAAGAACCTCTGTGTGTGTCCATCTGCAACTGCCAGACTGGATAGATCTGTAATTGTTAAATGTGATCTCTCATCTGACAACAATCTCTTTTTGACTTGATTGAACTCATTATACTGTACTAAGAATACAGCTTTTTTAAATTTGAGGATGTTCCACACTGAATTATCGTATTCGGGTTAGGTCAGTAAATGACAGATCTAATACGGAATATAAAGAAGGATTTTATCAATTTGGGTAATATGGCAAAAAATAATATGTTGAAGCTGAGAAAAGAAGCAGCTGTGCCACAATGTCAAAAACTAAATACAATGTTTGTGGTTTTTAAACTGGCACTATCTATAAGAGTCAAGTCTATAATATTTATCAATATTAAATCAATATTATCAATAAGTCAAGCCTGACGTAGCATATGTAGCTTGTCAGATTGCTTTGCGGTTAATGTTTTTTTTGTGTGTGTGTGTGGGGCACACCAAAGACAACCTTATACAGGCCTGTAATCATTAACCAAACCAAAATCTCATTTACAGTGTTAGAGTTTTTACTTATTCTAAACGGTCTAAAACTCCTGACCTAGATAAAAAAATAAAAACAAACCTTGTATGTACAGAGACACTCTTGGTCATTAGCATGGACACAATGCTCATCATGTATCAAATTCAATGTACTGCTAATAATATTTCTCTAGATGTTTCTAAAACTGAAAATCTCTGATTGGGGTTATTTATGTACACTAGTTTGTAAACACAACAGGACTGTAGGGCTGAGGTGGACTCAGAGGGGCAGGTGCAGGTGTGTTCGGACGTGAGCGAGAGCAGAACAAAGCTGTCTCTGGAGCAGGCTTAACGGTGGCAGAGTGTGTGTTGGGGTCAGAGTCCAGAGCAGAGGATTAACTCTGTAGAGCATTTACTAGCGCAGGCATGGTGTGACACTGCACAACCAGCTTACCATACAACCGCTTTACTAGGAAAAGAGGCCACACACAAACACAGAAAAGCAGGGATCTCCTTCAGTCTTTACTCCAGAGTTTAGTATATACAACATACAATCCATTCCTTACAGTGGAGATTTAATATTAGTCTACAGATCTGCTATAAAAAAATTACAGACCATCCGTCATTTATATAATTTCCAGTCAAAACAACAATTAAGGACAATTTATTCCTTTGTTGAAAAGATAAAAGGTACCCCTCGCACAATAAAAAAAAAAAAAAGAATTGAAAAAAAAAAAAAAAAAAGAAAATGTGATTCCTTAAAAAAAATATCAAATCAAGCAAAGCCGCTGCTGGCAATTAGCAGACTGGTCATCTGAGACTGTGTTTGGGATGGCTTGGATCATTAGAAACTAAAAATGCAACCAACTGTTAAAGCAAAACTTTGGAGGTGTAGAAATATTCATCTGCATATTTGATCAAGAAACTGAAACAAGTCTGCAATACAGCTGGCAAACCACAAACATTAATTACTGAAATACTGATAATATATTTAGCTATTTTATCTGCTTTGTTCCAGGTGCTTCTGTTTGGGGAAATTAAAGGTGCCATAGCTTTACACTGGAATAGCTGAATAAGGGAGTTTGGTACATATAACTGACAAACTGTAACCCTAAACACTTTTGCCTTGCTTCGAATACAAATCCTGCATTTTCAAATTCAAATGTTCAGCGTCCACATGTTTCACAACATTCTCGACAAATTAGGATTAAAGTTACGAGTTTGTTCTGGACATTTTACTCCGGACAGTTTCTCAAACCAACATGGAGCAGCTTTGCTCAGCGTTTAACACTGAAGGGAAGAGAGAAGCAGTTATTAGCAACAGCAACCTGTAAGTAGCCGCCATGCTGTGTAACATTATTGGTGATGATTAAGCAGATCATCTTAAATGGAAAGTTTCATAGTGAGTAACAAGTTTGTGTTGGTGGAAGATTAAAAGAAAGTAACTTCTGTAGGTGACATCAGCAAGTTCTAAGTAACTAACGTTAGCATAGTTAGTTAACTAAAGAGTATGTCAAACTAGTTTGGCTTGTAAATGGATTTGTAAAACCACATCTCAATGTTTTTTCACCCAGACAAAAGCTGAAAATGTAGACACCAGAGAACAAAATACATTGCTAAGTATATGCATTCTATATCACCTTTAAATAAATGAACGGTGGTATCTGACTATTGCATAGTACAATTCAGGATGGTATAGTTAGCAATTTTAAATATATGGTATTTAGTGCTAATTATACCACTTTTAATAGTAACCCTAACCCTTATAATAATAACAACAATAATAATAATAATAATAATAATAATAATAATACTCGTTTTTGTTTTTATTGACAGTGTCAATCAATTCTTATACTCATGGATCAGAACAGTACATTTACAGCTTCCAGTATATTTTACCACAACATGATAATATTATTAGCAGCTGTGATCATTGTGTTCACAGATATTTTAAACCATTCATATTATCCTGTCCTTAATACGGGCATGAAGAAGAACTGGCATGTTTACTACAGAAACCTGCTTTTACTAAGGCAGTGCTCGGTGCTTCTATAGCTTGCAGCCTCTCCATACACTGAAACTGGCCAAGCCTGAGCAATACAGCTGGATCACATTACTGTCCCATGATTACACCGTACTAAATAAACCGACTGGTAAAAATAGCCCCTGCGACTGCCTTTTTTCCTCGATGTTACCTTCAAACACAAAGCCCAGGCCTATAGCAGTGCACACACACTGCCCTTATATCAACACAGAGACAGGTGCCAACAAGCTGAGCCTCGCTGCCAAAGCCAATCCCATTACCTACCGCGTTGAAACACCTAACGATAAGGTGAACACACACTATGTTTGAGGCACTGGGGCGTTTTTCCTCAGTTATCTGCATCTGTGCTAAGAATAGGTCAGATGAGCGAGGCTGCGGAGGAGACTGGAGTGAAGGGGGAAGCTAAGGAGCACAGGGTGAAGATGCTGAGTCACTGTTTCAGGAAGAAGCTACTGTTTGTAAGGGAAGGGCTGGTTTTAGTGTTGAAGTCAGTTCTAATCCAGCACAAGATAATTTCATATTAACTAAACTGACCAAAATAAATAAACTTAACAGTGACTAGAAATACTGTTTATACTATCCTAAAGCCAGCGTCTGGTCATTTATTCCATTATCCCATTAAAGTGCAAGGACTCATATGTGTCCACAATATAATTTACCGTTCTCATAAGAACATTGTAATACTAGTAGTTATTCAAAGGTAATACATACTGGTTACTGAATAATAGGAAAGGTGTAAAAATGACACAAAATGATAATAAGAAGTGTGTTTGACTGAAAAGGTGCAAAAGCACTCCCATATTAAAGATTATAAACATCAGGTCCAGACTTCGGATAAAGCTGCTACACCAGGATTTTAAAAAGCCTCAGTAATCCATGCAGCAGCAAAATTTTGATGAACAGCATACCTGCAACATGCAAACCAGGTTCTGCGCTGGCCCATATTCAAAAAGGGGCCTGTAGAACCCTTTAGAGACATGCATACAGGACTCACTTAACCCCTTAAACACTTGAACCCTAAGATTATTACTCATATATTCATCTTAACACTTAATACACAGTAACAACTATTAAGGTTTCAGTAACTACAGAGCAAATATGTAAGTAAAGGAGTAATGTGTGAAAGGTAGGGCTACATATGGGCCATAAGAGCTTAAGGGGTTAAACGTGGACAGTGTGTGTTATAAGTACTCACGTTGCAGTGTGCTCTCCAGCTCAGAGCCAGCCTGCAGGAGACTGTAGTAGCCCTCCATGTCTATCTGGGGCTGGTGAGGAGAGGCCGGGCCCATGCCCTAGCCAAAAGCCGGAGATATTGCCTCAAAGCAGGGCCTGCCAGGCCCTCACATCCTCCACTTCTCTGGTTCTGCTCCCCAAAAGCGAAACTGCACTTGACTATGGCTGGCTCAGGATTCCTCTTCTGTCACCGAGGTCTGGGTTCCGGATCACCTTGGGCAGGGCAAAGTGAGGTCCGCAAAGTCCAGCATCTTACACCCACCACTGCCAGTGACAGTGCTGCCCAGGAAACAGCAAGCACACAGGTCCAATAGAGGTGATGTAATGGAGGCTGCTTCACCTTATACTACACATGCACACGTCAAGGGAGGGGCAGAGAGGAGGAGGCTGCCAGGATGTTGTTCTGTCCGAACTGCAAAGACTAGTCCTCAATAAGACTAAACAAAACCATAACAGTCCCCTCCCTCTGCCTAAAAACATCTCTCTCTCTCTCTCTCTCTCTCTGGCCGGGCGAGAGTGCGTCAGTGCTGCAGCTCAGTGGGAGGCTCAAGCTGTTGGCACTCGGCCAAACTCTAGAGCTTCTCCAAGCACCTCCTCCTTTCTCGCTCTCCATTGGTTAGGCTGGCCCAGAGGCAGCAGCCAAAGTGCTGCTTTACTGCTGCATCTGGCTTCCGCATGCTGCTAAGCCCCCAGCTGAGGTTGTTTGAAGCCCTCACATGCAGTTTAAATATTATTAAGTATATCAAAACATTTTTATTTCTGTTCACAGAGCATCCCAAAAAAAAACACACAGTAATGTGAGGTGGTATTGCAGTTCTTTCAGCTGGGCAAGTATATGCCTAGCACCACCCATAGTCCCATAGGGGAATTAAAGGGGAATGTCAACTCAGCTTCTCCAATGAGGTTCGGTGTAAGTACATGGTTACAATGTAAATAAAGTTAAGAGTGGTTTGATTTGAAATGCTCTGTTCTACAACAACTTAGACAAAGAATTGTTCATAGCAGAGGTGATGGGAACCAGACTTCCAAGACATCTACTGGTCTCTAAAACCTACATCACAAAGATACTCCATGGAATGTTTATGAATACACAGCCTGACTTTTAAACAAATTCACTGTGGAAAGGTACATGCAGTCAGTGTCTTTTCTTTTTTTGGTGTTTTTGTATATTAGATGAAAGCTACATTTATGACGAGCTTGCAAGTTTTTTCCACAATACATAATTTTTAGACAAACCACTCAGAATTAATTTGTTTATATCTCAGTAATGGAATTATATAATACTTTATATTTTATAATTAGTTTGTAACATAAGTGACTAACAAGGTATGGGCAACAATGAACATAAACCTTTAATGTACACAAACTTTCTTAGAAACATCTGTGCACTTGACCAATCATGCAAAGTGATAATCCAATCAATGGTGTTAACAATGCAGTGCACTAAAGTATGCAGACATGGGTCAAGATCTTCAGATTTGCTAACGTTAATTATCCGAATTGGAACTAAAACGTAATGACTGCTTAGCATGCCTGTTGCATGATTGCTGGTACCAGGCTTGAGTATTTCAGAAACTGCTAATTTCCTGGGATTTTTCTGAATGACAGTTTCTACAGTCTTTATAAACATCTCTGAAAACACAGAGCAATGATGCTGAGGTCATTGGGCTACAACAACCAAGGATCTCTTCAGGTTCCGCTTCTGGCAGAGCAGAAATCTGAAGATACAGTGGGCACAGACTCCCTCTAGACTACCACATGAATCTATGGTCCCAACCTGTCTTGTGTTCACAGTTCAAGTTGGTAGTGGTGATGTAATGGGGCAGGCAATGCTTTCACTTCCCTAAAACCCAGAGAGCATCATTTGCAGCCTATTTGAGTATTGCAGCCTATTTGACTATTGCTGTAGACCATGCGCATCTCTTCACAGCCACAGTTCAGCCCTTCTAATGACTCCTTCCAGCACAATGATGCAACTTCTCACAAGTCTTCTAAAACTGATTTCATGAACATGCATTCAGAATACTTTCATGGCCTCCCCAGCCACAATATCTGAATACCTTAGAGCAGCACCTTAAGTAGAAAAAGAGATTTGCAGTGTGAATGTGCAGCTGACAAATCTGCAGCAATTCAATGGTTCAATAATGCAAAAATGTAAACAAACCCAATGGACATGCCATCTAAATGAAAAGTGAAATATTTTTTTTTAGGTCAGAACAGAACCTATGGGCTATTTTGATCAATGACAGTTACTTTGTAAAAAAAAGTTATTATTCAAGTACAATTAGCTTAAAAATAATTTAGAACAAGTCACCTGGAAATGCATGAAAATGACCTAGTTAACTGTACCTGAACTAAAGCTGTCACAATTTCCTCGATGAAAATCAAGCATTTGTTTAAAAAATGATCAAACTTTCTTAAAGAATCAGTTTAGCAATTAGTTTGCAACATAAATGATTAACAAGGTATGGGCAGATTATTAATAAATCATGTTCAGCAGTTTCAACCTTTTCCAAAGGGGGCGCTATTACCACTTGTGTAGATTTAATTCAGAAGTTAAAATTTGCACATCCCCTACAGTAGAAGTAATATCTTCCGTAAATAAATCAGTTCAACAGCTGCTAGTAGATTAATAGACAGGAAACTTGCCAGAAAACAAAACAAGACTCAGTTTGCATCGGCAACCAGTTCTATAGGAAAGATTACATCCCTTTGATCAATTCTAGATCATGAGTGAAATACATCCTGTTATTGTCAGGATTCTGTGTGAAAAGGTTTTAATCGATGATCACTTTATGCACTACTAGTGAGGATGTGATCCAATATATGTGATCCAACCAATTTGTGTGGCGCTAGTTTAAACAAACTACTCTCAACTTATGAGTTAGGATAGACTTTACACCCCAACTTACGATCAAATCTACAACCTATGGTACTAACGCACAGCTACCTTTTAAAAACAAGGCCACAAACAACACACACTGTCTACCTGCCTTCCTCTCTGTATTACTTTTAAACTGCTAAACTTCAAACTACAAAACCCAGCTGGAGCCTCAGAAATCCAGTTCAACCCCACAGCTTCACCACAGTGTGCAAGCCAACATAGGCATGCAGCTTCTGCAAGTTAAGTGTTGAGTGATCCAGCCTTGCAACTAATTAGTTTGACTAAACTTAACTTCAGTCAAACACGCATTTCTGTATTCTCCTAATGATAACTTAATACTCACCCAGTTTGAGTGTGTCCGTCTTCATCACTCCCGGTTACCATGTAGCTACATTATGAGTCTGTCCACCTTTTTTCTAAAAGGCACCTGCACACTTCTCCTCCTGCACCCCTGTGCTTCAGCTCCTCCTCCTACCCTGCACCGCCAATCACCTGCAGCTATTCTGACTGTTGACTTGAAGTGACCAGTCAGTCAAAGCAGGCCACACTGTCATCATGTGTATGTGTCCTTAAGCAGCACGATAAATACATTTGATAAATCTATCAAAGAGCAGTGATGTCACAACACACACATAGGCATCATTCACAAACATACAGTCAGTGCTGGCTCTTTAGGAGCGAGAGTCAGGCACACACCAGTGTCTTCTGGGTTAGAAATGTGTGCTGTTATAAACTGCATGTGTATATAAGTGCATATTAAAATGAGATTGATGTTTAGTTGGAAACGTTCCAAAATTCACCTCAATTATCAGCAGAATGTGAAGAAATGATTGTTTTGATTGTATTTTAAGATATCTACGTATCGTACTGCAGAGATATCTACTGAAGTTAGTAAGGTGACTAGCTAGCCCCGGGTCGCCCTGTCTCTCTGTGGGGACCAATTTCTGGTCATATGTTTTCCGGTTTTGTTGAGTATGAATCCGTGGCATCTTACTAACTGCTTCTTTAATTTGTTTAAGTAGGTATAAGCTGGTCAGCTCAGCAGACAGCTAAGAGGCTAACAGCCATCACTCAGTTAGACTTTACAGAGCGATTCATTTCAAAACTGATACAAAACAACATAGATGTCCTTTACTGTCCTATCAAAAAAAGTAACAAGCACACTTATTACTTCTTACGTTTTCACACAATTATCTGTTCCATTATCTGCTTCGTTACTCCAATTTCATTTCAGCTTGTTTTCATTCATGTACATTTACATTCCAGTAAAGGGTATTGATAACACGTCTTTGAAGTTTAACTTTTTGCACCATTACAATACTAATGCTCAGTAGAACACAGATATGCATCTTTAAATTAATTTTTATCCCAAATGTATCAACATTAACATTTTAATATAACATTATAGTCATTATGGCTTTTAGAAGAATGTTTTTTGGGGAGGTGCGCTATTGGACCCTGTGGTGCAGCCTAAGCTTTCGTCCTTAATGGAATTTTTTTCCCCTTACATTACTTTTACTTTAATAATTTAAGTAGTTTTGAAAGCAGTACTTTTACACTTTTACTTGAGTAAAAATCTTGAGTTGATACTTCAACTTGTACAGACTTATTTTTTCATCACAGTATCTATACTTCAACCTGCGTAATAATGAATGAATACTTTTGACACCTTTGTTACCCGGAACGTTAAGAACAGTCTTTTGTTTAGCTATTTGTGGAGATTTTGGAGAGAGATGACATACACGGAACAAGTAAAACCCAGACAGTGAGCTCTTGGCTTGAAAATGGTTTTATTACATAAAGAATCTTCTTGTTCGGAACAGACTGGTCTTAAAGAGGTACATTCAAGTCTGAAGGCCAGAGCCTGAGGAAGCGGACAGAGGGTCCTGACACAGGCGGCTGTTCACAGCACCGCCCTCAAACTGCCCCACTCCCCACGCTCAGGCAGCCTAATGCACCTTTTTTTTCTTATAAAACAGTGGCTCAAAAAAAGGTTGCATTAAAAATACAATCAACTTTTTTTCTTTTCTCATTTTTTTTTCCAGGCAAACATGAGAATTCAAGAATTATCATAAGCTTTGAAAATAGCATCTCTGGTGTAATTTAAAGGTCTGTTTTGGGAAGTGAAATACTGCAGGCAGGTCACATTCACCTATTCCCTTTCTGAGCTGAAGACACACATCAGCGGCTTGGGCTGTATGCGTGTGTGCATGCGGACCATGGCTCAGGTTAACGATTGCGTTGCAACGTATCAGTAGAACAACAACAAAAACTGTTTGGGTGGAATAATATCCATACAGTCGTATAATGCGTCCCGGATAATTTCCAATAAATCTTTTACAGAGATAGATAAAAATCCAGAATTAGGGTTTTACATATATTCTTATTTAAAAATAATGCTTTATGACAGAATTCAAGAGCGCTCATAGGGAGGGAAAACAGATTAGGGCTTAAGATGCTTGGCATCATGACACAGTCAGAGGTCTAACATATCACTGCTCCTCAACCTACCCACACACAACCACACACACACAGCCCATTCGGTTTAAGCTGGAACAGAGTGCAATGCCTTTCAGGTCCGAATGGTTTAAAAAACTAAACAAAACCAAAAACCATGAAATCATTCAAATAACATGCCAAAACTGGGTTTCTTCATGCCCACTTTGGGCTACTAGCAGGTACAAATAAACGGAAATGGTAAAATAGCATCCATTAAAGGGATTATTACTGAGATCAGACAGCATGCACCATTCCAGCCTTAAACCAGAGGCATGTGAAACAGTGATCTAAGAGCAGTCCAGGCCCTCAGTGGGAGCAGGTCCAGTCGGCTGAGCGTCTGGGATTACACAGGCAAAACTGATCATTCTCAACGATAAAAAAGATCCATGTCATAAAAATATAACTTTTGTGACTAAAATTACACATCGCAATAAATATGTCAAATCACACAGTTGGAAAAAAAATCAATAATAATCTAGAAAGTGATTGGAAAGTTGGCATGTAGAAATGGAATGTTGGATAAAGCATAAAGAATGAAAGAAATAAGGGGGTAAAGACGAATACTATACTAACCGCAGTACCAACAATATTGGCATTAATGGAGGGCAAAAATGCCTCACAGTGGCACTGACCCGGATGTCCAGGAGCTCTGGAGTTGGCACTTTAAACGTCACCATAGTCCTCCCCCTAGCATTTCTTTGACTCAAAACAATGATTTGAGCGGTTGCCTCAAAGAGGCAGTGTGCATTCTACGCGTGCTTAAGTGCATGCTATCTACATGTGCCTTCAACAGTGAGCAATGACCCAACAGGGCCCCAAGAGGGACAAAGCATCATCAAGCGATATAAATAAAATATGTATAAATGACGGTACAGAGGCTAGACATCTCATCACCTGTATCACACACAGGTTAATCACAGCAAAGGAGACCAGACTCCATCATGGAACATCTCCATACAAGCACATCATACTTAGCAGGACTCGATATGCTGCAAAAAACATTTCTTTTTGGCTTCCAGCAAACAGCACAGAACAAACATTGATAATCACTAATCTGATGTCTGAAGTGATCCCTGCATCATCAGAAATAAGATTAACACAAAAAAACTCTGATGTGAACTAAAAAAAAACAAAAAAAAAAAAACAAGACGCTATCTTTTGGTCAGACCTTCTCACAACGCAAACATGCACGACAGGTAAAACTGTCTGAACCCAGCGCTCAACACACTTGGACATACAGCAAGTTGCTGAAAAGCAGCGTATTATACCCATAGGGTCAGGGCTGTCAGTGCAGCATGTTATAGAGAGCTCAGAAAGTTCAAACTCACTCATTTCTAGACTACGATTTGGGCCTGGGGCATTTCAGATCACAGAGGGAAGAAACCTGGAACGAAAAGTGCTACGATGACAGAGCAATGTTGGCAATGGTGAGAGCTTCTGTCATGCAGGAAAACCACTGAGGAACTACAGAGGATGTAATGAAAGTCAGAACATCCTGTCACCACGTATTTGCCTCGGGAAGCTACATTTGCAGTAGGTTAGCTGTAGGAGGTGGAGGAGGTTTAATCACATGCCTCGGCAAGGGACGGGTCATGAAAAGGGCTGCAAGGACCAGTGGCGCGGTATGCTTGGGTGAAGTCATGCTACAGAGAGTGAGGGACAGGGTGGGGGGAAAAAAAGACAGAGGGCTGGCACACTGCTGAATCTTGGGCTGGTCTAAGTAGTTTTTTTTTTTAATCTTCTTTTTTCTCATTGCCCACTGCTCAATTGGGTTGTTCCCATTTTCTTGATTTTCTTGTCCAGGCAGCAGAAAAGGCAGCCAGCTTGGCTGACACTTGAGGTCCTTTCAGCAGTTTCCACCCCGGCTTGTCTGTGTCCTTCAGTAGCGCTCACTCAGATGCTTGTAGGACAGTGGGGTGACTGCGGCGATCTGTGGCGGGAACAGAAGAACACTAAATTACAGTTTGTCCGCTCAAAGTCTGTGACAGTAACATAGGCCCTGTTTACGCTCGGAGTCCAAACGAGCCCTGTATCTGTACGTTACCGTATACACAATTAAAGATGAGTGTATCCATGCGTTTGTGATCGTTTAAATCTGCCTGTTCTGATACGGTGACAGGAAAGTGAACACCAATATTCGGTTATCTTGAAACATTCATGAATGTATATTCAAGAGAAGATGGAGGACAAAAAAGGCGGCCAATATGAATTTAGAGCCGTTGCTTACCTTGTTAGGTGAGAGCACAAGTGCTGAACAAAAACTGAACTTCATGCAGCATAAATTTAGAAACATTTTTTACTATTTAAAAGACTGGCAGGTTTCCATGTCAAATGAATAGCATAATGGGGACTTCTATAAATGAGTTAACTAAATATATTTTACCTGCTTCACAGATATCACTGTTTACTGCTAAGCATACTACAAGCGCCATCATTGCACTTCACTAATATATATATATATATATATATATATATATATATATATATATATTTTTTTTTTTTTTGTTTATTGTTGTCTTCTTGTGACGAAACTAGACCACCATGTTAAATAGTTTCAGCATTGTCATCACAACCTCACATTGCAGGGCATGCAATGTCAAGTAAGGTATGATAACAATTTATCTGTAAATCTAGGAAATCATTTAATCACTCAAAATTGACAGTCCACCGTCATGTCTGTTACCAAGCAAAATGTAAACACATAATCGAAATAACTTTAGAAAATACAAGTCAGTTGGCGAGACTGCTACCGTTATGTGCTCCATTATGTTTATCAAGTCAAGTCAAGTCAAGTCAATTTTATTTATATAGCGCTTTTTACAACGATGTTGTCTCAAAGCAGCTTTACAGAGTTTTGAAAACAGTTATAACATATATCCCCCAGTGAGCAAGCCAGAGGCAACAGTGGCAAGGAAAAACTCCCTCAACTGGAGGAAGAAACCTTGGGAGGAACCAGACTCACAAGGGGAGACCCATCCTCCTCTGGTCAAACAGTATTTACAGTTTGAACTAAATACCAAAGAAAGGAGTCTCTGTTTGAAATCTGGATAGCAAAGCTTTAGAAGCTGCACAGATAGAGGCAGTGTATGACTGAGGCAGTCTCTGGCTGAGGCAGTCTATGACAGTCTTTATGTAAAGTGGGCGTGAGCTGAAACAGTCCCATCCTATCTCAGTGCTGGTGCATCTGGATGGCACAGTGATGTAACTGAGGGTGCGTCGCCACCTCAGAGCGACGCCACCTCAGTTCCGGTTCTACATTTGGCAGACGGCTTTGCTGTTTCGTTCATTACATTAAACTATTTCTGTGAGACACTTTGTTTGACTTTAGGTTCTGTCCTGGTGCTTTTTAAAGAAGGTACATGAAAGATTAGCCATTTTTAACTCCATAATACTAAAAAGGCAGGGACCTTGTCTGCAGGGTCTGTGATTTGAAAAGAAAATAAACCTCATTCTGTATTACATAAAGAATCTTCTTGTTTGGAACAGACTGGTCTTAAAGATGTACATTCCAGTTTGCAGGCCAGAGTGAAAGCATTGATTTGCTATGCAGATAAATGTGATGTAAATAATGAATTCAGGTTTAAAATACTGGAACCTCAAACAGAACACCTGAGCATTCTTATACCATGCTAGTCTAACAGGCATGGAGAATGGATATGTGAGGGTGTGTAAATGCAGTCGGCTTGGGAACATCAGTTTGTCACCTTAGTAAGATGCCTATGCCCTGTATAGAATATGTCTAAATCAGCTAGCTTAAATATTGCATGGTGAAATGAGATCTGTATGACAATGCCAAGTGTAAACAGGGCCTTTAAACTGAAATGCATGACCATAAACTGAAAGTTTTTAAAATGTTTGTCTAATAATAACACTTACATGAAGATTAAAGCTTATTTCACAACCAGCAAGATAATCTGACTGCTGTAAAATTCATAACATAACTTCATAAAATATTTATCATTTTTATTTTTATTATTTATTATGTATAACAACAACAACAACAATAATAATAATAATAATTATTATTATTATTCAATCAATCATGAAGCCCCAGTGGCACCCCAAATCAAAACTTCATTCTGTAAAATTCTTCAGTTGGTTTAGATCGGGTTAGATTTATTTGATTCTGTTAGTGCAGCAGTCTGTGAGGCTTAGATTAAGGCAACTGGTTGAATGGGCAGGGGAGTGGATTTTCCCCTTCACTTTACCTGGCCGTGTGAAGGAGGGAGGCCTCTGACAGCTGAGAAGAACAGAAAAGTGGGTTTAATACAGGTGCGTAAGCGCTGCTCTACACCTGAATGTTTCCATTAAGCATCATCCACGCATTGACAGCAGGCGAAAGGCACCACACAGCAGCCACCCAAGTGCACAGCATGCAGAGTACAAAGCTAGTTAAAGGCCCAATTGTTGCAACCAAAACACACTGACAATGCCAAGACATGTTAAGAATTACAGGGGATTTACATGCAGCTCATGCCACGAGAACAACACAAACAGGACAAACACTAAACGACAACCACAGTCAATCACCATCCTGAGACCACGAAGAAGAACAGCGGCAGACGAATCTGCAAAGTATATATAAGCATGACACAAAACGCCTAGACACGTTTAGCCTCCCACTCACCCAAACACAAACACGCACATGGGTAAAGCCCTGGTGACACAAAGGATTCCCCAGACCACGGTGGAAAAGGTTTTGGTCAATTAAATGCGGACCGAATCACAGGAAATTTAAAAAGAGCACATGCAAGGGCTTTACACCACCGAATTTTCCCGAGGAGGCTAAAAGGAGCATTCTTGGTTTGCAGGCTGAAGTCCATGTTGTTTGATATCCCACCTCTAATACCAGTCAACTGTGGCTAACCTCCAAATATTCAGAGCTGGTCATGGTTCACTAAGCATCTCTGTACTTACTTTGTAAATTATAACTATACAAGTAACAGTACAGAGCATGTTATAGACAACATATACTTAGATTTTTCTGGTGCACAAAAAACTATTTGTGCACAGAACTATACATTCTGTGACGCAAATGCCTTTCATGTTTACTTTGCAATCACTGCAATCTACTTCGAGAGCCAACTCAGCTTCATGGTTTACAAATAATATGCTAAGCATTCTTAATTTACAAGCAAACTTTACAAGTGGTAAAAGTGTGAAAGTTACCTTAATCGATCTGAATGTCTAACTGAACCAAATTTAATTTGGAATTTTAACTGGTTCCTGTTATGTGAAGTAGGGCACATTAAAATGATTCTAATGTAACTATGACTCCAGCTCTGTATTAAAACTTTTCAGCCAACCACCAAGAGATAATTCACGGACAGGGAGGAACGAAGTGGTAGGAAGTACAGAATTTTATGGGCGTCCGTTAAAGTGGGCATGGAACCCAAAGAGCATGTTCCTGAGTTTTGGCTGCACTGAAAGGGGAAAAGCCCTAGCAGGAACTGGGGCTTAGGAGTTTAAAAAGGGGCTCTGATTGATGAGTCTGGTACCTGTTCATATGACAGTATTGGACTCGTCTGAAAAGGTTCTCATGAGCAGAGGCCTGATGGAGGACCTGGAGGACTGGCTGGCCCCCGCACTTGACTGACATTTCTTCTTCTGAAAGGGGGGGGGTGGGTGAAAGACAATTAGCACACCATGGAAAAGATGCTCATCCAACATAAGCCCACACACACGCACACACACACACACACACACACACACACACACACACACACACACACACACACACACACACACACACACACACACACACACACACACACACAAAAAAACCTCATAGCTCCTACAATTGGTTGGAAAAATGTGTAACCTTCAGATTAAAATGTAGACTAATACATTTATTGGTTGTTGCTTGTAAAAAATAAATAAATAAATAAATAAATAAATAGCAATAGGCAAATTCAAAATAACCCCACCGGCTAGAAAAAAATAGCACCTGGGGGGAAAAAAATAAATAACAATCATGATCAGTGCACCCCAAGCTGTGTGTTACATATATGGAAGTCAACCTACAACCAAATAAGACATTTTTCACTCTCCCTCCACGTCACAAAAGGGAAACGAACACACACACACACACACACACACACACACACACACACACACACACACACACACACACACACACACACACACACACACACACACACACACACACACACACACACACACACACACACACACACACAAAATCGGTGGTAGCCCACAGCAGCTGTGGTGGAGGACAGGCTTGGCTTGGCTGAGCACGCATGCGGGAACACTCTGCGTCTTGCGTGCTGCATTCTCCCGAGTGGGCATGCAGAGACAGGGAGCAGGCAACTGAGGAACAGGCAGCTGACAGAACTCTGCGACACACTCTGCAGCTGTCACAAATATCACACACACACCAAGAGGACATCCTTCCACCATTGGAAGGGCCTCGGTACGAACCAACGAATACAGCCAAAACTGAACTGAAACTCCTTCACAACCCCTCCACACAAACCAAACAACTTATTACACTTCCTTTACAAGTCCAACATGGGCCCTCAACGACACGCACACCAAAGAAGCATTCCCTGCACCCTGACAGAGATATATCCACCTCGCTAAGGAAGGGGAAAAGACAAACAGGTGCAGAAAAGGCAGGCAGAACACAAGGGAAAGAGAGAGAGGCAGCCCAGGAGGAGAAGAGAGACAGGGGAACATAAAATAAAAGAAGAAGAGTGAGCCAAGAGACCTCAGTCACTCCAGGAAAAGCTGTGAGTGCTGGTAGTCTGCGACAGCATGAAGATAGTGGAGGTCCCAGAGGAAGGAAGCCGCCGCTTCATCTACAGCACCAAACACACAAGACAGGAGAGGACAGACAGAAAGAGAAAGTGGAGCGAGACAGGGAGAGAGAGGCAAAGAGAGAGAAAGTAGGAAAAAGAAGGATTAAAAGGTACAGGTGGGCAATATGACTGCATAATAACCGGATAAACAGCAACTGCTTTTTTTACTGAGCATATTGTGGATCTTGTCTCTACTTCAGATTCAGATCAATAACCAGCATAATGAACGCTTACAGTGTGTATAGTAATGAGTAACTGAATGACTGTCAGTCCATAATGCCATCATCTTCCTCAAAGTTTTTTGCCAATGCTGATTAAATGCTGGGATACGTTTTATTTTTATCTTTTTAAAATATGCTGCTGATTGTAGATAGATTGTAATACATATCATATGTTACTATCTGTTTGCCATATCGCCCATCCATAGTTATTAAAGACAGGGTTTCAGAAGTTTGAAATGGAGAAAGGCAGATAAAGAAAACAAAAACAATGTCGACAGTTGTCCTGCAACTGCAACACCATCAGTCAATCTCTGGGGATCTAAAACCTGTAAAAATATAACACACAAAATATTAGACTCCTCATTGGAGTCACACCCATGTCGAAACAGACCTCAGACCTGAGAGGGACCTGAAGAGCGAGGGTGAATCTGACCTGAGAGTAAACTACTGAAACTGTGTTCAGGGGAAAAATAAGCACAATGAAACGCAGCATGTCTTTCTAGTAGCGCGTAGCAGCTGAAGGAGATTAAGGATTAAGGAAAGCCTGGAATGTATACAGTTGTGTAACATGATTCCTACAGGATGCTTAACATATGCAGATTCAGAGGGGAAAAATCTTATAGCACTAAGTCATTGTAATGAGTATTGTATTGCAAATTGAGCACAGCATTGAACGTCTGAAGTTTACACTTAAAAAACTGACCAAACAAAGGTATTCCAAACTATGAAACTAAGAATTACACTGGATTTTACTGCCAGTTAGCCATTTTGCCACAGAGGCATTAATCAACACTATTAAAAGAGCCCACATGGTGAAAATCTAATGCACCCCCTCACACTCGCACTCCTTCTGTTAAAATTTCATATACAGCCACAAAACAGCTTTGTTGTTTATAATTCAATTTAGGGGTGACAGGTTATTAAATAATGTCTGAATTGTGTAATTAATATTTGGCCACAGATGTCACTTCTCAACAGTTGGTGGTTTTAATTGACTGGCGGCATGCTTGGAGAGGCATGTAGGGGAGCAGATCAGCTCCGTATGTTCATGAACACAGGGCAGGCTGCTTAGCAAGTGTCAATTATGAAGGAGCCCTGTGTGCATAGTCCATTTGGCAACACAAGTTAAAGTGGCTCTAATTATTATTAACTTGCACCGATTACAGTGTGGCCCACTCAGTCCGGTCAGATGGCTAGTTACAACAGTATTGGCTTATGTGGTACTGTGGGTTTAAATAATGGCAGAGAAAGGATTTTAATTAGTGCTATATAAGTAGATAAGACACTGGGATAAAAGAGAGAGGACACACAGAAAAAACAACGCTTGCAATTAGCCTTATAGACTTCCTGTCGCTGTGACCAATCAGGCCAAATGCAAATAGCCTCAACCCAAGGAAGAGATCTCGGCAGGAATGAGAAAAAAACAGAAAGTATCACAATAAGATTAAGACACAGAAAGAGAGAATAGGAAATACAGAGGGATAAAGCAGAAAGAGATAAAGTACCCAAGTGTATTAATAAAAAAGGAATAGGGGCTCAAGTTTATGATAGCTGTAAAGGTTTTTACAGTCAAAGGAGTGAAACAGAATGGGATATAACTCAAAGGCACTGTACAGAACATAGACTGTAAAAATTGGTAAAGAGTAAGGAGTAATGACAACGAGAACACCATGAAACGAGGATGGCGGCAATACCTTTTGAGCATGAGGGCCTCTGGGCTTGCGGAGGACCACCAGGAGGATATCTGGCAGAAGACTGAGGAGGATGAGGAGGATGATCACCAGCCAGGCTGACACCGAGCTCAGCATGTTAGCAAAGACAAAGTACAGCCGTTGCTGTCTCAGGAATGGCCTTGGGGGGGTTAAGAAGATTGCATTAAGTCTAGTAATAAGTCAAAAAATGACTTTACAATTAAATGGCAGCTTTCTCCGTTCCCTCACCATATGATGCCTCCCCAGAAGAAGCTGAAGAACACGTAAAAGGCCAGTGAGCCCCAGATCACAAAGTGGTTAATCCACGTCCAGTGCCGTGTGTCCAAAGCCAGCTGAAATAGAAGCACAAGCGACATCTAAGAATTCAGAAAAGCAACCAGGCGCATCTACGTTTTTCCTCCTCATGATTAAATAAATATAAAAACTGATGCAAGTACATCTGCAAACATTGGTTTTTTTGCTAACCTTTAGTGTGACTGTGAAAACAAGGACTGTAAACACTATTGTTCCATAGGACCAATTTCCAAACACCTGCAAGGAAAGCACAGAGCAGAAAGAGTAAAAAGGCCATTCCATTACTGCTCACAGCATGGGAGTTTCTAATAAGCAGGATGGAGCTGCACCGACCTGGCCGTTGTCTTGCAGCGCTGGGTTGCTAAACAGATATTTGACACCAAAGAAGAAGAGAAGCCCCTGGAAAATGCCTAACACAGTCCAGTATAGAAAGGGACCCCATCGCAACATAGCATTCTTTGCTATCGCCCTATAGGAAGTGAAAAAGTAAATAGCAAACACAGAAGAGGAAAGAAGAGAATTATCTCTGGTAACACATCCTCTACAGAGAAGACACCTCACTTTTCATTTTGTTACTGCTATAATACATTACAATTACTGTTTTTGACACAGTTGGGGGAAACAATTATAAAATGCAGCCTGCGTGAATGTTACGGCACATTTAATACAATATGTTGTAATTCCAACATGTTCAACTCAGCTGTTTACTTTCATTTACTAAATTACCAAAACGTCATTTGATCTGGGGTATAAAATTGTAACTGGTTTGCCCTTACACCTGTAACTATGCTGGCAACAGAATCCTCTTATTCAGATAACCGTGGCAAATGGTTAAACCAGGTTAGATGCTACTAGATACAGAGACACTACAACTGGTACTACCACCACCTCTAACTATTACGTAGACGCAGGGGTAAACAGTGACAGGGGTAAAGAGTTTAGTTTAATTTTGGTCAAATAAAAAATATAATAGCGCAGTTCAGCTTATGGTTCTAATATACTTGCCAGGTCTAATTAATCTAATAATAAAGAACAGAATTGTGAAAGCCCCACAAACCTTTACTTTTCAATGCTGTGGTGTTAGTGGCCACTAAACCTAGACTGATTTTACTGTGTGACCTAGAGCTCTTTATGTCTCTCCCATGTCTAAAACCTGGTGTGAAAGTTTGAAGAAGTCTACCATACATACAGGCGGCTTTAGTACAGACACAATATCTGTGTACTGTAACTACATGTATGGTAATCACAATGCACTGAACTGCTGCCTGCAGCTCAAAAGCCAGGTTTTTTTTTTTTAACCAAACTTGCTTATGCTGGTGCCGGTTTAATGTGGGTTACCTTCAACACATTAAAAAGAAACCACTGAGACTGTTACTACAGTAGCACAGTTAATAGTCACCAAGCACAGGCCTACCTGTAACCCATCATATACTGGTGTTACTTCTGGTACAATATCGTTCTATGAGGTAAAGCAGTCGTTTTTATTGAAGCATGTTGGACGAGGAAGCAGCAGAAACTATTAAAACTGCTAAAATATTAAGACCTATCAAACCGGTGTGTTAAAGCTGTGCTAAAAAAGAAAATAAGCTCAAGGCAATGCAGTACTATCTCCTACCTGTAGAGGGTGGCATTGTCCAGCAGGATCTCGATGGCTATATGCTGCTCCAGAAGGCTGTAGGCCAGGATGGGCATGGAGGTGAAGCAGATGTTGTACATCGTCAGATAGGCTGCATCGTACAGGGGCTGGGGAGGGGAGGAAGGGTAGGGATTGGGCACCCAGGGGTTAATACAACATAAAGGAGAGCCTCACAAACACACACAGGAAGCCAATTCCACAGCAAGAGTGCAGACTCTCTGGCTGTGTGGCCACATGCAATGGTCACTTTATTGATATATATACACATACACTATTTACAAGGTAGCAAGAATTTGTTTTGCTGCCAGGACTTAATCCTCTCTATAAAAGTACGGCCAAAGAACAGAAGGCAGTGATCAGAAAGAGAACACTTAAGCCTACAGTCCTCTGGAAGAAGGTCCTGAGGAAGTTCTAAGCTGTTCTGATATTACTAACAGGTCTACATACACTTGAAACTATCTTGGGATATTGTTATTTTTGTTCGTGATGAAAACATGATCAGCAATTAGTGCATTTCTTCCCACGCATGTTATATATATCAGACAGCAGTCAGTGGAGGGCAAAGAGAGAGGGAGAACAGAGCAGAAGGGAGAAGCAAAAGCAGGAAGTGGCAGTTGTGCTTGCTGGATAAAGTCTTCTCTCAGTACTGCCAGCCACAGTTCCAGCACCCACCTGCTGAGAGTAACCACAGAAGAACTGGTACAGGAACTGAGGTAAGATGAAACAAAGGTTCTGAGGATAAAGACACAAAAACAAGAGCATTAACACCCAAATACAACTAAATGACAAAGATCATTCAACAGTAGACTGGCCAATGTTCTCACACACCTTGTAAAAGAAGTACTGCACGAGGTGGGCAATGCGCACATAGTAGAGGTGTCCATGTGCCAACAGAAGCTTCTTTAAGTGCTTGAGTTTGGGGATGGCGTAGTCACTGTTCCTCACTGCCTGGCGACCCTCTTTACCTTTTATTCCTGCATCACAGACACACAACCACACAGTGCATTAGCACATAAATACATCACTATCTTCAATACCATCAGCAGCAGACTTCCTTCTACCATCTCTATTTATATAGCCGTAGAACACAAGGGCAATGATAATGTACAGTTAGTTCTTTAAATAGTTCTTCTGCAGAACAGTATCATTAACATCTATATTTACATTTATCTCATGCGCAACATCTGGAACAGTACTCTTGCATTTCTCACTACTTTATTACTTTTTACTACTTTAGGTACAGGACAGCATATTAATTGTATTTATTTTATTTATCATGTATTTATTTGTTTTACTCAAATAAATTGCAGTTTTTTAAATAACAGAAAGCAGCTGTAAGGCCAAACATTTATATATTTATATTTATATATACTTTCAAAGAACCTAAGACAAAAAGTGTCATAGCTCAGACTCATTTTTTGCAGCTTGGAAACAAAATAAACCTTTTAATTCATGCTAGCCCTATTATAGAAGATTTTATATTGTCCTGGTCTCACAAATTCCTTTCAGAATGAAAGACTGGTGGCAATATTCTACTTTAAATTTGAAACGTAGATGATGGAAGACTTGGAAACTATTCCTAAAATACTGTACAGTTAATTTTCATGCAGCAGAAAAACACTGTACAGGACAGCTTACCAATGCCCACATGTGCCTCAAGGATCATGCTGACATCATTGGCCCCATCACCAATAGACAATGTGATGGGAGAGCCTTTAGAGTTCTTCACCATTTTCACTATCTGTGAAGTTCAAAACAAATTAATGATCATCACCATCATCATCCCTCATCACTCACTTATATATACTTAAATGAGGCACAAAGTTTCCTCTTCTGTGCATGCTGTGTGTGTGAGTGTGTGTGGGTATATTTGGACCCTCGCTGTAGGTCTGACCTGAGCCTTCTGCAATGGTGCCATGCGGCAGCAAAGTACAGCAGTGCAGTTCTGGCAGATCTGCAAGAACAGGTTCTTGTAGCGGTTGGAGTTTGCATCAGGAGATGGGTTCATCACTAAAGACAACGTTGCTCCATCTATGATGAAGCCATACTCCTGATTTGCAGTGGACCAGCTCCTGAGAGAAACATATGCAATCAGATTAAATACTTCCAAAACATCTTTTTTAATGTCACTGTTGATCATATACAGTGCAGTGTGGATTTGTAGGGTCTGCATCATGTAAAACAATTTTTATGCAAATATGGTTAGAACATGGTATCATATTTTCCTAGTTCATACAGTTCTTACATGAAAGCTAATCTGCAAAAAATGAATCAACTGTTTCTCAGATTCACAGCTCAGCACCTCAAACCCACCCATTCACTGTTTAGGTTATAGGTAGTGTTGTAGCCAATCAAAAACAACACAGAACTACATCAAAGTATAAAGACTCAACAAACCCAGCTGATTAGAGAACTGAACCTCATTGTTAAGACCTCATTGTGGAACACTGTGGTTCACTAAGATGACAGACCTGGTGACCCCAGCTTTGACCGGTGGTGCATCCTGAACAGCTTTCTTATGGTAGTCCAGCAGCAGCTCATGGAGTCTCTCTTCACGCTTCCTCCCTCCATCTTCAAGGGTACGCACAGTCAGTTCTAGCAGCTCTGTGCCCCGCTGAAACAGGCGGCAGGCGTAGCATGTAGACTTGGCCGTCTCCATTTTGTCCCCTGTGAGCACCCACACCTTCATCCCAGCTCCTTGCAGAGCCTCCATGGTCTCTGCAGCCTCCTCCTGCAACCTGAGACAGAACGTGTGGCCAGCGTGAGTGGTGTTGGGTAATATGATCAAAAAACTAATCAAAATATATATTTTGATTTGTTAAATTATTATTTGAACTATGGTAGCCACATGGGGTTGATGGAGTCTGAAAGCAATGTTGCTGTGTTACACTGAGAAAAGGTACGTATGGAAATGTTTTTGGCTACAATCACCTTTTAACCCACAGAATATTTACTTTTATTCCCCGTACATAATCTCAACACTACAAAATAGCTTCCACTCATTTGTGCTGCAATAAGTGGATGGACAGATGACTTCTACCCTGTTTAGTGAGTAGAAGGCATACATTTCCAGCTAGCATACCAAAGCAGCAACTGAGTTTAAGTTTAAGTTTCACAACTATTTGCCACTTGTGTTTGCACACAGTGGAATTTGACCCCCGCATTTAAACCATCAGCGCAGGCACTTCATTCGTGGTCTGCTGGTCCAGGGAATCAAACCTGCCAACTTCTATCCCTAACCTTGAGCCTGCGACTATTCCAAGTTCAAATCTTTGCTGCTTACACCAAACTTGGAACACCATAATCAATAACTGAAAATATCTTGAACTGCATAATGAATACTGAAAAAAGATTTGAATGCTGTTTATTGCAGAGGCCCAGTATTTTTCCAGAACCAAAAAGAGTTTAAGTATTCACATATGAGAGTAAAAGCTATGCATCACAGGACTGCAACAGTGATTTATTTTTGGTCCCTTGTACAGCTGAAATGGGACAGAGCAGTCTAAAACAGGGTAAACTGCAAATGGGAATAAACCCACGGTGATGATTGATGGGGAATGTTAAGGGTCAGAGTACAAAAGACCGTATAGCTGGTACATGACTCACTCTTCGCAGTGCACAAACAGCCACTGACCTGTCCTCCACTGCAGTAGCTCCAATCAGACTCATCCCTGTCTCCACCTGGTTATAAACAGCCATGAGCCTTTCCTCTCTGTCCTGCAGAGCCAGCCGGGCATCTCTCAGTCCAGCGTCTGCCACAGCATACTCATCTGAGCTGAGCTGTTTGTAGGCCACACACAGGGTCCTGTAGCCATCCTAAACGCAAAAACACAAGACATCTTTAAGTGAGTGGATAATTGTGCTATGTTGTACCTGATATTCACAACGAGAGTACTGAAAATCTTAAAGATAAAGAAAAGGTCACCGTAGCATTTCGCTCGACATGCATGCGAATTCTGTCCACCTCCTCTGGTCTGACTCTGGGAAAGATGGAGGAATCGGCCCCTTTGCAGAAGAGCAGCACTTCCCCTGTGTGGGTAAAAAAAAAAAAAAGGAACACATCCAGATTAAGGATTAGGGGTTAACTTATTAAAAGGTCAAAAGTAAAGCAGGCATTCACCACACATTAACTCACCTGACTTGGTTTTGACTATGACACTCATTCTCCGCCGTACAGGGTCAAAGTTGAGCACGTGAAGCAACTCGTAACTGTATAGTTCAATAAAAAAAATATAAAATGAACACATTCCCCTTCCTTCTGTAACATGTGCTGCCCCCCTCAAAAATTAGAGCACAAAGTAGGGAATCACTAATCAGCTTTTTCTCCAATACCTCTTGTGATATCTAAACTCAAGGTATCAGCTGATGAGTACCCACCCAATATTATACTCTGCTAAGGCAATGAAGAATCCTGGCAGCAAAAAAAGAGCATCAAACCCTTTTGAGGATTCGCTCTTTACTTTTCCCTCCTACAGAACATACATGCAAACTTTCATGCATTCATAAACGCATATCAATGCAAAGTTTAAACAGACCCTATGTAACAATCAGGTCACATCTGACCAATATCAAGTCTTGCTGCCCATACTAACCCAGCACATCAGATCAAAAGATAACTTGGCCAATGTTTAACCTATTTTTTTTGTACAATATTACTGCTAAAGTACACCCATAGCCTTTACACTTTCGAAAACAATGTATTTGCCTGAAGAGAGAGAGAACTTACACTTCAATATCGTTCTGTCTGTTTCTTATCTTCATAGCTTTGTTCTCCAATCCCAGGAAAGTGAAGCCATGTCTGAGCAAGAAAGCACAAGTATTCATATTATGGACGACAACAGCACTGCAATGTACATCTGCAATACAGCCAATGTCATAACCACAGTCTGCCTGGTCTTACTGCATGGCTCCTTTGACCAGAGCGACTTCATCCGGCGAGGAGGCAATGAAACCTCTCTCTTCATCCGGCTGTGAGAGGCCTGCGCCCAATCCGTCCACCTGAACCCCATCAGTCTCGTCTGGCCCTGCCTCCTTTACCTGCACTGTATGACACAAGCAGAGAGCCCGCAGAAAAAGCTCCTCTTTTTCCTGATCGACAGATTAAAAAGAAAGACAAGAAGAGAGAAAAGTAGAAGCAAAAGATGAAAAGAAAAAAGGAGAGAAGAGGGTAAAAGACCAAAAAAGAAACCAACAGATAAGGATGAGAGAAAGAGAGAAAGAGAGAGAACATTAATCAAATATGAGTATATCTAGAACTGCAGGCCTAGAAAGAGCCTAAGCACCCACAATAAAACAAAATGCTCCCATAAGAGTCTAAGGGGTTGTTACGAGAATGAAGCCACAAAGCCGAATACTGTATCCTTCAGAGAACTTCAGCAGCAACCAGGTGATACACTTAGGTCTTTAACATTCACAAACATTTGGGCTTTGAGCCTCCACCCTGTACGCTAAACTCTAACAACTGCTGATCGTTACAAGAGGGAGCGTTATAACAATACAATATCTGTGGCCTCTGTAAACTTCTTCAGGTCGTGGAATTGCACACACAAGTAGGTGTTTGAGACGACAGATTAGAAATAAATATAGTACACTGCTTGCAACAAACAGTTCCTAAAGGAAAGCAGAACATTAACGCAGTATGATCACGAGGAAGAGCTTAAACATGCACTGGGTAAAGTATAGAAGCACCCACCAGGCCAGCCTTCTGCTGCAGCTTGCTGACCGGCCCATCGGTGACACAGAACCCATCCAGCTCACTCATGGTGTCTGTGTTCTTGTATTGGAAGCCATCTATACAGCACTCTATAAACTCCATGTTGTTCTGCGTCAGCGTGCCTGTCTTGTCTGTGAAGACGTACTCCACCTGCAGTGGACAGAAAAGCACATAAGGTTGCAACTTATTTCTATAAGCAGTTCATCTATTCATCGACAGCAATCAACTACTCAAGCTGCTGCCTAGTTCAGCGGACTGTTCTCACTGCACATTGGCTCTGATGAATTTTCACTTTAAGCAGTGCTTAGAAATTGTTGCTAAACACTGACTGGATGAGATTTGTGTCAACCATTATTTTTTATTTCAATCTTTATGGCAAATTAACTTAATTTGTTGTCGTGAAAGGAAGAATATTCCATGCTTCTACCTACTGCATATATGTTTTTTTAGCAGCAGGCTGTTTTGGCAAAACTGTATTATTTATTTGGAGAAATGCTGAGACTATATTCTGAGTAAGTGATCTAATGATCTAATGAAATTAGATCACTGTGCTCTGTTCAATACTGCTTGAGCTGCTTAAATGAATAAGCTGTCCTTTATTCAAAGTCTGAAAGCAATTTCTTCTAAGGTGAAGCAAAACAACAGAAGCATTATTACCCACCACTTTTCCTTTAGTATGAGGTTGAAATCTGATGGAATGACTGTGTTTGTCTTAGGAACTTTCTAAAGCATTGCATAATGTTTTAAAGGAAAGGTTAAAACTTCCTTTCCCCCTATGATCAGAGCTGTTCAGAACTAAAGGTGAATTTACACTTCCACAAAGACTGCGTGTAAACGCATTTGCATTTAACACAGAGAATGGGTTCATGGGTAAGTGTAGCTCACAGAAGGCCAGCACGCAAAAATCCCAAACTACGCTGGGAAGTTGTAAACGTGTTCATTTCACTAAACAACACTCCAGTCACAGATATGCCAGCACTGTAAAAACAAATGTAGCAGGTTGATTATTGGCTGGCGATACAAATATTGCTATGACCCCAAAATACTGCATGAACAGTAAAGCAATTATTAATTCATAGAGAGAGAAAAACGCAAGACCATGCTTTTCATTTAATGTTCTTTTAGGTTTGGACAATGTTTCCAGTGCCCAACTTTGTTTGTTCAAGTGTACTGGCAGACATATTTTCCCCCATATGTTTACAAATATGCAGACTTTGCGACTGATCATTGCGACAAGCATGCCCAACAAATTCCAAGGCCACACACTCCACATACACACAGATAGAGATGAACCTTTCTGCAATAAAGATGGACAATTAATCCCTGACAAAATTACTCCCCTTGCATAAATCAGTTTAACGAAGCATCACCTAATTTGGAGTAATCATCTGCCTAATCACTCGTGACTGATCTACGACCCGACTCAACTTGTAGGTGTCTGACTTCACTCCCAGCCAGTGACATCTGTGCCCACTCAAACCGCTTACAAAACCTCCCATCGCTGCCCACATCAGCTGTGCCAACACTCAGCACTGCTGGAGAATGATGGCTTTGCAGCTGAGAGCTATAACAGACATCTAATAGATATACATTCATTTGTATTGACATGAAGAGCCTGAATCAATTATCCCAACTAAAATAGCAAATACTGTTACCTAACAACAGCCTGTACGTATAAAACACATCACCGTCCGACTGTACAAGATCTTACCAGCTCAGTTTTCAAAGCAAAACAACATGTAGCATGGACACTCTTCCCTGGCTTCAGGTAATGAGTAAACTAACAAACACTGTGCGTTTCATTCCTCTAAGTTAGTGATGGTCACATATTAGGTATCATCAAAGGCATTTAAGAAGTGCTAGTTGCAGATTAAGAGTGAGGGCTGGGACGCTGCCATTATTTGAACTTCTCACCTGACCCAGCTCCTCGTTGAGGTCAGATGTGTTAACCAGAGCCCCCTCCTGAATCTCAGGGTCAAAAAAGTCCTTATCCCAGGTGATGAAAAATGAACCCAGAAACTTCTGCATCTCCACGGTAACATACATGGATACAGGGATGATGAAATTGAAGAGCACCATGAAGGAGAGGAAGTCTGTAAACATCTTCAGATACTACAGAAAGAAAAAAAGAAGAAGAAAATAAACAGACAGTCATTTCCCTAGAACTCATTGCTTAATCTAACAGTAATGTGGCCAATGCAACAGCCTGTCCTTCATAATAAAACTAAAAAAGTAGATACATTGGGACAGTATATAAAATGCAAACAAAAGCAGAAAGCAACTATTTGTAAATCCACTTTTAACTTGTATTTGAACAGAAGCAGTACAAAGACAAAATATTTAATGTTTTATCCTATTAACCTTCGATTTTGCAACTATATACTCATTCTGATGCCTGCAACACGTTCTAAAAAAGCTGGGACAGGTGAAATTTCAGGCTACGCAATGTTGTTTGATGTTAATAAAGGTGATGCAGCTGTGCCTGGGTTTAAAGGCACAGCCAGGAAAGGCCTAGTTCTTTATGAGCAAGGATGGTTGTCACTTTGCCAGAAACTGCATCACCAAAAATAATGTCACTGCATCCACGAATGCAAGACTGTACTATGCATAATGGAAGCCGGTCAACAATGTTCTGAAAACGCTGCCGACTTCTCTGGACTCGCCTTAAACAGACAGCTGCATAAAGGAAACATAAATTATGATTTGATAATTTGTTGTCCTGGCCAAGATAGTAAAGCACCTTCCACAATGTTACCTGTGTGACGCTCGAAAGCCTGTCATGATATGGGGGTATTAATAGGTAACTTTAAATCAACTCTAGAAAATGTAAAAGCATGTCTTTTTTAGGTTATGTTCGGACTGCCAGTCCAAACCCAGTCTTATCCAATTTGGTTTTTGTTTGTCACAAACATTTGTAATCCAATTTGAACCCAAACCAGATTTAAAGGAATTTAAAATGCAATTTCTATTGGATTTGTACAGACACGTCTCAGTCTGAATGCTCTCTTTTGCGTCACTCACCACAGGACAAACGACAATGATGTCAAAGCCAGAGTGACAGAATGGCTGGGATTCAAGAAAAAGACCAAAAAATGGTGAACAGAGACCTGACAGAGTGATTGTTTGAAGTGTGAAATAATGCACATCTGTCTCTCCCGCATCCGTGTATGAAAGCTCCTACATCATTACCACAGCAACTCATGCAGATAGGTTGGTGATGTCTGGACATGCGAATCCGATTAGATCACTTACAAATAACGGTGCAGACAGTCTTCTCCAAAGATCTGACTTGAGAAACAAATCCAATTTGCCTGCAGTCTACACAAAGCCTCAGATGTTGTTGTCTTTTTATGGACGTCCGTGCTTGTTTCTACATGATAATGCCGAGCCACATTCTGCATGTTTCGACAGCATGTCCGTATAATTAGAGAGTATAATTAGAGAGTGTTAGAACGGCTTGACTACGTCCTATTTAAAGCATGCTGTACATTATGAAGTGATGGTACTGTACGACTGCACAAATATAGCTTTGTATAACTAAAGCATCTGCCTTCAAAACAGGATCAACTGGTGTCTTCAGTCCCCAAACATTTATTAGGTGCTGTTAAAAAGCAAGGTGCTAACACCATGTAGGGCTGGGGTAATCAACAGAATCGATTAGGAAATTACGTCAATTAGCATAACGTGTGTTGATGCGTTGCAAAGATGGCTGTGCCTACAGTGGTGCTCTGTCAGCTCTGCAAAGTGGAGATGGCTGATCACAACAGTACAACTGCTATACACGAGCACTTAAAGTGCAAACATCCGTAGCACTTCGTCAACACAGCAACCACACAGCATCTGTTTACTTGTTTTTCTTATCTGGGTAGATTATTTTTAAGATTAACACATGTAACATGTTTTTTTCAGCAGAGTCACTTGAAAAGCTGCATTGCTTACTGCGTCTTAATCGTCCAGTGTAGAACCTAAGACTGTTCTCGGAGCTGCAGGAGCTTTAAAACACACGTAGCTGGTTCTCAAACGGCTCTCTGCCAAAATATATAGTCCACAAACTGTCCGATTTCTTGTCTGTAAGGCGTGTAGGCTACGAGTCATTTGTGCCTCTAGAAGTCGAGTCAGAGAGTAGACTCTTAGTCTTTTGAACCATTAATAGATCACGTGCGTTTAAGGTATCCTTTAATACATTAAACCTAGTGTTTTAAGCCTAGTGACCTAGCCTTGTGTGTTTTCCTTATGCTTCTGAGCCCCCCGCCCATTTTAATTTTAATTCCTAACACACTTGTTAGATTAATCGACTAATCAAAAAAAAAAGAAACAATAGATTAATCGATTAAGATTATTAGTTAGGTGCAGCCCTAACACTGTGGTAAACATGATGCTTTCTGTGTAAAGTGTTGCATATTTTGAAAGAGCATATATTTACAAAAAGGTGTTTATTAGTAAAACATTAAATAATGTGTTTTGTACTGTTTCACTTAAATGCAGATTAAAGAGAATTCACTACATTTCCTGTTTTATTGGCATTTCACATACAATCCTAACATTTTTTTAATAGATTTTAGATTTTAAACTCTAGCATGACAGGAATGGGTTCTGATTATAAATAGTTTGGAGTCAACACTCACAACAGGAGAGTGCTGATGATCATAATGTCTCCCAAGAATAACTGCTCACTGTTTTACACCCGTATGTACATTAGATATAAAAATCAATCCTTCTCACCACGTAAGTGTCCTTTTCTTTCTGAGTTTTCTGGTTGTACCAAGGTTCATCTTGCCCATCTTGGCTCTGCCAAACATACTTCAGGGTGGTGCACACCACTGCCTTGCTTATCAGGATGCACAAATAGACCAGCAGGAAGGCATTGATAGATCTGTGAAGAGGAACACCACAGTGTAAGGGCATCTGAGGCGCTGCTCGCTGTTTAGCTGTGCGAGACCCATAGCCTGTCACTCCCACTTACTTCTCCACGGCTGAGCGTTTCTGAGACTTGCCCTGGTAGTTGAGAGCCATCTTCGTCTCCATGCCTGTGTACAGTGCTACGCCTGGGGACAAGGACAACAAATGGGGAGTGAGACCGCTGGCCAAAAATCATCCTTATTCAATGGTTCGCGCACTCAGACTGGACGTACCGTAAATCTTCTTGGTGTTTTTTAAGGTTGCCCCTTTCAGAAGCAAGTTTTCTGGGCCCAAAGATCTAAATCACAAAAGAGAAGCATAATTTGATTACTGACCACGATCGACTACGTCCAATTCTGTAATGGACAGGCATGCAGCAGACTGGATCCAGACGACTGGGCTCCTTGGCCTGCACTGCTCTTGTGAAGGACAGGGTGTGGAGGTTTCCTAAAATACTATTACAAGCTACACCAGTGACAAATGGCAGGAACAGCATTTTCAGAAGCAGGACTTGAAACAAGGCCAAACTGGCTCTGCTTTAATGCTTGTTTGGAGTTATGGGTCGATAGAATAATGATCAGAAGTTAATGCAGAGGGAAAAAGAGTGAGAGCTTAAGGGACTCGCAGGAAGCGCTTCATGATGCTGGCTCAGGAGAGTACAACAAAGGCAGGCTCACCTTACTGCCTCCTGATCCGTCTTGTAAATGTACATCCGGCCCACAAACCTACACACAAACATAGTCAGTCATAGTCAGAGGGCAATCGCCGCACTTTATGTGGTCATTTGCTCGATAAATTTAAATGAGATGTTTAAACAGCTAGCTGTTTAACATAGGCAGGAATCCACTCTGGACTGATGCATTTAGGCGCGTCTATTAGGCCACATTTTACATTCTGAAGATACCTTGAACCCATTATAATGACTCAACGTCTGTAAGAAATACTGCATGCAAATGAGCCTTTTAGGAAGTGTTCCAATTACAGGCAAGATACTCATTGGTGATGACCCAACAGTCTGTCGTATTGGCAAAAGTGCTTTTGAAGTTTTTGGAAAGGGAACTTGGATGACATCTGGTGCTTTAGCTGCTGAGAAATTCAAAAAGAGCCCCGGCGTGAGAACTGAACGGCTGCAGTAAGCACAATGTGACAATGGGGGGCGCAAGCAAGCTAAGCCTTGTGCCACGGTGCAGTGAGCTATAGAACGCGTTGCTTCCCTTAATGCGCCTGCTCCTGCTGATGGTCTGCATCAGCTCACTGTGGCTGTGGACGACGAGCTATAAACAACACAGGGTTTTGTTGTAGCTGTAACCAAGCTGTAAAGCTCCACTTAGAACACTTTGGATTTCAGCTGTAAACTAAATACCTAAACCAGCGCCACTACACTGGTAACGTCTACTCAGAGAGGCAGAGTTCAACTGAGGTTAACAACACGCGGTTCTGAGCCTGGAGCGATGCCTGTATGTGCATGCAGCAAAAAAAACACAGGATAAGTACATACTTGTAGAGATCAGGCTGGGGCTGTTCACATTCAATGGTGGCATTGAGAGACTGCAGGTCCTTTTCTGTATCTGGCACTGTGTAGTGTGTCTGAGAAAAAAGACAAAGAGATGGGGCGAAAGAAAGGACTGAGTGTTTGCAGCCATGTTCAAAATAACACGAGAGCATAAAACCACACGCGCAGTCAGGTCAACGAGGGCTGATGTGCTGAGAGGAAAAAGACGAGCGGCAGGGCGGTGACAGGATCTGGGTCGACTATTTTAGGAATGCGAGCAATAGAGAGAAATACATATTTCTAAGCCTCCATGTTTCATTTAGAGCACAGTGCGGAGGACATGTTTAAGTACGGTCAGAAAAGCCATGTACAGCATCCGAAGCTGACAAACACTAAATTGTTGAGCTCACTTTGTGGTTGGACTCTCCGTCCAGGCTGGCTGTGGTGACGAAGCAGGTGTCATCGTCTCGACTGGACTGCAGCAGAATGAGGTCACAGGGAAAGGTTTCATCCTCTACCACCTCCACTATATCACCCACCTGCAGAGAAAACACCACGTTTAACCAATAATTAGCGCAGCTGACAAAAGCTATGCATCAGTATACCTGAGTGACCATGAAAGGCAAAATATAACCTGAGTGTCTTAAAATAGCAATGCTGCGTGCACAGGCTCTCTTTCTCACACACTCTCTCTCTCTCCCACACACACACAGCTCCCTCCCATGGGAGCTGTGGAACTGAGAGCCACTTGTAGTGAAGTGGGAGAAGAGCTTTAACCAAACCTGAAATTTTCGTTTAAGCCTGAATAAAGGCTGACACATATACAGCAAACATATACCGACCCAACACCGAACAAGGTGGTGTGTAATGCCAATGCAAACAGAAAGGAGTAATTATTTCAATTTAAACTGTATTAAATAAAAGATCACACAATACGTGATATTTAACCTTATTCATGTTTTTGGGGGAAATATATGCTCATTTCAAAAATGCCGCCTGTCACATGACCACAAAAAAAAAGGGGGGGGGGATGTTTATCATTTTGTATCCTTCTCTTTTGACAGCTCTTAATAAATGACTGGAAACTGGATTTTTTGGCCATTCTTCAGTTCATAACATTCACCCTTGTTTCCACACTTATTGAGGAATGTTGTCCTAAAACTGGTATTCTACTTACTGGTGTATTCTTTTTTTGGGAAGTGACAAGCCTAGACCTGTTCTTTCTCATAAAGACGCTTCTCATAACTTTTCTTTTGGACTGAAACTTGATTCCATTACGTGTGAACAGGCTGACATTTAAACCTGACTGAACTCTACGTAAACAGCTGTACCTTGTGAGGTAAGGACAGGAACTTGAAATGGAGTAAATACCTTGATTTTTTCACTCTCCTTGCGTGTCGACCGTCCATCTTCCAGCACTGTCACCAGGTACTTATTCACCTCGTTGTCCGCTTTGTGCCGTAACCAGTCCTCATAGCCCTGCAGAAAGCGAGACAGAGTTGGTTATGAGTGTATATGCGTAGCATTAGGTGTGATGAGTGATGCACGCTCTCTGTGCACTTGCTTTGGTTTGCTAAATTAAAATTAGGACAGAATGCATCAACAGTATTGTGCTGTACAGCTTGTATTTATGATACAGAAAATAGATGCACAGGCATATAGTTCCGTCACATCCTGTAACTATAGCTGCAGTAAAGGGGGCCAGCAGCACTGAGAGTGGGCCTGGGTTAACACGGTCTCTCCTTGTGTCCCATTTCAAAGTCCTGCTGAGGCCAGAGCCCCTCTCGCTATGTGGCCCACATATTTCTGGAAGGAAGTCCACCCACTATTGTGCTTCCCTCCCCGAGAGCTTTTAGCACTCCGGCAAAAAAAAAATGACAATCCTAAAACAATACATCTGAAGCAGAACAGGACCACTGTGTTCAGACAAGGCTCGCTACCATTTGTTTCCTATATGAAAGAATCACACCCTGTTCGCTCTTAGCCCCTGACAGTTTTAGAATAAGCATCGTTATTGACTACACTGCAACAGTTAAGCAGTGACACAAAGACCTGCACTACATCAGTGAGAAAAGAAAGATGTAGGACTTTAACCCCAAGACAAAGCTCGTTCTCAGCCACTTTCCAAAACACAGGCCTAAAGAGCAACGCAGCACCAGCCAACCCAAACGCATTCTTTCTTTTTAAAGCAGGTTAATGTTGCTGTTGAGTACATAACATACATGTACAATGTTCCATCTAGAGATGGAAGGATCGATCGGCTATGTATTGGTATCGCCCGATTTTTAATCAAAATATGTAATTGGTGATCGGCAGATATTTCTCCAATTTAGCCGATTTAGTATTTTTTTAGCTAGCGTTTTAACCAGGAAGTGGAGGTCCCTACAATTTCTATCTGAACCGCTAGGTGGAAATACACACCCTTTCATTTTCGTCGGACTGACTAAAGCAGCAGCGAGAAAAGTATGCGCTGATAGAAAGTATGTCGTCTGTCTAGCAGTGTTTTACCGTATGTGACGCAGACTCATCCAGGGCGTTTTTTAAAATATGTAAAATCAATGTGTCTCGTGGGGAAACAAAGACATTTAACACATCTAATCTGATACGGCACTTAAGAGTACATCATGCGGCTGAACACAGTGAGTATCAGCAAACAGCAGAGCTAGCACGCACAGCTAGCACAAAACAAATAACCCAGAGAACCGTACAGACCAGATCTGACCGGTACTAACAGCACAGCAGCAACAACTGAAGATCTACATTTAATAGTTGCTGTTTTTGTTTAAAATAAACCAGAGTCTGCGTTTATTGACTGCATTTGTTTAATTTGCTTTTTTCGTTTTAAATTTAAATGTAATGGTTGCAGTATTGGCTGGATATTTGTTTGATTTACTGTTAATTTTGTAAAAAATATTATGCTGTTTCACATGAGTTTGTTAAAAATGGTAATAAACCAGTTTAGATCATGTTTTATGACATGCTTGCGCTAATAACTACATGTAGCCCTGCCGTGGCATACAGCCCCGCCCTTAATCGATATCGGCTATCGGCCGATCATGCTGAAAGGTGATCAGCAATTGGAATCTGACTCAAAAACGTCGATCGGGTCCATCTCCAGTTCCAACTGGCATAAGGGTAGTGCTCTCTCACCAATAATAAGACTGATGTGATATTTCACCTTTAAAACTGTGCTCATGTTCTCTCTCTGTATAGTCAGCGGAAATTACTGAGAGAAAGCCAAGGACAAGTAGAAGCTAAGCAAGCAAGCATAACTGAGCTATCAAGCTAGCTTGTCTGTCGTTTGTTTCTTTTGTTCATTTGTCTGTCCACTCATTCGTCTGTGCATTCATTCATGTGTTTGTTCAGTCATTAGTATGTGTGTTCTATTGTTCCTCTGTCCATTAGTGCTATTGTGTTTAGTTCTGCTTCAGTGACATGGCAGGCTGGGAGGGTTGAACTGAAGGCTGTCTATCACAGATGGGTCGTTCTCATGAAAATGCTTCAAACGTCCAAAAATATTTGATGACAAACACCAGTCAATGAAATAATACTCTGTAGATCAGTTACTGCTCTATATGGTACAGTACAAAGTTGGTTTTTTGTTTTTTTTTTCTTTTAGAAACTTGAAAAATTAAATACATTACAAATTTATCTTCAAACTTTACTGGATTTTTGTGGTGAACATTTTGGCCACTTAAAATGAAAATAAGCCAGGTGGTCATCAAAATATTAGGACCACGCCAAGGCAGTTCTCAGACACGTGAAGTCAGCTTTTTCAAGCCATGTTTTATTATTTTTTATGTATTTTTTTATTTCAACTCTGATGGCTGTGTATTAGACGTAGCATTACATTTTAATATTATACCAACACTGCTTATATCATTATTAATCTAAAAGGTAGCTTCCTAAAGTGCTATGATTCTGGCAAATGTGAAATGCTTTCTGGGCAGAACTGGCATTTAAACTCAGTAGAGAAAAAAAATTGTTCAGCTCTGGTCCACTACAGTTATACCAGAGTTACACCAGGTTTAACAGATGTGTTTGAGCATGGAAATCACCAAACTGCATTGAACTAAAATAATAGAGGGGTGGAACAGAGAAAACTAGTAAGAAGACAGAATATGAAGTGTTGTGCTTACTAACCTGTTTGATGGCAGTCACTGTGATGACAAAAAACAAGGGGAGGCCGCTGGTCACAGGGCTGGTCGGGGTGTCCACAATAACCTGTGAAAAGAAACACTAAATCAAACCAGTGTTGCGTACCTAAGCAATAAATGAATGAGACAATGAGCAAACTGAAACACACTACAGAAAAGAATACCTCATTTTTAAACACGGTTTATTACTCAGCTTCACTACAGCTGACTGCTACATAAGCCTTCAACACCTTACAATGGCATGCTGCACAGTACAACTGGGGGCTTATTGAGCATTCACAGACATGTTCCATAACCCCACTGTAAGGGCAACAGCAGGCTGTGGAAGATACAGGAGGTCTAGGGAATGTGAGTGTGTACGAGAGACTAGGTGTGATCAACGCCAGCATGAGGTGTGAACACAGAATACTTTGTCAGCCTCTTCACACACCAACAGTTACGCACAAACAGCAACAAATGCACTAAATTTAGGCCAGACAAGCGTAGAAGAGGGATCTGGATTAAACTCGCCGAGTTTTGAAATTTTATTTCATTTTATAATATTTAATACTGTAATATTTAATTACCATAATATTAACAAATATATGATACCCATAAGAAAAATAAATTTATCATCAGAAAAAAAGAAATTCAGGATTTAGTGTTCCCACTGTTTGTATTTATTACAGTTAAAGCCATTAATTTTGGAAAACTTGTTTTTTCTTTGTCACCATCCAAGCAATGTTAAACGTAATGTTCAGGCCCGGTGTCTGGGGTGGCCACACCATTGCTCTATGAACACAAGCAGCTTCTGCAAAACACTTTTCTTTACTTTTGTCTCTTTTCTTTTTTCTGTAGCATCTTGACAGCTACAGGTCCTTTCAGGTTATTTTGCAAGAGGCTCTCTATCTAGTTTTTTGCCAAGATAGAGTTTGAAAAAGTAATGACTGTTCTAAAATCAAAGGAACAAAAGTTATTTCTGGGTTTTTTTTCTTGCATAATGAGTAACTGAGTAATATCAGAATATATGTAACAGCATCACATAATCAGGAAACCAAAAAGGGTAACAGTGTGGTTATCAGAATACACTGGTTGGTTACTCTATATTACGAGTTTTTGGCATAAATTGAAAGAGCCTGTTGCTGACTGACTTTCTTTCTCCTCCTATGTAGAACATCACTATTCATTTAAAAATAATTATTAAATTACTCGTCTGGTCTTTGGCCTGGAGATTTTCCTCCTGACATTCTATAATGCAATGCTTCAAATGCTTGAACAATTATAATTAAAAAATATTATTTGAACGCTTGCACCTGGAATGGTTAACTAAGCATTATAACCGCACACTTCTTGCTTTAGCCAAAGCCAGAGGAGTAGGGAGGAAAATAAAAGGCGGTAGGAATTTGGGGGCAAACACATGCAGTGGCACCTACTCTAGCTCACAGAGCGAATGATCCCCAACCCCCCAAACAACGATAATAACTCTCACACTCACACACACACACACACACACACATTTGGTGAATTGTAGAGCCATTACCGATTTTGATTTATTTTCTAGAGACTTGCACAAAACCTTAACTAAAACTACTACTAGCTCATTCCTGACCTTGACCTTCCCCTAACCTTAAAATGCAATGGTTCACATCATGGGGAGATCCCCACAACTTGTGTATATGACTAGGTTTTGGTCCCTACAATCTGACACACAGACACACACAAAATTGTTCTCAGCCCTTTAATTTGCATTCCCCAGTTTCAGGGCATGTAATCCCAAACAACCACCGCTGCGCCACTCCCACTGCACTCTAATACTCTGTATTCTTGGCCGTTCTCAAACAGGCACAAAACTGATTTTCTGATTTGCTTAACACCTGTGCAACGAGCTGTTGATTTAGCCACATAACCACAGCACAGTTTGCAGGGGGGCTCTCAGGGAACAAGCTCCAGCTTGCAAAGGCACACACACACACACACAAAGTGGTTTTCGGATTCAGGGGCTCACAGGGATGTCAGAAACGCATGAGCCTTTTCCAGGGCTTTCATTCACCCAGGCTCTGAGGGAGTCGCCCAGCTCCTGAAGCTCTGAGAATCCCACATATGGCAGGTGTCTGCTGAAAGCTGCATAGTGGCACCGCTGTCAAAAGGATTCTTACTGAGACAGAGAGAGAAAAAAAGAAAAAGCAGAGGGCTTTTCCTGCGAGTCGGCACTGCTGCTCAGCTATCATGGTCAGGAAAAACTAGCTCTAGAAAGTGCATGGCTTGACACTTTCCAGAAAGGTAAGAAAAAGACTAAAGCTAAAAGAAAAAAAAGAAAAAGAAAAATGAAAACAGGCAGAGCAGGAAAGCCTTCTAATGTGGCTCGTGTTCTCACTGCTTTATTAAACGTTTCTAGCAGACACACACACACCAGCACTAACTCCCCTTCAGCCACTGGTCGGACTGTGTTCAGCAGAAAGTGCTCTAAATTGCCCCCCGGCCGTGCAGGTGATGAATGCTGCAGAACAGCAGCGCAGCAGAACGTCGTTTTTCGATCTAATAAATTGATAAAGGCCCATCTGGAGGTAGCCAGCTGCGGCGCCCTGTACGATTAAAGATATTAAGAGAGCGGCTGCGGAAAAGTGCTGAGGACAGAAAGTCTCACAGTCTTCTCCACTTAACTACTGTCTCTCTTTCACACAGGCGTACACACACACACACACACACACACACACACACACACACACACACCTTAGTAGTTCACGCCAGTGCAGATACATCACAAGAACAAATTACATAAAGGGCAGGGAGACCTTACAGTGTATAACTGATTCAACAAGGTTTTAGTTATTTTCAAATCAAATCAATCAGCCTGACATGAAGTGTAGGTATGATGACCTAAACTATGATAAACTAGAACTGTGTGAGGCTGGTGTGCTTATTAAAATATTATTTCATGTGAACTTCTTGTGTTTTGCACTCTGGGTAAACAGAGCACAACACATGTAAACAGGTGCTCAGCGTGAGCCAAACATAGCTATGCAGTGCTTCAAACACCAGCAATAAGCCTGCCCCTAAACCCCCTTTCACCTTATTACTGCCGTCTGTAACAGTCTAAGAATAGTTTGCTGACCTCGTCTCGAACAGTATTCTCCTACAGACTCACAGAAACACGATGAAAATGTCGGTCCTTAAAGACCAACCGCATATTTAGTCATAAAGAGAAACTCAGTTTAACTGTATTTAGTTTAATTTTCAGTACTGGTTCTTGAATGTTCCTTAAAGTACTCCATAATTAGACGTTTGACATACGGCCTACCTCTAGAAATGAAATGAACACAATGTAGAAAAACTCCAGTCAAAATCATCTTTAAGCATTAGTACATTTTCTAAAACTGATCTAGAATTGGCCACTTCCTTAATAACGGGGAAAGCCAGTAACAGAGTGAACAACAGGAGTTTCCAAAAGTGGAATTCAAAGAAGCAAAATATACTGATCAGAAAACCAGAAATGAGAAATGAGAATCCCAAACACCATTCTTGCAATTGACATGGAGAAAATCCACAAGAGCTTATGTCTATCCTTCTAGCATGAGAAGACATCTCAGTGCTGTGGGTTTGAAAGGATGTGTAGACACCATAAAACTGTCAGTAAGTAAAAATAAGGAAGAAAAAAAACTGCATTTGCAAATAAAACAAAAGGAGCTGCTGGTGTTCTCAGAACAGTGGACTGGTCACCCCAGAGCCAGACTTTTGACCGTGCACCTTAGAAAATGCAACCAACTTCTAAGACTGAACTTTAGGGCGTGTGAGAAAATTTCACTGCAGGTTTATTTTCAGAAAAAAAGACTAGAAGCAAGCTGCTGTAATTCATGTAGAAAGTGAGTACACTAAACAGCGGTGTGTGTTTATTAAATATGTGGCGAAGCATTTTTTCCCCAAGCTGAAAAATGACACTGTTTATACTGTTAAATGACACTGTCGATATACACGGTCTCAAGCATCTCAGCTCACTGATTAAAACTCTGCAATTTAGCAACAAATGCATGATCACCAGTAAGAACACCACATATCTATATTTATATATAGATGTAAATAAGTATAAATGCAATACAAAGCAGCACAAACATCTCATTTCAAAAGAAGCGGATGGTATCTTGTAACAAAGTTTAGCTCATTAAGCTCATTGTTGTAACATTTTATACATTGTGTTACTAAAAAGTACAGATGACACTGTTAAATTAGATTACAGCATTAAACAAAGCTGATGTGCAATCACATTTTTGAAAAGAATACTCTGCCTGTTTCTACTGAGCCTGGAACACGTCCTGTGCTGTACTGTACACTCCGCAGTGTTAGTGTTGCACAACTTTTCTCTAGAACAGCTCTGGGTCTCTCTAGGGATGGTGCACAATGACGTCCTAGGTCAAAGGTGTGGTGAATTGCAGTGTACTGAGAAGCAGCTAATGGGCTCAGTCCATAGCATTATCATTTTCATTAGAATCCTCATTTTCAAAAGGATAACTCGACACTCTTCTCTGGCTTAAACCCTATTTGGGATTAGTTTTACCAGAGGAGGTCTGGTAATGTAACAAATGTGTAAAGTGGCTGGCTGCTTTGCGAAAGGTGCTTTCGAGATATTTCCTTTTTCTTCTTGTTGCTAATAAGCCATGAAAAAATTTTGTGGATTTTATATCAGGAACTTGAGGATTAGGGTCAAATAAAACTCCACTTTAGCTGACAGCCTTGTCTTCATGTAAAAAAGGCACTGTTTTCTATGAAGCTGAGTTCAGTTACTCATTTGTTAAAATTGTATCATTCCATGTTAAATGGTGTAGCAGTTATCATAACGCCTCAGGCCCCTGAAAGTAACTGCTGTGCCATTTAATATGAGAATAGGAAGCCAACTTCAGCTTTGTTCGTTTAGTTTAATCTAGTTTTGTTATTATTTTACTCAGGTGTTGATTCAAGTATGACGATTATTAATGAGGGAGGTCTGAGTTTGGTGAATTATAGGAGGCAATTCAGTCCAGAATTAATACTTCACAGACTCGTAAAAACTACAAACATGGCAGATTCATACTGGATTAAAATCATCAGTAGTCACTCAAATTACATCATGTCTCTAGTTAAGACTAGTCTCGCTCAACTAGGACTTTAGTGTTATGTCACAGAAATACCCTCTTTCTTAGAATCCTAATCAATTTTACACACTTCTACATGCATACATGCATATAGCTGCAAGTTAAGTGTACGACTCAAGCACAGCTATTCTGAGGAAAGTCCTGTGATGTGTGTAATGCGTTCTGTGAGGCAACTTCTCCAGTTCTACAGGCTAATTTGTATGTCATTTTAAAATACTATGATCATGCTGAGGAGTGTTTGGGTATGTTACTCTACCCAAATAAGTTGTACGAAATTGTAAATGAAAATTTGAAAATGTTCACAACACCATCATATTCCTGAAAGGTGTATCGTGCCTGAAAGCATCTACGATTTGATATCTAATGTCCCAAAAAAAAACCTACACCAAATAAATGACACATGGAATCATTGCCTCTGTCTAACAGGTGCCCACATATTAAATAACCCCAATGAATCTTTATACAACACTGACAGACAGATGATACCCTTTTCACTCTACCATTACAGACGCTTTCGCTGCTTCTCTCGCTTTCTCACTAGGAACATTCCAGTAAGATCTGTGTCAGAGTGTGCATGGTAAAGACAGAGATCCCCTGGTCTCCCTCCTCCTCCTTCACTCCTCACTCCCATCCCTCTATTCCCATCAGGACCCAGCAAAGGCACGCAGCGCTATTTTTAGCCAAGTGGAGCTTTTTTATCAGCTAGTGTCTATTTGTGGCTCTACAGAACTACAGAGGGCTTCCTAGCTGCTGACGTCAGCAGAGCAGCGCTGCAGGGGCGTATGGTGCGAGAGAGAGAGAGAGAGAGAGAGAGCGCGAGAGAGCGAGAGAGAGAGAGAGAGAGAGAGAGAGAGAGAGAGAGAGAGAGAGAGAGAGAGAGAGAGAGGGTGTAGGGAATAAAGGCAGGGGAGGGGGAAAGTGATGGTACCACTGGGAAAGATGCACATGATCAGAGGTAGAAAGAGGGAAGGAAAAAAGGAGAAAGAGAGCAGTAGGAAGAAAAACAGAGAGAGAGACAGAGAGAGAGAGGGAGAGAGAGAGGGGAAAGAGAGGAAAGAGAGAAGAGAGAGGAAAGAGAGGAGAGAGAGAGAGGAGAGACAGAGAGAGAGAGGAGAGAGAGAGAGGAGAGAGAGAGCGTGCGTAAGGAGTGGGCGGTGTGAGTGAGAGATGTGGTTTGGGTTTTGATGATGCATTTGCAGGGAGAGTCTCTGAAGAATTGTGCGGCTCTATTTCTGGGTCTGTGATGTGAGTATGGTCTCTGAGTGACGGACGCTCTGCGTGTGTGTGTGTGTGTGTGTGTGTCTCCCTCATGGCACTATAATAGCAGGCTGTGCGGGGAAAACTGGGCACTAAGGATAAGGAGCCCCTCCAGAGAGAAGCAGGATTAGTGGAGACACGCCAGCCACATGCCAGCACTGGGCAAACACCATCCACCCACGGAACAAAACGCACGCATACACACACACACACACACACACACACACACACACACACACACACAATAATACATCAAGTCATGCAAGTAAAACAAAAGCACCCACATAAACACAAGTAGACAAATACTGTTTTCATGCAGGCCGTGTGAACCTTTACACAAAGATAATTATGCATACGCACAAACCAGTGTGACGTGACAGGAGCCCAGATTCTCATGTACTACTGATTAACAATGTTTGTCTAATGAATATGTAATGAATATGTAATGTAATGTAATGTATTTATACACTTTAATTTATTGACATTAAACGCACATAAAAATGAAAAGGCAGATGTTTCAGTTTTAGTAATTTATAGAGACACACTTATATAGTTTTTCCTTCCGAAAATATATACACCGATACCTATTATTGACACTGATACTAACTCTATCTATCCTAACTAACCAATGAGTCCCGCTCAGCTTGACGTTTCCTTGATTTCATATACATATATTAGATGCTTAAGTGAATATCACTGTTGGGTACGCCAACAGGAGCATAGGGCCGCAAAACCCCACTGCTGTGTGCTACAGTCCATCAATAGAGGTGCACTCCAGGAGGGGCTAGTGGATACACAAGCTGCCATGCTAGCTAATGGCTATTACTGCACTCAGATAGCTAGCGCAACATTCCTGAGCAACGTGTCCAGTTCCTGAAATGATATTGTACAAAAGAAGTGAATTTTGGACTGAGAATGCTAAGAATACATTATTTATCACAAAATAAACAAATAGGGAATCGCTGAGTATGCCTGCGCACACTGCTTTAAAATGTCTTGGTATGATATAGGCTAATTTGTCATTATAGAATATTACGATCATGCTGAAGAGGGCAAATTATTTTTAGTGTTCAGCTCCCCCTGACAGCAAGTGGTTAGAAGTGGTTATGCTGGAAAACCTATGCACACATTTTTTTTTTTAAATTAACTGGTCTAAAGAAGTTCTGTTATAAGAATATGCAGAAACAAACGTACACAGAATTATTCTTAACGGGCATTCAGCTAGTTAGCTAGAGTCCTATGGAGCATGCACGCATCATTAGTATAGTTTTACAGTATAGTGTTTATTAGTATAGCGTTTAAAGGTTTTATTGTTATAAGATTTAGTTGTAGTTCAGCACAGACTCACTGTCTTACCATGTAAACTAATTTAAGCTATGAAAATATCCTAGTTTTATGGATGGTGACATAGATGCAGTCTTGTTCAAATTTTCCTGTTCCACATTATAAGGTTACATATATGGGTGTAAAAAAAAAACATCCCCAACAACCCCATGCATAGGTTTGCTAATGCTAACATTAGCAATGTGGCCTCAGGCTACTAGTTAGGGATGGAGTGGAAGAGACCAAGGGCTGACAATGGTTTAATACACTGCTATCTAGTGGCTGGAGGTTTAAACACAACATAAAATGAACTGATGTCTTTACATCAAACTATTAATTAAAACTCAATACTGTTTTTGTACCACAACACATATTATTGTGATTTTGAATATTTCCCATATTTTCTTACACCCTTGGTTGCATGAAGTGCTTGCACTATTTAAGGCAGGAGAAAAAAAATGTTGTATGTGTGTTTTATCATATATCTATCATATATTATTTATTCAGGTTTGGCTGGCTATTTAATATGACTTTCAACATTAGCATCATACAAACATGTAAACACTTCACGTTGGGTTTCCTGTGATTTCTGTTTCAGTCCTACGAAAAACTGGCTCTGTGGCCCTAGAGGTCACATTTCTGTCTACCCCTGCAACTGAGAAGTTTTATTAGATGTTAATAATTTTAATTACAATAATGTAGTTTCATTTTAAATCATATCACAAAGTGATCACCAATGTGTTTGACACACTGCAATGCATACTGTAAATACAATATGAACCAGCAGTCCACTGTGAGTCAGTGACAGAGTGCAACACTGCTTCAGCAGCAGAGGTGGATAATTCTCCTCTCTCTCTTCCACCATTAGATGAGTGGAGAGAATAAAGACATTGCAGGTTTTAGGCACACATTACTCCCGCTGACTGTCACACACACCTTTCCAATGAAAATACATAAACACGTGCTTACCTGCACCAGGAATATAATAAGGAAGTAAAAATTGGCGATTCTTCTGAACTGCTCAAACAGGTTCTTTGGCAGAAAGTTCCATATAGTGTACTGTGGGGGAGAAAAAAAAAACAAAAACAGGTGACGCAATAGTTATAAAATAGACAAATTAATAACCGTACTTTGCCAGTAAACAGTTAAGAGCCTTAGGCGTTGCTGGCATGATTTATGAAAAAGCAGCTTTTCAAAGCTAAGGAGGCAGAATGCAGCATTGTGGGTGAAAGCCCACAGGCTTGACAAAAAACCTAGAGGAAGGATTAAAATACATTCAATATTCATCAGCTCCTCTTTTAGTTTAGTTCTCTGCGATGATGCGGTGCAGTAACTTTAAGGTGTTCTGGAGCACCCGTGGCTGGGGAAGACAACCCTCCGGTCCTGCAGGTATTCCATTGATTTGGATTAGTGACTTATCTCCTTAATTCGGCTAGCCCTGAAAAGAGAGCCGATTACCTTATCCGGTCGGCGGCAGCTCCCCGTTTATCCTCTCTCTTTTAAAGTGAGGTCTGATGGCTAATAGTCAGGGTAAGGGAAAAGCCACCCATACCATACCAGCTTGGAGTAGAACGGCCAGACAATGCCTTACACAACCAGCAGACAAAACCCACTACATGTAGTGCAAGATAAGCAGGAGGGTACCAAAAAGTACCAAGTACAGTACTAGAGTACTACTGGAGGATAAATAGTACTGGATGATATCATACATACAACAATACTGAGGTTAAGTTTTAGCAGCATTAACTGATGTAAGCTGGAAATTTAACAGACAACACATTTCTTTTCTGGAAGCCTGCATTAGAACGGGTCAATGTTTACAATACTCTATAAGTTATTTTCAATGTAATGTCAAATAGAAATGCAAATCAGAGGAAAAACAAACCATGTTTAAGATATGGTTCTAGATTACAGTAGCACTACACAGGAAGCAGGTGGTTCACTCTTATAATGCTATCTATCTTATAAATAGAATCTGGCTTTGATTAGGGGTAAGCGTTATGAGCTCAAAAATAAGATCACAGTGAATAAGATCACAGTCCACTGTGCTGACAATAAGATAATATTGTGTGTGATACAAAGAACTGGTTCCAAGTGTATGGAAAAGTGTATGATCTTTTTCTGTATTTTGATTTGTATTTCTCTCCTATAACCACCCCCTCTTTGTTTTGTCCCTCTTCATTTATTGTCTATACTATTTTTGCACTTTGCTATCTAAAATAAAATATTTTTATTACTTACTATTTTTTTTTAATCTAACAAGGGTAGCCAGCTGTACCACATTTGATATGGTGTATATATTCAGCTCCAATATAACATTTTAAGATGTATCTTGGATCTGCTTCCATATCGACATTACATATGTATAGACTTATAGTATATCTTAGTATATTTAAACATCTAAAATATAATTTTACATTTAATACAAATATAACCTTGCTGAAATGGTCAGCCTACTCTAATGAGGGCAAAACACAGTACATTTACAGCAAACAGAAAAGATAGGCCAGTTAAACGAGCACAGCAACTCCAACAGTTATCCAACGTAGGACAGATCGTTAATACTAGACATCACAGGCGTATTAAAGTTAAGCTGGATGTGTTTGACCCTGTGTGTAAAGCCGGTATCTTCTATTGCAGGTTTTTTTCCAATGCAGTGTGTAAACGACCCCTCATGCTGGAGATGTCTAATATGACAAAAGAAACTTGAGGGTGAAAAAAATTTAAATTCACAGAAGTTGTTGAGGATCTTTGCATAAGAGAGACTGAATCCTTGCAGAAGTGAAGCTGCATAAAAAGGATCGAGGTTTAGTCTAGCATCAAATTCGTCGTGTCCACACAAACTGGCAGTGGGTGTAGCACTGTGAAGTTCTTCGGCTGACTGCACTCGATTGGCCTGGATTTTAAAGCTAACAGCTACAACGTGGAAATGGGTCAGGATAACCTGCTTTAAGCACAGTTTACAGTTTCACTTGTGAGACAGAACCGTATTCGTTTAGCTGTATAAACTCTGTAGTTTGTTACTGATCATGCTTAGTTTACCAAGTTGCTTATTTAGCTTTTCATTTTTCTCAAACTTTCATCGGACTGACCGGCTCAACAGCGTTTTCTCTACTCTGACACAAAAGTGCACTGCGCTCAGTCGTACTGAACATGTTGGTTTTCTGTTTATGATGTATGACACACACAACCTGAATAGTTAGCATGATACCTTTCTTTAATTTTATTCAAATAACCACCACAGCAAGTCCAAGAAATAGCAGGAAAACTATGGTAGGAAACTTGTGAGCGTTGAATTGCAGAATGAAAAAGGTCAAGGTTTAAGTGTAAGGCAAGTGTAAAGCGAGTCTCACGGCTACACTGGTTAACGCTGAAGAGTACTGCAAGTATATAATAAAAATTATTATTATTATTTAAGCTAATCAAGTTAATTTCTTATTTGTCTTGCGGTTGTTCACTGTTTCCGCGCTTTTTAAGGTTCCCATAATATGGGACAATATTAATTTCATGAGAAAACACCACACTGATACTCATTTTACCACAATACATTTTCAAATCTTGCTAAGACGTATCCTAATATTGAATTTTACAAAGCAGAGCAACAAGTGACTACAAAAAAAAAACAAACAAAAAAAAAACAACACCTGATGCAGAGAATTAAACAAATCAATGTTGGCAATGCAACAGAGAGAAAGGAAAACAGGCATAGCAGTACAGCTGATTGTTTTCTATAGAATAAAAGCTGCCAGCCGTCCTTGCGTGAACTTCAGCTGTTGTGGCAGTAGCAGAATGCCTGCGGTGGAGAAGAGAGAGGAACGCAGGATGGTGCAGAAGAAAATGCAGAGATGATGGGAAGATGGAAAACAGATGCATGAGAAAGGGTAAACATCACAGCGCTGGTAATTAAAGTGTGTTTATGCAGTCACACCACAGTGGGATTGATCAAGCGATTCCACTGCAGGATTGTGGGGTCGCTCTATAAACACCCCTTTTCCTTCTCCTTCTTTCTTTCTCACCCCTTTTCCTACTCTCTTCTCTGCACCACCTTTCCCTGGTGTATTGAGCTCGCCTCCACTGTCAGCTGGGGGAGATTTAGGAAGTCCCATCAGGCTGAAGGGACAGATTGAATCACTCTCTCCGCTCACCCATTAATTGCAAGCGTGTATTTCTCCGGCACCCCGGCCGCGTGCCTGACAGAAAAATAAGCGGCCTCCGCTGGAAAGAGACAGGCAAAGCTGCTGGTGGGTGGGGCGGAGTGAGAAAGGAGGGTGGGAAAGAAAGATTTATTCAAACCATTTCAAATGTATGTGTGGGTGCAGAAGCAGTAGAGGTGTAGAAATGCACTAAAACACAGTAACTTATTGATCTAAAATGTACCAACTGTATAGATTTTGGAATAAAAACACATTCTAATAACTTCATATAAAAATATTCAACTAACTAAACAGATCCTCCAGAAATATTTAACATTCTGAACATTGACCAAACAATAATTTAACTTATTTATCTGTTAATTGACAAACAACTGCAGGATCAAATAATTACATTTTATTTTATTTCCAGTAAACAGCAGTCTATATATGAACAGGTGCACAGGTGCTAAGAGCAAGTGGGCTGCACGCCGATGTGAGCAAATTGCACATGAGTGAAGAAACAACAGGGAGAAATTTCTGGATTTGTTTAAATCAGCAACACGAATGGGAAGAACACACAGTAGAGTTTCACTGAGAGCTCAGCCATGGCAGCTTATTCTGGGCTTTATTCAAATTCAAATGCTAATTTGAAATTCAAATGGAAATTGTGTATTTGTGTATTGTGCATTATTAAATACATAATGCAAATTAAATTGCAAGAATTCGTATTTCTGAATGTGAACAATAAGATGATTTTGGAAACGTGGACAGAAGAGGAAAATCTGGAAATTCACACTGACTTCAGTGTTGTAGTTTAAATGATGATAGTATTTTTGATCAGGTGATTTAGGCGATCAAAATATTCTACAGAGAGTTTTATGAACGTAGCTACACATGTGCCTCTGTATTTCAACACTGTAGCACAATTTAAAATTTCAAAACTTCATAATGCACCTAACTCAGCTGCAGAACCACCTCCTCTTTGCACTAAAACATCCCTCCATATGTCCGCCCACAACTTCTGATTGCCGGAAAGCCTCGCTGACGGTAAAAATGCAAATACAAACATGCTGGAGAAACTAAATTGCATAACAGGCACTGATTTCTCTTTTCAGAATATAAACACAATGAAAATGAAATGTCAAAAGCACTTCCAGGTAAACTTAAACAGAATCATACACAGAACTGCAAACACACAGTCCACATTTGAATTTGTTGTTTTTACAATTATTAGTGAGTCTGATTCACTCAGATTGGAAATGCAATTACAAATCAAAACCCTGCATTTGAATTTGAATAAAGTCTGAAATATGCTCGGCGCTGACAGCGCGTTGGTGGGGAGGAGAGGAGTAGACGAGATTGTGGACGTTCTTATCTCGGTTTTGGTCTCGGTTTTAGAATCGTTACACTCCTAAATGTGAATCACTGCAGGAGATTTATATAGTAGTGGAAAGACTTTGCGACAGAATTGATAAAGTGAGAAGGGGGAAGGGGGGTGTGAGTCCAGACTTAGTGGGTGGACAGTCTCTTTCACCTGGACGAACAGGTGGTCAGACACCAGGGCTCATGAGGAATGTGTCTCGAACACGTTCTCCACAAGCTGCAGCCAGAGCTGCTTTATCTCTCCTGTGTGTTAGCTCACAGCCGCCGTGTTGCCATGGAAGTAAACAACACTTGCTAATTACAAGCTGGCCAAAAACAGGCTGCGCTCGTAAGGAACAAAAAAACACAACACCAAACTAAACATTTTTATTGTGATTTTAAAGCACAAGGGCATATAATTCATCAAACATTGACTAAACAAATTACATTTTCCAAAAACAATGATTATGCAAATGATGCAATATAGAGAAGACCACCTACCTTGGAAGACACTATTCTGTTGTCACAAAACTTGGGTGGGATGAAGGCCTCAGTGGCCGGACAAGGACGATGTCCTACATAGATGGTCCTGCTGTCCACTCTTTTCTCATCCCCGCCACACTAGAGAGAGAGACAAAGAGCAGAGAAAGAGAAAGCGGGGGATGGGTTAGAGGGATCAATTAAAGTACACTCAATTTAACAATGCCACAGTGGCCTGTTAAGACAGAGCATTTAAACTTGTCAGGCCTGCTCCATGTCAAGCTCAGCTACTTAAGCAAATGGAAAACAAATTTAGAAACAGTGTCTTAAACACCATGTAAGGGTTCAGTGAAGAGATGACCGTCCCAAAATGAACTTCGCGAATTAAGTCTCATGTCTAATACAGAAAGTGTTGACACATGAATTTTATCAATTAATACGATGTCTGAGGCATCCAAGAGAAATCTGGAACTGGACTTTGTTTTTCTAACAGGCTTACAAAATATTATCTACTTTGTTTAGAATAAGATATTCATGGTACTTTGTATTGTTTTAAAACGTTTGGCTGGTAGTGTGTATATACAGTTAGGCCCAGAAATATTTGTACAGTGACACATTCTTTATGATTTGGGCTTTGCATGCCACCACATAGGATTTTAAATGAAGCAGCTGGGATACAATTGAGGTGTAGACTTTCAGGTTTAATTCAAGGGGTTGAACAAAAATATCCTATGAAATGTTTAGAACCATTTTTCAACAAGCCTCCTCATTTCAGGGGCTTAAAAGTAATTGGACAAATTAACACTACTGTAAATAAAATGTTCATTTTTAATACTTTGTTGAAAATCATTTGCAGGCAAGGACTGTCTGATATCTGGAACCCATGGACATTACCAAATGCTGGGTTTCCCCCTTTGTGATTCTGTGCCAGGCCTTTATTGCAGCTGTTATCAGCTGTTGCTTTTTTAAGGGTTTTTTTGTTTTACGTGTTGTCTTAAGAAAGTGAAATGCATGCTCAATCAGGTTCAGGTCCATGCCATCACATTGCCTCCACCATGTTTTACAGAGGGTGTGGTGTGCTTTGTATCATGAGTTGTTCCAAGCCTTTTCCCTACTTTCTTCCTCACCTCATTCTAATACAGGTTGATCTTAGTTTCATCTGTCCCTAGAATGCTGTTCCAGAACTGGGCTGGCTTCTTTAGATGTTTTTTGGCCAGTCTAATCTGGGGTTTCTATTTTTGAGGCTGATTCATGCTTTGCACCTTTTGATGAAGCCTCTGTATTTGCTCTCATGAAGTCTTTTCTTTATGGTAGACTTAGATACTGATACTTCCCGGAGAGTGTACTTCACTTGGGTGTTGTAAAGGGGTTTTTCTTCACCATGGAAAAGATTCTGCAATCATCAACCACTGATATCTTGCGAGGATGTCCAGGCCTTTTTGAGTTCCTGAAATCATCAGTGCCCTCTTTTTTCCCCAGAATGGACCAAACTGTTAATTTGGCCACTCCTAACATTTCTGCTATCTCTCCGATGATTTCTTCTTTTTTCAGTCTAATGATGGCCTGTTTCACTTCCACTGAGAGCTCCTTTGACTGCATGTAGTGGGTTCATAGCGACAGCTTCCAAATGCAATTGCCACACCTAGAATCAACTCCAGACCTTTTACCTGCTTAATTGATGATGGATTAATGAGGGAAAAGCCAATGAAATAGCTTTTAAGATAGTTGTCCAATTGTAAAATAAAATAGCTAAATAACTATAAGACAATCCGCTTAGAAAGGGTAAAGTCAAAGGTAACAAGTTTAAAAATGTATTACAAGATAAATAGAAAACAGAACTCATAACAAGCATGTAAAGCCTAGTGGACCCACAGACTGGAATAAAGAGTGGACACACTAAATAACCACTGTAAAAACTATAAATGTACAGCTGGATATGTTTTCTGCTTTCTTTCGATGACGCGGAAAAATTAATAACTGGTTGTTAGAAAATGTTGACTTTGACATAATACATAAAAAAGATTCACTGTTGGTTCTTTACAGCTCCATGTAACTGTTCAGGGAAATAAATACCCAAACCCTTGCAAAACCTTTTTTATAACATATTAAGCCAAAGATGACAAAGGTCAGGGATAATCTAACCAGCAGAATTCTAAGACCAGCGCATCATGTTGGAGAAATGTGATGATTAGCCAGTTTTAAGAACAGAGAGTACTGCAGTGAGAAGCTTTAGGGCTCCAGTTATCTACAAGAGCTGACACACTGCTGTTTCTTCAATGTTCCATGAAAAGAAAAAAAAAAAAATCACGTGTGTGTGCACACTCATTTATTTGGATGGGTCACTGATAAACCAGGCCTCTCAATTTCCTGCCAGGATAAGAGAGTGCATGTGCCACTAATGTGAAAGGAACGCTGAATGAATCAGAGCAGTACATGGACACAGGAAGGAGAGAGTCAGAAGAAATCACGCCTCACGCAGACACAAAGACAGATGAGGAAGAAGCCAGATCCCAGCTTTTCCTTCCTCCTCAGCTACAAGAGTGGATTGGCTAGATTACGGTTTGTCACAGGCATAGTGGGCACTGTGTACGTTCAAGCCCCATCTCAACCCCTCATCCTCCAGAGCATGCAAGTCTATGATAAACCAGTGAGAGCCCAGATTATGCCCAAATACGCACATATACACACCACTTGCTCTCAGCGCCTCGACCTCACTGAAGATAACACAAGCTGTCAAAGTGTCTCAGCAGGCTCTCAGCCACTCTCTTACCACCCCCCATCCACTCCATCCCCCCCTGCCCATCTTTGTAGCATTCTTGGAGAAAGCAGAAGTGGCAGTGCTATTACTGCCACTGTGAATAATTCAGACAGCATGGGGAAGGGATCTTAGGGTCTAATGCACAGCATGCACTGTTTGGTGTGTTGGAATGTGTGTGTGTGGGGGGGCCTTCTGGAACTTCCCCCATCAGTGGAGCTATGGCTAGTTCTTTCAGCTTTCATTGGCTGTGGGAGGCATCAGACCCCAGGTCAAGTGCTGTTCCACATCTGGATGACTGAAGCAACCACATTTCCAAGCAGGGATGCATCAAAACCTATATGCTGAACCAGTAAAAAAAAACTCAACACTTTCTAACTCATTTCAGTGTTAATTAAAACTAAAAATAAGCAGTGAAATAATTTTAGACAACATCCTAACATTCTGAAGTCCTACTGACACAGTTAATGTGCATCTCCCCAATTACTTTGCAGAGGTTCAATGTACATTACAAAATATACATAAAAAAATCGAATGTTAATATATAGTATATATATAATTGTGTATGGTGTGTATATATATATATATATATATATATATATATATATATAGATATATATATTATATATATATAAAATTATTATTATTTTTTTTAATCTGTGTTTTCTCCTTTGGACAGCAATGTTATGTTAATTATTTCTTTTGTTGGTGTATAGAAATGCATCCAATAAAAAAATGCATTTCTTTTGTTATATATATATATATATATATATATATATATATATATATATATATATATATATATATATATATATATAAATTATGTATGGTGTATGTAATATTTATATTTTTTTTATCTGTGTTTTCTCCTTTGGACAGCAACGTTATGTTAATTATTTCTTTTGTTGGAGTATAGAAATGCATCCAATAAAAAATAAATAAATAAATAAATAAATAAATAAATCAAAATCGAATGTTTGTGCAGTGGTCACCCAAAAAAACCACACACACGCAAAAATGTCATCGTCTTTATCTATTTATCTTTTGTTTTTTGGCAAGGAATTAAACTTTCCTTGAAATTTTGGTGATCCATAACAACATTTGTATGGTTGGAATAGTTCCATGCATATCTGCCTATCAGACATCACACTGCTGCTGCCCCCTCATGTCCATCCACCCTCACGTACCCTCATGTCTTCTGAGAACTCCAGCAGAACACATTAGTATGCAAGATCAGGTGGACATAGCACACACTCTCCATCAGGGCTTGCGAGACAATTGCCTGTGCATTTGACAATATCGACTCCCAACTCTGTGGAAGCCACAGCTTACAAGTCATTTCCATCAGCATCAGTCACAACTGTCCCCTCCTCACCGCTCCCTCCTGATGTTTTTTTTGTTTTTTTTTAGTCTCTGCTGCTCTCTCATGGGACCTGCTCTGCATTCGGGTTCTTTAGTAAACATTTGCATAACGATGTCAGCACCCTCTGAATGTTCCTGCTCTCCTGTTGGGAAGAGCCCAAGATTACATAAGGCTCTGCAGAGCGTGACTCCTTGTCACACATGTTGGCGTTTGGCTGTGGGCTCCTCTAAGCCGGGTGTGTGCACTCTGGGTTCTGGGATGGCGCAGGCCGGATGGAGCAGAAGGGCCTGAGCGGAGCGGGTGGGGCTGGCGTGAGTGGAGAGGAAACTGAAGCAGGTGCCAAAGCTTAAGAGAAAGGTCCACCTCCAAACGCCACTGTCTGAACCAGAGGACAGACAGAGTTCAGAGGCAAAGCATAATCGTGTTATCATCAGCTATTCAAGTCTTCAGTGTACTGCTATAGACATCAAAAATATTTTAGAAAGAGCAAAAAGCCAAAAACATCCACCAGTGTGCAGCATGTTTACTAGGGCTGTGTATTGGTACCTGGCAATACAACACGTATTGCAATACAGCAGTCAAGACTCAATATATTGCGATATTGCAAGCAATGTGATATATTGCGATGTTTCAAATCTTACTAATAAAACACACCACTATATGAACAGGATTGCCAATGCTTACAATAGCATTGCGCCCTTGTGCTGCTTGTTAATGTTGGAGTGGCGCTGAAAATTGATTACAACACTGCCATCTAGTGGTCAGCGGTTTAAACGCAACACAGAATGAGTCACTTTCTGCCAGGAATCTGTGTATGGATACTAAGTTTTTGAGAATTGATACAGTATCACGAAACATAACATCCTAATATTCAATATTTCGATATTTTCTTACACCCCTAATGTTCACTGAAATTTATGATTTTCTTCAGACACTTACTCAGTATGGCAAGAACATACTTCAAATATACAGCTGTGGCTGTTCTGCACCATGTAGCACACCTCAAAGTCATGTAATTTGAGGCAAATAAGTATATGCAAAGTAATGTTAAAAAAAGGGCGGTGAAGATAAGAAAGAAAGAAAGGAACGAAACGTACAATATTTAAAGCGATTAAAGCACTTAGTTATTAGGCTAGTGTACATTATTAATTATGACCTAAAACACCCAGTGCGGAATGAGGGGGTATTTACTGACAGGAAGGAGCACCCTCCGAGTGGGAGAGCTCCCTGGAGACCTCCCCACAAAGCTCTTTTTGTTGGGCAGCTCTCCCCTACTAATGCTCGTCCTTCAGCACACAACATGCTCACACCATGTTCAGTCTATGTTCAAGGCTCATGCTGTTTACCGTTCAGCAACAAGGCAGCTGCATTTCACTCGTAGGTTTAAACACAAACACACTCCAGCCAGAGACTGAAGAAGTCCAACCGTAGTGCGACAAGTTTTTGAACGGGTTGACCGTTTTAAGAATTCTATCTAAAGCGTATTTGGCAGCTTTCAGTTCAACACGTTAAAGTTCAGTTTTAAAATAAGTACAAACATTCTCCAGAGCACTAAACTGGAGTCCGTGAACTCTCCCTTATTATTTTTTTTAAACAGAGCCAGCCTTCCCTCTCGCTATCTCTGCAGCCTCCCCCTTTCCGTTTGCTTTCCTGTCTCTCTTCGGGAGTCATTAACCGCACGACCACTGTTGTACCAGCCCCGTCTCAAGGTTACAGCTCCGCTAGGTAAACACACGCAGATCTCTGCGTAAATCACACTTGCTGGGCAAGAACAACACTCACCAATTTAAATGCTGCTCCATTTTGGAAGCCTTTCAGAGCAGACCAGGATAGTTAAGAGAATATAAATCATGAGCCAAAGAAATTGCATATGCGCAAAGGAAGGAAGAAAGCCCCGGGGGCAGGGAAGACTGATAAGAATAGCAGCATTGAATGGCCATTGATTTTTGAAGGGAATACAGCGTTAAATATAATGAAGGTCAGACACAGGGCCCGATTCATTTTTGCGCCATTTCGTGACTGCAATACTTATTTTCACAAAGCTTGTGTTTCAAGGCCAAACAATGGAGGAGCTAATGTAAGGACAAATAGAATCGACAGAATGATATTTGCCATGGTGTCAAAAGTCACACAGCGCAGCTCAACCTCAATAATTGGAGGGGGAAATGGAAGGGCTACGTGTCGGTACGCTTCTGCTGGACAGGAATGCATTAGCATCTACAGGAGAGGAGGAATCAATATCGCAAACACAGTTTACTCGATCAAAACGAGCTCTGATTGCTACAGAATAGACACAGCATTAAAGAATCAAATAAACAGCAGTATTATAATATTTCATTACTCGCTAAAGAAACCGTGTCCACATAAAAAAGGGCAGGAATAGCATAGCAATGTGATTTAGGCAGAATAAACGTGTGTGACCAAAGTGTGACAGCAGCACAGTCATGACCACATCCAGCAGCTCAACTTGGGGGAGTCCCCTTCCCCCCCACACAGACTATTTTAATCCAAGCTGTTGCCGTAGCATTCTTTTTTCATTTCTGTATAATTCAGTGGTTGAGTTGTTTCATGTGAAAGGGTTTACAGTAGAAAATCCTGCAAACTGAGATTTGTTTCTAGGGGTCTTGAACACAAACAAAGTTATTTTATTTTATTTTAGTTTTTTTCCCTAAAACAACCAAAAAAAACCCTCAAGTTTTTAGAGGACTTAATTTGGCCTAAACCACAATCCTTAAAACAACAAATGGTTATTTCTTAACCATTTAATTATGCAGCTGTCTAAAAAATACGTTAACGTATTAAACATTGCCATTAACTTCCCAATACAGCTTAACTGAGACAATACGGGTAAGAATCTGAAGGCATGAAGGTTGGGCAACCTGTTTAAGACGACAGGCAAGAGAATCAACCAAAAACAAATAAATAGAATATGTCCTGAACAAAGACACTACTCTGTAGAGCAGGGCACTACATAACTGGAATGAGTTCAGATGTCCCAATCAGTTCAGGTGAGATGCTAAACTCCCCTATAGAACACACGTAATTATGTTTTTCACTTTACAAATAAATGCTGTTCATTTGCTGAACAATATCAAAATAAAGCACTAAACCACTACAGTACGCTAAACAAGACACCACACACCAACACAAAAATCAGCTCAACTATACAGCTTAGTGGTGGGTGCTTACTTTTTAGTGTGGGGATGTTTTGGTGCTTCACGGCTTCCAGTCATTAAAGCTACACTACATAAGTGTACATATTTGGAGACCTTTATGGTGATAGTTGCACGCGGCCACTTTGTAATTTTGGTTATGCTTTGGATTCGTTCCCCGGAGGGGAGGAGTTTTTCCAAGAGCATTTGTTTAAATAGTCAAAACGTGGTGAACATGTTCAGACTTGAGGCAAATCAGATTTGTTTCTCAAATCAGATCTTTGAGATGACTGACCGCAAAGCCATTTGTAAGTGAACAGATCAGATTTGTGTGTCCAGACATCACTAACCATCATCATCATAACAGCATCAATGTGTGCTGCATGGCGCAAAAAAAACCATTTGAAATACTAAGATGGGTCCATACTAAGACCCATCTGTAAAATTCTGATTTAAAAAAAACTACAATTGTTTTACACCTTGTGTGTTTTTGCTGCACGGATACAAAATCTGGATATGCCAGAAATCGAATTGTTGGCCTACACATGTATTCAGGCTCAACGCAGGCATTTTATTAGTCTGTAGAATCGTACAGAATCTCAGAAGCTAAGCAGCTTGCTGTAGCCTCAGCTGTTGATCATCATCATTTCACATCATTTCTCTTCCTGTACCGGCGCAAGCGGCAGCCTTTCCAGTAGCTAAGTCCTCTTGAATTCCCCCCTGGGACCAAATAAAGTATCTATCATCTAAAACAGATAAAATTTGATAATATTGTACATTTGTTTTCATTAAGGTTTTCTTTGTCAAAAAAATAAATAAATAAATAAATCTGAGCCTGTCCATTTCTTTAATGTTATTGTACCATACAATAGTTACCCTCGGTTAGCTGGGAAGCAGCGGCCCCCATGCATAGACTGTTAAATACAGGGCACTGCTGAAACTTTGTCATGGAAAGATGTCTCAATATATTTCAGCAAACATGCTTCAACAAACCTGCAACAAGGAGTCGAAGAGGAACTGAACATTTCACAGGAATTACAAGTAGCACTGTTGACATCTTTCTTTGTGAAACAAAGCTACGCTTCAGACTATCACTTCTACTCTGCCATCACTCCTTGTTGCACGTTTCCAGCAGAGTGGATGCAGAGTTTGACTTTATGGCATTTGCGTTTTTGCAGCATGTAACTGTTATAAAAACCTGGAACTGAAAAGGAATGAACAAACTTAGAGGCATACAATTCCAACAGGTCAGACAAAATGTAACCAGTTCTTAATGTGCATCCGTAGTCATGACCCCTTCATCTGGATAATGTTGATTTTGTGATCTAAACATTGAGCTGGACCTGTCTGAGTCTGTGGGTTTGACTGAAAACTCCCGTAAAATCGGACAGGATGACTTAAATTATTGCTTCAGGCTTTACAGGGTGACTCACAGCGACGTACAAACTCCATGTTATAGTGTAATTTTCCTGCCTCTGACTCAGTAATGCTAGGTGTTTTCAGCGTTACCAAAAAACTTCAAGCTTTAAACCTTCAAAAGACCAGTAAATTCCAAGCTGTATCAGCAAATCTATATCTGTAGAGAAAATTACAACAATGCAGAAAGCAGAGTGGCTCAACTTTAAATCAGGCCAGAATACGGACCTTAATCCCACTGATTTTCTGTTGGTTGATCTCAACATCCTGTTCCAGCAAGACCTCCTAAACATACATATGAACTGAAAATAGCTCTGTGTACAGCTACGGGCCTCAAACCTTTCAGAAGCTACAGAAACTGTCTGCTTCACATACTTAACATACTCTTCCATCAGAACTATTAACATTGGTTTTATTTAATCATGTTATTTACTTAATTTACTTAACCGTGTTATTGTGCCTTTGATGAAGAGGACACTGAATTTATGCAGACAACTATATAATTCTAAAGGGTTCACACAGTCTTACAATGATGTCTACCATCAGCATTTAAGGTCTTCCACTCTTCTTTTCTCTTGGGCCTCTATGCTGCAGTTTCAATTTTACATAACCGCATAACAAAAAGCTAGAAAACAAAGTGAATGAACGTGTCAGTCACTACCAGTCAAATGAGCCCGGACTTTGGCAAAGCGGTCAGAGCGCCGACAAATCACTTGATTGTCTTTAGCAGTTACACCACTTGCATGCTTTGTGAGCTAAAACCCTTGGCCTCAGGGTAATACTTCAGGGACAGGCCTTAAACGGCCCAAAACATTAATTAAATCTATATTCCATACTCCAAGCGTCAGTAGAGTCATCATAAATTGGATTTATCGGCCGACCTAATCTCACTGCTCGCTTTTAAACAATGTCAGATGACTGACTTTATGAGCGCATACGGATAGGCCCACAAACACACACACACACACACACACACACACAATCACAGGAGAAGCAGCTTATGTAAACGCTAGCGCAGTAAGCTTATATAAATGTCGCACATGAAATTACATTCAAGGAAGCAACATTAAAGGCCTGATGCCAGAGTGTCTGTTTAAAGATTTACTGGTCTACATGCTACACCAACACACTACACTCGCAGAGAGGCATCTATTTAAATTATTCAGAGATGGCTTCTCTATCTCTTCACACCGAATATTTATAAGAAAGGAACATTCTGCATGTCTGCTCATTTCTCAATTGTTCTGATACAGGTGTGTCATAAACTACAGGCTGAAGTCTACAACACTGTCATGCCTCTTGCTTTTGGTGCCTATTTTCCGAGGGGATTATATATTTATTTGTAAGTGCAACAGAACCTTTCATCAAACTACAATGGTAAGCCGCCTGTGGCCCGCGAGCAGCCTGAACAGTAACCAACGTTCTGATTAAATGTTTTACATTCGGGAAAAACACAGAGTCAGCTTCTGATGGAGCAGCCACGTCAGAGTGATTGATTGCACACGCGCTGAGCAATGGAATGAAAAATGGATTGTGATATGCGAATACTCCTTAAACGTCTTGGTGAATGCATTAGCTCAGGCTCAGATATTGTCCCAATCTGGTGGCAGTAAATAGAAAGTGGGGTTTGAGGACCGCTGGAGCCGTGTGGGGCTGCAATCTTCCATCACATGTGTGAGCGCTGACTTACTCACCAAACCAAATTATGCTATAATTGCTTAATGGACGATTGATCGGATTCAGCATGCAGCTTTAATTTCCCTCCTCGATCGTGTCATTCAATTTGTTATAGGAGAGATTAATGCAAAATACTGGACGCCAAGATTTGATGAGCTCAGACCTTTTACCATCAGAGCCAAAACAGAGAATGGCAACAGGACACTTTCGTAGGTTGGGACACACTGCAAGCAAGTGCCACTCCAATAAAGCGCCCTGCTGGAATTATCTGGCCAGCAACTTACCAAATACAATAACGAAACTTACACTACACGCATTTTCTGTATACATAATATGTAGTATTGGCCAACGTTTATCTTAAAAGTACAGCAACAACAAATACATTTAAAAAAACGGTTGGGTTGAGAAAAACAGCGCTGCAGCAATAAACACAGTACTGTAGGGGTGAGCGGAGAACTTCTAATTGTGATATTGCGACTGCAACTTATACTGGGATAACTTAACATACATTACATTCAGGTCTGTTTTTCTGACCAGAACATTCACTTTTTCTGGCTTGACCCCTGAATGTGGTATGCCAGACAGTAAATAGCGGTTGTAATGTCACAACAAAGGGAGGTTTGGTTGGCTATGATTAGTTTGAATTATCTACAGGCAGTACACAAGCTCTTCGTTATCAGGTTATAGTGCCCGTCTTAAAACTAATGTTATTTCTCATAATGTAGGGTTTAATTTAAAAGAAAAGCTGCTCTTACGATCACGCCTTTGAAATTATTAATCTGTCAGCTCTGCCGTACCAGTATCGACACAGATACTGGCACTTAACGCTGTACATGTATCTATGACCGACACCATGAAGTAATTGCAGATGGAATTTTAAAACACACCAGCGATGGAGGTTGACAAGCAGCAGTAAAACACTCGTGGCAAAAAGCTGTTAGGCCAGTATTTTGTGGAGAGGCCGTAGTAGTGGGTGATACACTGGGATCACAAGTTTCTGGTTTCACTCCAGTCTTTCATATGGTGTAGCTAGAAAATCTTCATCCACTCATTGACACCTTCAACACTGACATTAAGCTTATGTTAGAGGTCCAAACGCCAGCTGTATAACTAATTGCTTCTTTGGCACAGGCTTGTAGCAGGCTGTGTTTGATAAGCACATCTACTTGGTATTTATCAAATGAAATTGTATATGCCTATACTCAAGGAACCATTCCCAGTATCTACAGCAGATGGATCAATTATGAATACAGGCTTGGCTTAGCAGGTGTCTTAGAGCAGGACAAAATCACCAAACTGTGCTGGATCCCAACCCTGCATTACTAAAACTGAACACTGTTAACTCAAGTATTAACATTACAATAAACAAGTAGATCTTAAGTAGAGATGGACCGATTAGCACTTTTGAGGCAGATTCCGATCGTCGATCACCTTTCAGCACGATCAGCCAATAGCTGATATCGATAGAGGGCGGGGTATACGCCACGGCAGGGTTACATGTAGTTATTAACGCAAGCAAGACATGAAACATGGTCGAAACAGTTGTTTAACCTTTTTTTAACGAGCTTATGAGAAACAGCATAATATTTTAACAAAATTAGCAATAAGTATACAAAGTAAATATCCCCAATACTGCAATTATTCAATTTAGACCTTTGATTTAAAATGAAAAAAGCAAATTAAATAAATACAGTAAACACTGCAGTCTCTGGCTATTTTAAACGACAATCTGCAATCATTAAACGTAGATCTTGAATTGTTGCTGCTGTGCTGTTCGTGCCGGTCAGATCTGGTCTGCATGGTGTTCTGTTTATTATTACCTGCATTTTATTATTTTAATTTGCAGTTACTTTAATTTATTTTATTTTATTTTATTGTACAGCACTTTAGTTGACACTTGCTGTCTTTGAAATGTGCTATATAAATAAATTTGTCTTTGTCTTTTGGGTTGTTTGTTTTGTGCTAGCTGTGCATGCTAGCTCTGCTGTTTGCTGATACTCACTGTATATAGCCATGTGCAGTCGTATCAGATTAGTAGTGTTAAAATGTCCTTGCCTTGGTTTCCCCACGAGACACGCTGATTTTACACATTTTAAAAACGCAATGGATGAGTCTGAGTCACATACGGTAAAACACTACCAGATGGATATGCTTTCTATCAGCGCTTCCTTTTTCGCGAGGCTGCTGCTTTAGTCAGTTTGTTGAAAATGAAAGGCTGTGTATTTCCACCTAGCGGTTCAGATAGGAATTGCAGGGAGGGGGTTCTCCTCTTCCTGGATGAAACGCTAGCTGGAAATACAGAAATTAGGCTCATTTGTTTAACGGCATCGATCGGCTCTCATAATCGGCTAAATTGGAGAAATATCGGCCGATCACCGATCGCATATTTTGATTAAAAATCGGTCAATACCGATACATAGCAGAGCGATCCTTCCATTTCTAATCTTAAGCACCAATACAGCACTTTCTCACTTTCCAGTACAGATCGACCGATATATCGGGCCGATATTTGGCATCAGCCGATATCAGTGTTAGGTAGCGCTGATTTAAAGTCAGGCACGTCCGCGGGCAGCCCCGTGTTATTGGTGCGAATGACCACGCTGCTGCCGCATGTGAAGGACCCCAAGCCAAATCTTTTGGAACTGTTCCAACAAATAAGTGAAAATGAATAATTTATAGCGAACAGTGGTGTTTTTTAAGACGCGGTTACGTGTTTCTAGTTCTCGACGGTAGAGGTGAACCAGAGCGGACTCATTAGCTCCAGGACTAAAGCTAACTGCTCTAGTGTAATACACACATTAGCACATTATTGTCATATTACACATCGCACATTATATCTCTCTCACTCTCTCTCAGTGCCTCATCCTCCATAAAGAACCACAATTTCACTACAACACGATAAAAACCCAACCATAAAATTTAGCTGCAGCAAACATGTCAGCTGTGTGGAAGTATTTTGTTATTGGTATAAAGAAATGCATGTTACATTCTTTCAGCAGTAATATGGTTTAATTGTATTTTTTGGGGGGGCAGATAAAAATATTTTGTTTTTTTTTCCTTGTTAAGTCAGTATTTAATAAATTATATTAAGTTCAGAAATGTTGTGCATCCACTTATTATTAATGTGACATTTTAGCATTCAAACAAAGCAGAAAAATCGGTAGCACATATCGGCCATCGGCTGACCCATACCTCTACATCGGCATTCCCATCAGCTACAGAAAAACCCATATCGGTTGATCTCTACTACTCCTAGTCTCATTTCCTTCTCTGCTATGAACAAAACAGTCTGAAGTCATTTCTAAGTCAAGGTGTTATAGTGGGGTTTTCCATTTTATGGACTTCCTCGTTTCTAACCATCGGACAGGGATAACTTTGAATGCCAAATAAGTGAATCCCTGAGCGTGCCTGCAGGAGGTGGAGAGACAGGTCAAGCTTCTAAGTCTTTTCATCCCAGGCCTGGCTTCCAGCCACAAGCCATGCAAAACACACCCAACACTGAAGACAAGCAGATGACAACAGGCATGCTGTGCTCCAAACTGCTAACAGCCTGCTGGTTCCCCTCAGCACACGAAAAAAAACACACCAGCACTCTGGCCACAGCGATATCTCACACACAAACACAAGGCTTCAGCTTAACACTTTAAGGAGACGGGTTAAGAGGTTTGAGCATCAAACTCAAAGTGACAGACCACAAGCAAGAGAGCAGACTCAAGTCCAGCACAAGATACCCAGAGCACAACAAGCTCCTGAAAGTCTTTCTGAAAATCCCACTCCCTCACGCCACAGACAACCGAGAAACAACTGCCCCTGAGCAGCATGTCTCCTGCAGTTTAGGCCACGTTCAACATCACTGCAAATCTGCATGCTTTACATACTCATTTACCTACTCAGGATATGCACTACGCTGAGGTTCAGCAACAGCAGCACTCTAAATGAGGGAGGCGCTGGTTGCCAGAGTAACAGGGTCTCACTGCACTAAAAAGGTGCCTTGTAATTAAGAGCTTTGAGAGAAAAGGAAGATCAATGAAGGCTTAAAAATAGACTACAAAGTTTGTAGGCCTGGAGTACAACATTCTGAGCTAAAGCCTGAAACGTCACACCTCAGAACATGTGGCCTAAAGCTACCAGCAGCACACAAACAACAGGGCAAAGGAGAACAAGCTCAAAGGGCATGTTTTAATAAGGTTACGGACGCTTGCTGGGTTCGGTGCACTCACTGTGGAGTTCAGTGGCTTCAGGGGGGGTAGTGTTATGCAGTAAAATAGATCAATAAGTGATAAATAATACAGTTAAATTAACATCGATGGAAGTGTAGATGACTGCATTTCCATTCAAAGAGCAAATGCATGCACAAGCAGTTCAGCCTCAAACGATTTACAGCGATAAGTGGCCGCATTTGACCTAGCTATGATCACAAGGCCTTTGAGTCGCTCCTTAAAAAAAAACAAAAAAAAAAGATATGAACAACTTACTACACAGCCTACCAAAGGAATATCTCCTCGGCCAGGCCCTTCAAACTCCTTTGTATTTTACAATAGCAAAAACAGACAGGAAAAGGCACATAACTGTAGTAAGACAACTTATCAGTGTGAGTGCCTTTATGTTAAATACGTTAGTATATAGTACAGTACTACTATAAACATATTTTATTAACGTTCAAAGGCATTACTCGTATTTTATATCTGTTGGGTTTAACTGCTTAAAAATAGAGTGTCTTATTGTTTAACCGCGTTAAGAGTGTTTGGCAGGAAGGAAAGGAACAAAAAAAATTTCAGCATAATTTTAAGGGGTGGAAAGGGCAATCGGAGAAGCAAATGAAAAAGCTTTTACGGTCAATGCTGGAAAGGTGTCAAGAAATGGCCTTGGCATTCACTGCAGTAAATGTGCCAGACGGACATTCACAGCAGGGTAACCTAAGTGTGCAGTGGAGGTCTAGAACAGCACCACACAGAAGGACTGGTGTGTCCTAATCTCCCTGCTATTTATTATTTAGCTCCTCTCTTCTCTGAGCAATTTTGACATTTACCACCACGTAGATCTCCAACTGAAAGAAGCATCAACTTTCAAGTCCAGCAGTTCTCAAAAAAGGCATGAATTATTATGGATAAACTGGTGGAAGCTTTATTTCCCAATTTGTAGGTTTATTATCATTAAGTCAACAAGGTTGAGGTTTATTAAGATTAATGCATAACTCCTTTCTTCTAAGAGCACTCCTAACAATCACTAGGCTTAATCGTTGGCTTATTTTTTCAGTTATTTTTATGCTAATTTTAAGGTTTACTAGTTAATAACTATGATTAACTACTCTTTCATATAACTGTAAGGGATGACGTTGTAAGAATAAATAGGGTAATGCTATAGAATTAAAGTCTTGACCCAACAACAGGCCCTTAGATTTTAAGGGGTTAATAGTACCGAGGGCTCGTACAAAGCTGCTGTCAGCAGCGGTAAAGCAGATGCAGCAGCAGACATGTTGTTCTGAGGCCTGGCCTAGATTAAGATGGCCTGCCTTTGTGAAAAGTAGGGAGAGAAGTACCTTGATAGTTATTGAGCCTTCCTGCAGTGCAACACTGTGCCTAAAGTTTTCCAGAAAAAAATCACGAAAGGCATCAACATAGGGACTGGAGAACACCCCTTTCCTATACTAAGATCCTGTTTCCTTTTTAAGATAAGCTGCTTTGGGTCTGACTTAGGCTCAATTAAGCTCACTCGCTTTTGCACATCTGCGAGAATGAAGTGGGATCTGAGAGTGCTGAAAGCTTATAGAAAACCTAAAGAGGACTAAACAAAAGGAAGCCTTCACCAAAATCAGCTGACATGTCTATGAAGAGAGAACAACACCAGGCTAAACAGAGTTCACAAGTTGTGGCTCAAGCTTGCTGACAAGTGCAGACTAAAAACATCAGACGGAAGGATGTTTTGCCACATACCCATTACTACATCTATCTGATCTTGATGGCGGCTGCTTCTTATTAATTAACTCAATTACACTAAGCAACCGCAGTACGTCTTAATATAGACTCAATCCACAGTAGTTTTGACGTGACATGGTTAAAATGTGACCAGCATCATTCCAAAAAAAGTTTAAATGATTTCCTTAATCATTAAAACATGCAGAAATCAGTCTAGAATCTATAATGAGAGTATGTTAAAGATGCTCAAACAACAAAATATAGAGGGCTTACTGGTATTGAAGGATTGAGTGATATCAGTATTACAAAAACAAATATCATGATAATTAATAATCGATATGTTGCAAATGTTAATCACAAAACATTTGCATCAGTATGTTTGCAAGAACATAAATTCTGTTACACTTATAACCATATGTCCTTTAGAGAAACCTTTTGGCAGACCTTTCACATTTGTTCGTTTAAACTTTACGCAAGAACCAAGCTAAATTATGCAAAAAATCTATGACGGTATGCGGTAAATGAATACTTTAGAACAAAATGAACTTGTCATGTCTGAATGTCATGAATACAATAAGGCCCAGAGAACATTACATCGCTCTCAAAATCAAACTTCAACCACAAAAGATGTTACTTGCTGCCACATTAACTTTTGAGTTTAGGTCTGATACATTTCTTTCTTGGATTAGTTGATTATCTAAAAATTAGTTGTTAGATTATTCTAATGCGAGTGTGTTAGGAATTAAAATTTTTATCATTTTGTTATGGATTTGTAACCAATGGATGATTTTGTGTGTAGTAAATTGTTGTCGAAAGAACAGAAGAAACTATGGAATTGATGACCCTGGCCTGTTGGACTTAGACTGTTAGACTTCATGTTTTAAAGTGTACCTTAAACGCACGTAATCTATAAATGGTTAAAAAGACCAAAAGTCTTCGACGTTTAGAGGCACAAATGTAGACGTTTAGAGGACGTTTAGAGGCACAAATAACTCGTCAGAGAGTTTGTGGGCTATATATGTGTGTTTTAATGCTCCCATGGTATCGAGAACAGCCTTAGGTATCTACAGAAACGGTTAGCAAGCGTAGTGAACAGTAGTTGTTCCGTTATGTTTTGGTAATGGGGATGAATGGATTTGCAACTTGTCTGGAAATTCGTTAAAAAGGAAAATCAAAAAAAAAAAAAAAAGCCAAGAGGTTCCTTGGACCAGGACTTGGGCCAAAATGTAAAAGGCCCCTGTCTGAAGCAAAAATAGACGATAGCTCAATACATTTAGCCAGCACCACATGAGCGGTGCTCTTGAATTCATAATTAATGGTGAATATTCCATGGGGAAGAATCTCATAACAGCAACGAAAAAGAGCCCACTGGCCAACAACAGACAGTGTGGGGGGGTTGGGGGGGTGGAATAACACCAAGGTGCAAGACCAGGTGCTACTGTGCCTTCTCGGCAGCAGTGTGTCTGTGACTAAACTAATCTGTTTGACTGCAACAGAGGGAGAGAGTGTGCGCGCAAGCGAGAGAGAGAGCAAGAGAGCGTAATGGATGTAGCTGTGCTAGCTGCCTGATACGGGCGTGAGATATTTGTCTCAAGATGCTGACAGCACGGAAAAAAAAGCTGCATCAAGCTGCATCTCAGCTCTCATGCTTCTGATGTCATTATCTCTTTTATTATGCCACTTGCAATGCTGACTGTAATTACTGTTCAATTAATTATCCCAAGCTGCATCTGAGGAGCCATGAAGCAGTCAGTTTTGTCACAAAAGCAATGATAAACAAGAAACGGATGAGTGTCGACTCCCATCCTGCATGCTTTGAGTTACAGTCCGAATATATACACAGAATTATCCGAATATTTGAGTGCACGCGAGTGCTCATAAGAGATGCTTGTGATGCTGGTCTCATAAGGAGCAAGTATCATTCTGGGTACAGGCGCAAGAGAAACAACTGGCATCCACCACCAGCAAATGCCTCGCTTACTTTCTTTGCCTTTCACACACACACACACACACACACACACACACACACACACACACACACACACACACACACACACACACACACACACACCTTTCATCATTCTCCTCACATCTCTATGTGAGTCCTCTCAATGTATTGCCGGTGGCTGGAGCACGACACAGGGAATCTCAGGATGAGGCTTTATAAATATATGGATGGCAAGGAATGCGTTTCAAGCGCCGCCAGCCTGATGACGATCAGCCGAGAAAAGGAGGAGCGTTGTGAGGGGAATTTAAAATAAATGAGGCTGTTAAATTATTTAGCGCTACAAACCGAGAATTCAGCCTTCGCTTTTAGACGGGCATGGACGAATCGCCATAAAAAGCCACGATGCACTCAGCGTCCCCTTAGCTGTGCCTCTTTTCCCTCAACACCCCATCAGCCTACCCACTTCACTGGCGCAATTAGACTCAGGCAGCCCACCGCACAGGGAAGATTCCAGAAGGATACAACAGGTAACGCTATATGTGTGGTTGTCTCTCTGCACATGCTCTGCCCCCCACCCCCCCACTCTCTTTTTCTTTTGGGCTGCCCGTTGAGGATGAGCACGGCTGGCTGCATTTTCATTACGAGGAGCCGGCATGCGGCGAGAGAGAACAGAAAGCAAGAGAGAGAGAGAGAGAGGAAGACAGAGAAGTCAGCGTAAGCATTTCTGTCCGCCAGCCAGTTCAGGGAAGGTGGGGGGGGGTTGGTGGGGGTTGAGGGGGACAAGACAAATGGCGGCAAAGCGGAGAAGGGCTCTAATCAATATGTGGCTCTCCTGATGAAACAGAAATGATAAATCACAGAGTCCCAGCCAGGCCTTGTATGGGCAAGTGGCCGGTGCTTGGCCCCATAACCCCACCTCTACTCACCCCAGAGACCTAAACACAAACCTGCTGCCCCCTCACCACTGTCATCATCAGTATAACTTCTGCATTACCAGTCAACAGGTGGGCTGGAACCATTAGAGTATCTAGGTACTACTATGGCATTCTTATTTCTCATGTTACACAAGCAATCAGAGATGGCTTCCTGTTAAAGACAAGGGAGGACATGATGAAATGTTAAACATCAGTGAGCAGGCCACATGGGCAGAGCTTTCTTAGCAGTGGAAACAGGCCTCGTGTGGAAACCTAGGGCTGTGGACAGTGCTGATGGTTTCACTTTTTGCCACTGTTGAAATACCCACGACCCTGATGCAGAGGACTCAGGCCGAACTCTTCACCCGAAGCCAGGCTACTGTAGACCTATTTTGACTGGACAAGGGTCTGTTTTTTCAAAATGCAGGCCATGTTGTGAAAGCAAATAACCACAAACAACTACTTGGGCCAATGTCAAAAACCACCAACAATGCGCTGTCCTGAAAACAAACAAAGAGACAGACTCGCCAGCTGTGTTTGGATCATTAAATACATCCAGTCACTATTTGCTTTCAGGCAGAGAGAGAGAGAGAGAGAGAGAGAGAGAGAGAGAGAGAGAGAGAGAGAGAGAGAGAGAGAGAGAGAGAGAGAGAGAGAGAGAGAGAGAGAGAGAGAGAGAGAGAGAGAGAGAGAGAGAGAGAGAGAGAGAGAGAGAGAGAGAGAGAGACTAATGTGGAGCGCCCCGGGGCTGACCACAGGCCACATGGGCTAGCAGAAGAGCTGGGGTATGCCCTGCTTGTTTGTGCGCGTGCTTAAAAACTGTGGGCTTCCACAGCCAAACTGAGCAACAGGTTCTTTCTTGCCATAAGCCACTGGTCCACATAACCATAGTCAACCCAAATGCATTGCACAATCAACCTCCACAAACCCCCAGCAAAGCCCGTTGGCCATGCTGATGATTAGCAGCAGCGTCAAAGAAAAGAGGAAGCAGTGGAGTGAAGCAGGTCTGAGCAGTCCTGCTGCATTTTGACATGTCAACTCAGTCATCTCCCCCACAGACAGCAAAGACCTGAGTGCTAGGGGAGGTAGTGGAAGACTTGGTGGGGGAGGGGGTTGAAGCATGCTGCTGCATTCTGAGAAGTATTTAAAGCTCCAGAAAAAGAGCACTGAATACCAGAACGGCACAACCCTCAGTGTAAAAGAAACATTACAAAGGGCGGAAACCCAACAGGAGGAGCGAAACTGCTCCATCATACATCAAAAGCCTGCAGTGCTTTTTTTTTTCAGACCAACATTAACACAGTGTGGTGAACCCAAGCACCTACTTCTTCAGATCTCCTTAGGGGTTCGCTTCAAAAACCTGAGCAGTTTCAATGTACCAAACATAGCCTTGGGCTTGAATGGGAGGAAAGGAACAGGAGGAGATGATCAGCTAAACAGGATATTAAACACTAAACATCTCAAAATTTGTTTGTGTTTGGGGGGGGGGCATTAAAAGGTTTACAACAGTGCTCCAATGAAGGCATACAGGCTGAATGTCATTCAGAATCTGGGCTAGACCACCATCGTCTCAGCTGTTGCTTGTGTGTGCCTGGGAACAATTTTGTCTGAAATTCTCCAGCGCTAAGCCACCCGGCTTGAGAGAGGAAAAAAAAAAAAAAAAAACACACACTCACACACTCACACACTCACACACTCACACACTCACACACTCACACACTCACACACTCACACACTCCTGGCTTTCCACTATTATCCAATGCATGGTGGCCTGAAGCAACAACAAGGAACAACGTGTTTCAGACATGAAATGGTTTTGTCTGTCTATACCATTTCCCTGTTTCGCCAAAGAGTGCTGAAATTGAATGCTATCACATTTCAGTCAGGCCTGCGCCCTCCTCACAACACACCAGTGGCTTCAAGGGCTTGAAAGTACATCAAAGGCAGCTATGTGATTGTGCATTCCTGTCATTGCAATCTCCAGAGCTTCTCCGTGCAAGGCCCTGTCCCCACTCTCCTTAACGGGTCTCTCAACAGGCTCTGGCAGACCATGTCTCTTGTATGTAAGGTGGACATCCTCACAAAGTACCTCTAACTGGGGGGGGAGCGTCGATGGAGTGATGAAGACAGAAAGGCTGCAGTAATGGCACTACAGACATCAGTGACAGCATTAATGCCTGCTTCAACAAATATTGAGGCACACAGCAAAATGTTGGTGCTTACGGCAGTAGACGCAGGGTGGATATGCTGACTTGGGTGATACTAAAAAGGACCCAGAGAAAGGCTAAGTCCGCATAATGATTATATTGTTCTTCCTACAGCTACTACCTATACTGCTCACGTTACCTGTCTCACGAGGACTTAGCCTAACAGGTTATATAGTCAACAGGTTAAAGGAAAGCAATATAATAAAGAGGCAGTAAAAATGGCAACTGTCCAGCATCATTCTTTCATTTCAAATTTAAGAGGCTACAAATGAGCTGACCCACATAAAGCATGCAATAACCATTTGGGGGTTAAGGACCAAGAGCAAGCGCTACCCTACGTAAAAATATTTAAGACAACAAGACAAACAGACACCCACTAGATATATTTGCCTCTTTGAGTATATTTAACCAGCTCATTAACACACTTGGCATTCCACAAATCAGACTGGCCTCATCAACAAGCAGTTCACACACTCAGTGTTATGCTTTAACCGGTGAATTTAATATCACAATATTACAATTGCACTCTTTTAAATTGTGATTTCTTTCTTAAAATGACTAATCTTTTAACTTTATGAGAATGTGTTCAACTGACACTTGACAGTGAAATTAAAAGTACATTGACAGTGAAATTAAAAGTACAGAAAGAGAATGTTAACCTTAAAAAGTAGAGGACACTAAATTTACCGATGGATACCTAAAGGAGACCTACTATGTTTTTTCTCAGTTTTCCTTTTTCCGTTCTTACAGAAATCACTTTTCTCAGCTGCATAAAACCCCTCTGAATTTCCAGCCCTTTTCTCTGTTACAATGTGACATCATCATGTTATGCACACAGAAAGCAAAAGAAGCCAAAGCCCTGAACGCCCTGAACAGTAAGTCAAAGTAAAATCAACAGCGCTACAAATGAGGATAACAGGTCCCTTTTAAAGCCATGTCACTGTCATTCAAATCACATCCATCCTTGAAAGTAATAGTAATACAGTGTTTTTCTCTCCCTTTGCCTATAAGTTTATTAAAAGTTCGGATCTGAGGTACAGACTTCAAGTTCTTCTGGCTTATATAACAGAGTCACTAACAAATGTCTGCAAAGAGAATAGAAAATTCAGCAATAATTATTATTTGGATTTGCAGTTTAAACATCTTAGCTAGAGGCAAATTTGCGCACACTCACACTTTCCTTCCCTGCATCTAAATTATGCTTCATACACACATGGCCTTTAGGGCCCTGTCTGCAGAAAACACACAAGCAGCAGCCAAGAGTTACAACCGCACCACAGTCGCAGCCCGCATGAACGCTGACCATACAACAGTGGTCTGTACTGACCTGGCAGCTAATGGAGACAAAGTTTGAACGCAAAGTATTCCAGCTGCTTAATGAACCCAAATAAAGTCTTCACCTAAAACAGTTGCGACGTTAGCCTAATGAGGGGAATTCATTATCGCATTCCAGCTTAGCTTAGCTTGCAGGCACAGGAACAGGCTAAAGGTAGTGTTTGATTAACAGGAGCTAGCTGGGCTTCAGCTGACTGTCCAGGTTGGCGACACGCGGTTCAGTGTACTGAGGTCACTGTCAGTGTCCACTTCAGCCGCAGCCCCAGAGAAGTTGTTCAGCAGTGTCCTGCAACAACTCTGGTTCTGTTTTTGAGATGCTAACGTGGGCGCAACACATACGTACTGGCCACAAGAGCAAGGAGGAAGTTGGAGGTCTAACACATCTGCACGAATGGCTGGAGCCGCGGCTGCTTTGCGTAACGGCGCCTCCATTTGACTTGGGATTAATTTACACTCTACATACTACAGAGTAGCACACTGAGCTGAGCAGCTTCTGCCTGAATGTCCTATAAAGTATTTTACCACGTCTGCGGCAGACGCTGGAAAGAGGAGCTAAAGTCAGTCAGCGATGTTGTCGCACTGTACACATTCAGTTTCTTCCCCATGCTAACCTGCTCCTACTACAAGCCATTACAACAGGAGCCCTGCTGCTGTGCTCCTCCTCAGCCTGTTAACTGTGACTGCTGCTGCACTAGTGACAGACAACGTTACGCTACAGCCAGTCGCCTGTAGGGCTACTGTAAAACTCGTATATCAGTTTGGTGGAAAGGCTCAACTGCCTGTTTTCTGAAGTTAGCTTCACCTTAAATGGTGCAGCAGTTACATTCAGGCGCCGGAGGGGAACTGTAATAAGCAGCTAACTTCACCCACGGCTTTCTTCATGTTTACGCTCAAAACGGGTCCCCAGGCTGTGCGGCGTTTAGGTTGAGTCGTCGTCTGCTATTACTTACCAGAAGATTGAGGCTCCTCCGCAGCATGTTTGACTCCTCCGTCTTCTCTGGTACCTGAAGACGCCAGTAAAACCGCTGCTGCTGCTGCTGCTGTTCCTTTTGATTCAGCCAACTACAGAGACTCCTCGAGCTTCAACCACAATAAGTAACTTTGCATGTATGACGGCAATTCCGCGCGTTAGCAAGCTAGCTATCTATTTTCTACCCTATTTCTCCGAGCTATATGAAATGCGGCGGTGAAGCTACATCGTTTCCATTCGGTTGGATTTCTTTCCTCTCGAACCATTTGCATATTCTCCTCTCCGGTTTGTTCCCGCGGCGGCGGTGAGCGGAGGCTGCTAGTCGCGGGAGCTCCCCGCACGCGACGCTGCTGCTGCTGCTGCTGCTGCTCCGGTCAGCGGCATCCTGGACTCTGCCCTGTTGCTGAGCTTTAATAAACAAACACACAGCTCCGTCGCCCTCCGTCCGTTCACACCGAACACAAATACACTAAACTACACACCTACGGGCGGAAAGTGACGGGGATTCAGTGGCGAGTGATGCGCTCGTTTCTGTCTCTCGCGTGCCGCCGCCTCTCTTTCTCACCATTCCACTCTGTCAAAATTTACTCTCGCCCCCACCAACGTCAGAAACTAACCCCGCCCAAAAACGCGATGTTTCATGGGAAATGTATTTTTTCCCGCTTTACTCGACCCATGCTCGACAGGCGTGAGCAGTATGTATCATTTTTACCGTTTTCAGAGGTGTAATTACTTTTTGTGGTAATGATTTAGTAAATAAAACCTATTACATAATTACAATGTGTGTAAGTACAATAGTTACAATGTTTTTCAAATGTACATTTAAGTCTACATTATTTAAAGATTTAAATAAAAATGTGCATTATACGTTTTTGTTATTCTATTTCAGACTGGGAACTGTTGAATGTGCTAGAAAGACCAGCTAAATTAAAATATCACTGCTGTTCAAAACCTTCAGTCTCCTTTTATGTCATTTTTAGTACATTTTTTACATAAGTTTACAATCCATGTTTTTCTTTACATTGTGTATAAATTTCATGATGAAGGGACCAAAAGAAGTGGCCCTGTGTTAATTGGAAAAAGTGTGGTCCCACTGAAGTTTTTTGTTTGCTTGTTTTTCTTTTGCTGTGAAGTTCTCATTTTGAAGATACACATTTTTTGTTCTGGCAGCAGTTAATGTTTTAAATGCTGGTATACTGGTCAGAAGCAATGGAAGCAGAGATGCTAATCAGATGCAAAACCAGCATATCATCGCTGTCCAATGAAAAACATGTATCTCTATGTTCGCCGATTTTACGTTTTGTACATTTGAACACGCCAATGGCCGTTTACACAGTGTATTTTGGAGCTACTTGTTTTCATTGGACAGCACTGATATGCAGTGTGTTGGATGCTGGTATGCTGGTCAAACAGCATGACTATGTTGAGGTGACCAGCTAAATCAGCACCAGACCAGCTTAAATTCATGATGGTCTGTGCTGTTTTTTTAGTAGGACACTTTTATTTTATTTTATTTTATTTTATTTTTGTGTGCATACCAGTTTTAGTAGTTCATGTATGCAAGCATTAAATTATATAATGCCTAAATGTTTTAAAATGTTAATTATTATATACTAGCAATAATATGCTAAATGTATATGTTTAGATGTGCTTGTGTGTGTGTTTTATTGTCTTCACATGATCTAGTTCTGGATGCATGAAAGCAAATTTTTAAAAAAGGCAGTAAATGTTATTTAAACTGTTATCAGTCACAGACCCAGAAGGACCGACTCCGAGCCTGATGAAAGAAGGTTAGTTCAGGCCTGTCGAGAACAAATATTTTATTGATATAATAGCAAAACACAGCAGGATTGCTGTAGTATTAATATTTATTTTGTTCTTCACTGAAAATATGTTGTGCTCAGTCATCAATTCACAGAAGATTTATTAAGCTACGTTCAACGATTTATGGCAAATAAAAATAGGGAGTTTACACATACCTAGAGAGGGACTTAATCTAAGATTTAGACTGACATGTGATAGATTTGGTTATAGCTCCCCCTTGTGCCTAAAGCTCTGGTTGCATCCAAAGATTTTTTTCTGTTTTGCTTTACTGTCATGCAGGGTATGTGGAAGGTAACATGTACTAATGTGCCTTTTTGTGCTTATTTTTTTCTCCAGTAGTACATGCTTCACAGAAAACAAGACTAAAAGTGCCCATATTGTACATGTTTCTAGTATTTTCTTTTTTCTTAAGGTCATGCAGATAACTTTCCATCTATGGACTAAAAGGGCTTATTCTTTTATTTAAAAATGTGGGTTTTTATAATTTGGGCCCTTTAAAAATGAAAGACGAGGGAAAATGACTATTCATTTAACAATACCTGGACAAACAACCAAAATGTATAGCTGTGTACGCTGGGTCCAATTGGACAACCAAAATACTCCTTTTTGAAAGTAAACAGTAGTAATTTTCCGTTGTGCAAACTACCAGTAGATTCTCCAAAGTTCCTTCAGACAGAAAGACTCCTAGAGAAATGTTGTGAAAAATTTCTATGGAGTTAAAAAACACTTACTCCATTCAGTTCAGACAGTGATGGTGTGGCTTCTGGAGAAGTTCAAGTTTAAGTTGTCGACTTTGCAGCAATCTGTCAGTCACCTCACCTCCACTCTGTATGTTGATTTATCTTGATGGCTCCAACAGCCATCATGTCATCGGCAAACTTTGCAATGTGGTCTGAACTGCACAGCAGAGTGAAAAGCAGTGTGATGGGGTGTGATGGTGTTGGAGATGCTGGCCCTAAAGCATGGTTTAAGATGTTTGTTACTAGCTGTTCCGTATACTCTCTGAGCTCTCAGCCATGAGCATTGTCTGGTCCAGCAGTCATCAGTAGGTGGACGCTGTATAGACTCTATGAGTCGGGTCAGACACAGCACCTGGTCGTTGTGGGAAAGGGTGGTCTTTCTCAATGTTATGCTGTTTGGTCAATCACAAAGTATTTATGGGACGGTCACACATGCCATATGTTGTGATTTTCAGGAAACACTCAGCTACTCAGAAATGTCATTATTTGTCATGTAGGTCATAACACAAGTTAGATTTTTTTAAGAATGTGGACGATTTCTGATCAAAACATTACTAAGCACCTGCAAAGTGCAGGCTTTATTTTAGTTACATGTTTACTCAAAATCAATATAAAGCAAATGACAGTGCTAAATATTATTATTTGTATCATAATAATCTGCATATTTACTGTTATTATCTTTTGAAATATTAATGAGTGCCTGATTTTTTAATTTTAAATGTGGGCTTAAGCACCAGCCTATGGCATTGATCCACCCTCACCTGTGGAAACAGGGAAGAAGCACATGTTTATATGAGCTTGATTCTGGCTGGTTTGTGACTATAAGCTGTTTTAACCTCAGTCCAAGCTTAGTCAGAGTCAGCGTACGTTTAACTTTGCACTGTAACTTTTGGAAACAAATGATGTTGAGGTTAATCTCCATGTCTTCCAATCTAAGAAATGAGTGTAAACAATGTGCATTCGTTTATATTACTAGAGGAAAACATGGTAATAATAATATTCTAGTCTGCCCTCAGCAGGTGGTTGAATTACGGAAGCAATAAAGATCAACAAACAAAAAATATCTAATTAAACCATCCTGGAAAAATCAACTGGATCTTCAACCAGCAGTGAACAGCTTTTATTTATATTTATGTAGAGAAAGGTATTTTATTCTGTTTGAAAAGTTTTGTTCAATCCAGCTTACCCCAAGACCGAGATGCTTAATTTATTACTTTATGACTAAGCTTGAGTGTTACTCTATTATTCTGTATTATTCTGCTCCCCTGGCACTGAATCAGTAAATATGTACATAAGCACTGCTCATATGGGGTATGGGGTAAAGTGCCAAAGAGCACAGCAAGTACAAAAAAGGAAAAGTGAAATGTTTCAAAGATCATGGTCACTGAACTGAGAGTGTGCTATTTCTACTACACTGAATCTGCTGACTACTGAGTACTAGAACTTCTTCAAATGTCTCATGCACACACATTTTTAGTACACATATTAGATGTGGAAAGTGAGACATTTTAACATTACATGAAAATTATTAACTCATTTAGTCCCAAAAAAGTTGGGACTGGTTCATGTGTACCATTGTACCTCATTGTACCTCTTCTTTAACAACAGCCTGTAAACGTCTAAAAGTGAGGAGACCCTTTGCTGGAGTTATTGAAGAGGAATGTTGTTCCATTCGTGTCTGAAGTTGGATTCTAGCTGCTCATTAGTCCTCAGTCTTCCATGCCGAATGTTTTCTATTGGTGAAGGTCTGGACTGCAGGCAGGCCAGTTCAGCCCCCCGAAAATCATGAGCTTCCAGTACCGGCCTTGTCGGCCTTGTCCCTTAAGCACAGGGATTTCTCCAGATTATGTGAATCTTTTTATGATATTATGTTCTGTAGTACCACCTACTTTTTCAGCCTTTTGTTGGCCCTGTTCCAGCTTTTCTTGATTTTTATGAAAGGTTTAAATGTTTCACTTTCAACATCTGATATGTATTTTATGTTCTACTGTAATTAAATGATGGGTCATTTACATTTATTTTCAATTTATACAGTGTCCCAGTGTTTTTGGTATTGGGGTTATATATATATATATACACGCATTTACTGTACTCACTGTCTGAACACCAATGTCATAGCAGTAGTAGTCTCATATTCCTATTGGAGTATTTACTTTACTTATGTAACATATTGTCTGTGCCTCATTTGACACTTGTAACACTTGTACACTTGTACACTTGACACTTGTAACACTTACAAACTTACATATTGACCACATACACTCCTAAAAGATTTCTAAGTGGTTTTTGGTTTAGACATTCAGTTTGAGGAAAACAGAACTTGCTTTAAAACCTTTATCTTTCAACTTTAAAACATTCCTTCCACTCACACTTCTTATTTATGATATAAAGTTCCATTGCAAGATTCCAAAAATGGATATTCTATGGCGACACCCCATAGAGACAGCTTTATTTTTAAGAGCAGACTATAAGTTCTTTATAACATATGGTTTAGTAACTCTGTGGTTCACTATAGAAAGCTTCTGTGCAAATTTCCATGCACTGCAGATTGCATACAACAGAAAATGAAATGATAAGGGTGTTGACCACCAGCGAAATACAATTCTATCTAGACACAGTGTGAGAAAACATTAGATATTCAGCTCGTACTATAGCTAAAAATAAGCATTATTAAATATGACTCTTAAGGGCAACGTGTAAGTATTTACTTTGCACAACAGGAGCTGGAAATCATTGACTACTATGGAAATGTGTGCTTTTAACAGGACGCCTAGGGAGAGTGGCAACAGTCTTCTACACTGGTTTGTGTAACTGTGGATTGATGTTCACCCAGGTCCTTGGCAATGATTTTGTAGTCTTTCCTCTTTCTTCAGGCGTCTCTTTAACACATCTTCTGAGGTTTCGTAAAAGTTGTTTGCATCCAGACATGGTTCACACTACCCTTTGTCGAGAAGTACAGCCAGTTTTATGTGCTGCCTTTAACATACAAAACACCCGTAAAGCTCACACTTTCCATCACTTGAAAGGGACCTTTTAAAAAAACATCTAGATAATTAAAAGGTTGAGATGTAAACAAGATAACCTACGAGTGGTTTGGTGAGAAACTCCTTTTAGATTGGTTTTAGAGAAACATGCAAAGAATTGTAAGGTAAATTAGTCCCAAAAGAAAAAAACAAATTAATACACATCACTATTTTACCACCAACAACATTAAAAAAGACAACTCAGAAGACACATGTAGGTTCATTGGTGGTTTTGGAAACTAAATAAATTGGTTATAAATAAGTTGTAGACATCAAGACTTCTGATTCTTATCACCACAAGTGTAAAGTAAGTTTTTCTACAATTTAAATTTGAAAACTTCATTTGCAGAGTTTAATGCTCCTTAAAGCTCCCTTACAGAACATTACTACACAAAATTGATATATGTTTGATTGTATGTTACATTGTTTAATAATTTTTTCTGTTGAAGTTTTATCTTAAAATGTATTTATTTGTATTTATTTATTTGACTTCATGGTGGAGGGGTACATGCAGGGTGCTGTAAGGCAAAATAGTTCCCAAACAAATATGAAATGAGGCTCTAAACCGGCAGGCATCCTCCACCAGGCTTCACTGTTAGATGCGTGTGGCACCCACCGACCCCTCTGTCTCTCTAGGAGACATAGCTTTTTGGTTGCAACTCCTTCATGTAGACCAGTTTTGCCTGATTTCACTGTCGATGTTTGTACTGGATTTAGCAGGTTCTGCGCTGGGAGCAGTGCTGGACATCTTCTGATTTTAAAGAGTGGTAAGCTGGGCGTATTCTCTTCACTCAGTTTCCGTGCTTAAACACTGCGTCTGTTCTCCAACTTTACTTGTATTTTTTGTGCCTCTGCAGAAAAGCTTGGACAGCACATCTGAAACTTCTCTGCATTGTGATTTTTTCTGTTTGGTTGAGATCTTGCTGATACAGAATCACCTCCTTGTTGCTATGCTCACTCCTGCAGGTGTGAGTGAAGCTTTTGATTCAGGATTTTGACACAGAGACGGGAAAAAAGTTGCACACCTGCAAGAAAACAAGATTTTTACAACTGTATTTCTCATTTATTATTATTATTATTATTATTATTATTATTATTATTATTATTTTATGTCTTGTTCTGCATTTTAAGCTTAGAACAAAACTTATATGTAATGTTAATTTTGAAAAGTATGTAATTAAGCTGTTTTTATGGATTTTTCTACTGTGAAAAAAAGACGAGTGGTCAGTAAAACAGTGCAAGACGTAAACAAACTGTGTGACTTTATTGATGCTGTTAATGATCTAGATCAGTGGTTCTCCATCCTACTCCTGGAGTGCTGCTGTGTTTTCTTGCTCTAACAAACACTTCAGGTGTGCTCTGAGTGGAGGAGTCTCTAAACCCTGCTGGACAGGACCAGCACCGGAACTGGGAACCACTGATCTGCAGCTTAACTAGCTTACATTTCACTGCTGATGTTTGAGAACTTTCAGCATATGAAAGCTATCACACACACACACTGAAACCCTGACTTATAAAGTTATTTGCACGTGGCTGTCTTGTTTTAAATCAGTCCTCATCTGGTCAAACAGTGTTTATAGTTTATTAAACCAAGTTCAGATTAAAAGCTGAGAGAATCTCTGTATGAAGTCTGGATGGTAAAAGCTTTAGAAACTGAACAGGTAGAGGCGGCCTGTGACTGAGGCGGTCTCTGTCTGAGTCTGTGTAAAAAGTGGGAGTGAACTGAAACAGTTCATCATATCTCAATGCTGATACAGCTGGATGACACAGTGGTGCAGATGAGGGTGTAGCAAATGACAAGAATGAAAAGGAGAACTGGTCGGTGTCGGAAGAGGAAGGCAGGGGAGGAGGAGCAGGAGGAGGAGGCCCTGATGGTCACGTGTGTAGGAGATTACAGTGAAAACCCGTTATTAGTCTTATTAATGAACTAATAAGGTACTAACGCGCAGCTGGCGCTGGTTTCCTAAAGCGAGCACAGCTCCCGCTCCTGCGTTCATTCTAACGAGGATGGTGACGTATATCCGTATGCTAACTCTGATTGGTTGTTGGATATGACGTAAAACAGGCCAAATTTAGTCCCGTAAACTTAAATCCAACAGAAAAACTACGAAACACTTATGAAAAATCTCGTAACAGTAAAGACCAATGTGTTTTTTTCTTTGCCAGTTCAATATACATTCACCACAAACAATAAGTAATAGAAGAGAGTGATGAAGGTCAGTACACAGGGGCTTTACAGAACAGTGAAAGAAGTAGTTCGAGTGAAGGCCACACGGGGGCAGTGTAACACAGCGCAAACCGCCCAGCCCGCGGAGCCCACCCAGCAGCTGTACTGCAGCTAAATGGACTGGTGAATGGAGCAACCTGCAGGTGCTGTTACTTTACTAAATTCTGTGTATAAAGTAAAAATAAAAGTTAAAGTATCTTCCCTAACACGTTTAATTTGACTAGTTAGCCTGTCTGAATTGTTAGCTACGTTTCCGTTGGTCCTCGTGTGCAGTAAAACTAGCCAGCATAACAGCTTAGACAGTAAAGTGTATCAGATATTATCCCCTCTTTCTCATACACTGTGTTTATTTTACACGGGACTTTCTCTATACTCGACACACCAGACGCTTTTATAAGTCAATGTTTGGTCTCGTTTTCGGTCAAAAAAAAAAATAAACCTCCAAGATGGCAGGTGTTGACCACTCACATAGATACTGTCACCAGCTTAATAAAAAAATTCACCATTCAGAATGAAAGAGTAACTACATCCTAATGCTTAAAATGAGTGAAAAGTAGATTCCTCATAAATATAATAGAGTAGTGTTTAATAGAGTTCATTACCTGGAAATGTTTAGGAAAGTACAAATCCATTAAACTTCCACTTGAGTAGTCCTCCACATATGAAACTATTAACTGTTATACCTCCGAATGTGACACAGTTTATCAGTTAATTATACAAAATAGCTTTGGTGATTTTTAAAGCAAGATAAAAAAATAACTATTAAGGAGATTAACCTGTAAAACAGAACACCATTAGTTTAAGTTGGTATATAATACATGGGTAACAATTTAGGATATAACCGGATGTAAAATGTAAAACATGTTTTTATTTTATTTTGGTATTAATCATAATGTAGCATTGATATTTCAGTATAAAGGCCAACTCCCAACATAACATACTCATAATGTGATTTGGAACAATGCCCTTTAAATGCAGATTAGGGTTATACCCTCTAAATATATACCTTCTATATCGGCTACTTTTCATTAATATGTATTTATTCAGTCACTGTAAAAGAGTTGCAAACCTTTAAACTGTTCATTTAACTATGACCTTATGCCTCATTCAAAAAATCTCAAAAGTAGTTTATGTCTCTGAGCACTGAGCAGTGAGTGAAATGTAGGAAATTTTTAAACAGTTAACACTCATAATGTTTAGAATGACTTTAAATTTTAACTATTTGACTATTAACTTATAGAACTTCTAGAGCTTGTAGAGTTCTCGCCTATAACAGCCCAACTGACATTAATACCTTATTGTGCAATCTTACTTGAATCCGAGCTTAACATATATATTTATTTTTGATTCCATTAATCATGTGTGGGTGGAATTTAATTCTTGTCGCGCACAAAGAATAAAATTAAACAATCCATTAATTAGCCACGCAAAGTGAGTTTGAAAGTCAGTTTGTGTAAACATTTATTCTTGAAGACAATCCTTTTTTGATGCCTCAAGGGGTCAGAAAAAAAAACACCCAACCCATATATGAGGGTCCATGAGTCCATTGTTTTCATACAATGACAGTGGAAACAAGGCAATTAGGGCTTCAAAACAGGTTTTGACAGCTTCTAGCAAGTAGAGCTCTATAAATTTGGAGGGAGTACAAGAGCCTTAGCGGAATGACAAATGAGATATTAAGTAATAGGAGACATAAGGAACATGTTTATTTCAGCCAAATGCTGAATGCCAGTGAGCCATTGAAATGATTATAAGTAGACTAAAATTAATAAGTGAAAGTCATTTTAGAGAATTTAAATAACAGTTTAAACTGTTTGAATATATATATATATATATATATATATATATATATATATATATATATATATATATATATATATATATATATATATATATATTGTTATATATATATTGTTGTTTTTGTTTTGTTTTGTTTTGTTTTTTTACAATACCATATAAAAGCAATATCTTATTTTGAAAGAAATATATAATATATAATATTTTGTGCACCAGTTTGAAGAACAAATTCCAGATTTCTCCAGGACGCCCCAGACATTACATAAATTTATTACATTTCTTCACTGGCAATTTTGATTTGGCTTAATGAAGTACTGAGTAGTCAAACCAGGTATTAGATGATAACTGTAAATAATACAAGGTTGCAATAAGGAAAAGCTTGGGAACTGACATATAATATCACTACTTACTTTATTAAAATTAATACAATTATTTGAAAATAAAAAAAAACATTTTGCTGGTGAGGGTGGATCAATGCCATAGGCTGTAAAAAAAGCTAAACGATTATGCTGCCAAGTACCTAAATATGACTAAATATGGCCACAAATATGTAATTTTTCTACAAATGTTGAAATATATGATTATTTTTTGCCAGATGAATACATAACTAGTTGTAGTATATGCAAAACACGGGACTCCCGTCCAGCTGTAAAGTGTCTTGAAATTCCTTGTTAGGCCTTTAATGACTCATTAAGAGTAGTTGGGTGGGTCAAAAATTGCCATTAAGAATTGCCAGGTGTGTGACAATTGTAGAGCATAATAAATTATGTCCATAATGACAAAAGGTATGTTTGGAGAATGAAAGGAGCAGCATTTGATGAAGGCAACACCTTACCAACAAGCATGGGGCGGATCTGTTATGCTGTGGGTTTGTGTGACAGAACAGGAAAGCTGCGTGGATAGATGGATGAACAGATTCTGTGAAATATCAGCACATTCTGGAAGCACTACTTCAATTAAGTACTTCAGTTTAAGAAAGCTGAAGCTTTTAGAATGGCTTCACCTTAACATCATTTAAAAATCATAAACATGCTGTGCATACAAGATGGTCTAGGATAACTGCAGAAGTGGAAATGTTCTACAAGGAGGAGAGAAAACAGGAACTGAAGACTTGTTAGCTACAAAAAGAGCTGTGATATCAGCCATAAGCAGCTATACATGCCATAATTATCACCCTATCCCCCATTTCTAGAGATAATAAGATATAACTGTGGATTAACATTCACACAAACATCATGTTTACATTTGATTACTTCCAAAATGTAGAAAAATTTTTATTTGGCCTTCTAAACATCAATTTCATATACAACTACATGTTCACCACACCTCACATTAAAGAAAAGGTTCGCTGAACAATTATATGTACACAGATTTCACCTCATTCCTGACACTTAAAAACCTGTTTGGTATCCAAGTATTCTATTGTTTTGCAGTGGAGCCATGAGGCTGATATAACTCTATTATGTTTCAGCTACATTCACCTCACAGTGTTGGTCAACAAATCCAAATATAAAAAAAACTGATTTATTGTATTGTTCTTCAGGAGCGTTGCTTCGTACTCTGTACTTTGTTCTTTTTCATTTAGAGAAAAACACATTAACAGTTGGCACAGGAGGTCAGAAATTAAAGCATTAAATGTTCTTTCCCATCCTTCAATTAGTGCTGAGGTTGAAGCAGTGACCCATTCCAGCTCACTGAGCATTCCATCAGTGGCTCTTCTCCTGGTGACTCTGCTCCAGCACCCAGTCCTGTAGGCCGGTCTCCATGGAGCAGGCCTGGCCTTCTGAAAGTTGGGAAACTTCCCCAGCCATCTGTCCTAAAAGCACCCCCCACCCCTTCTGCCTCCCTCCCTCCTTCTCTCTTCTCCTTCCACGCATCCCTCATTCCCACACGCAGCCTTTGTCAGCAGTTCCTGTGGCTGGACGAGGCGTGGCGTGCTCAGGGGTTGGGGTGGCGAAACCGTGGGTGCTTTCATAGGCACCTGCAGATGAGACAAAGGGCCGAGGGTGCCGGCACTGAAGACAGATTGATGCTTTGTGCGGCGGGGCGAGAGAGAGAAAGAGAGAGAGGAAGAGAAAGAAATTTTTAGAGCGAGAAAGTTAGTATATACAGTTGTAAGCAAATGTTTACTCACTGCTGCTGCTTTTGCTCATTTTTAGCCACTGTGGCCTGTGCAAATATTATTTTTTTACAATATGTTGGCCACAGCAAATTAACAGACATTCATTTTGCAGAAAAAGAGTAAATTTCAAACTTTTTTATAGAATTGTATGATGTATTTTATAAGAAAACTTTTTTTTTTTCATTTTGCCTTATTACACAACTAAAAAGGGCATCAGCAAATGTATAGTTTATAATGAATAGGCTTACAGAAACAGTCCCAGATGATTTAGAATAAAAATTTCTTTATATCCATATCCATATACAGTATAACCCTTTTTACAATAAAATGATCAATTAAACTTTGTTTAAAGTTTTTTTGCATATCAAAATCTTTGATGACACTTTCTCTGGCCTAGTGTTCATAAGGCTACATGACACCTACATAGGCTTGCCATGACAACTGACATAACCATACATTGATGTTGTTAAATGCTTATTCCAAAAGGTGTCATTCTCTATAATGGTTGCATTTGCCATTTTTATCTAAGCTAAAGTAGACTTTATGACAGATGACGCTAATTGAAATAAGTATTTATAAACATTTATGTAAGGTTATGTTATGACAGGATTATATAAGTGTTGTGTAGGCTTAGGAACAGTACCCTACAGTACAGCGTTCCGCAAAGCGTTTTATGCGATTTCTTGATCACCAAAAAAACTGCAGCTGTTCTGTTTCTGTCATCTCGACACAGCCGTCTTCCTAAAGCAGTTCTCACCCTTCTCCTTTCACTCCTTATTCACTCCTCATTGCTCACTAACAGCTCAACACAATCGTTTGACAATGAGTCACAATGTTTTACACACAGACATCTAAGCGCGTCCCATCTAATCTTGTATTAGTAAACGTATCAGGATCGCTTCCCATTCCGTTGGCAGGACAGCCACTAGAGGGCTTGTGGAAAGAGGTTAGAAGTGCTTTTGCTTTTTTAATAAATGAACAGTTTTGAAGATATAGCAGTGACTAATAGTGCTATGATTAAATCTAAACCTTAGTTAATCTTAGTTTCATCAAGAAACTTTTTCAGCTCTTTTTTTAACATCACTTTGTAACTAATTTTACGGCAGGAATTTCTACAGATTTTATGACAGTGACAATATGTGTAGGGCAGAATGAGTCGGGGGTTTGGGTTTGGGTTTGGGGGGGTTCAAATTTGCTGGGAAGAGCGAGGGAGGAGAAGGGGGTTTAGGGGTGTTGGGGAGGTGGTGGTGGTGGTTGTCACTCCAGTCTGTGTGAGTCCAAGCTTTAGAGGCCTCGGAGAGATGGACAGCTTTTGTGGGGTTGCGTCAGCGCACAATAGCGGGGCTTTAATGGGCGGTAAAGCTAGAAGAAGGCTTTGGCCGAGGATTGAGGGGAGCTTGGTGGTTAGCGGGGGAGATCCAGGGCCGGGGGGCAGGGGCTGTTTTACTGCTCCTCTTAGAAGGGACCAATTCATGGGCATTCAGTCCATCGCTCGTTATTCACTGAATGCGCTCCAGCGCAGGAATGCAGCGGCATCAATTAGAATGGGTTAGCAGATAGCAAGGCGCAGAAGAAAAAAAGCTTTCTCTTCCCTTTTGCTCGCGGGACAACACAGGCCCACTATAGAAGGTGTCAGAACCACAAAGCCTTTTTTGTGATTCTCTCTCCATTACATTACCAGTGCAATATGTAAGGTGGGGATTCTTTTGATTCAAATTAAGTGGAAAAAACACTAAATCCTATTTTTATTCAGCAAGGATAATGGTGTTATACTCTATAAAGGTCTTTAACTACTTATCGGTGGCTTAAAATCTCCCCGGCTCCCTTTCTCTCACTGCCGCACTCTCCCTCTCTCTCTCTCTTTCTCTCTCCCTCTCTCTCGCCCGCCACATTATATGTATTCAAAGGCGGAGGGTCAAAGACAGACTGTTAAACAGAGCTGCTTGTAGCATTAACTGCCGCATCACTCTTAATTGTATATCAGTGGGTCAACGGTTTGTTGTGCTGTCCCCCTTTTTTAAAAAAGAGGGTATGAATTAAAACAGTCTCTTGTAAGCTATTGTCAGTGGTGTGCTTGGTCTGCCACTTGGGGTACTCGGGGCCTGTTGGACAATGAGTCCCTCTCTAACTTCCAACATTGGAAAACAAAAGAGCGGAAAGACTAGAGTATACTTTGATGATCAAATGGCCGGGCAACACATAATTCCATTATTTTTACAACAGGAGGGCGCACAGAGGGCCTACGTTCAAACTAATTAGGGTCTTATATCTCTGAGGTGAAAGGCTGGAACAGATTCACCTCCCCCCCCCCAAGCCACCCTCCGCAAATGGCAGCGAGAAACCCACAAATGGAATTGAAATGACATTTATACACCACCATGAATAAATAATTTCTGCACCAGGTTTGCTCTGCATTCTCTTTTTCTGGCACGTTTAGGCACGTAAAAAGTGAAGTTTCAAGATGCCGGTGACAGGAAGAAGTGCTAGCAGGATGTTAAATGTCCTCAATTGCATCATCCATTTCCTCATCCCTCTCCCAGCAGAATGATCCAGCTGGCACATGTGCACAAATGGATTTGAGGATTTTTGTTCTGCGCGGATTTAATGCGAACTAACTAGGAGGAACCTCTCATAGCAAGGTGTTTGCTTGAATATGAGCAATTATGCTTCATTTGGAGCTAAATGAGGGGAATTTGCATCCACTGAAAGGGAAGCGTCTCCTAAACTGCGCAGAAAGTGCAGTAAATTGGTGCAAACGGAGCAACATGCAGACATGCATCTCCAGTATAATTGTATAATTGTGGAATGACTTTAAATGCAGCCTTCCAATTAAACTTGCTTCTTCGGCAAGGCAAAGAATCGGCGCGATGGAAATCGTAGAATTGCCATATTGTAAAAATTGCCTCCTTCAAGGGGGATCATTTGCACCAAAATGGGATATCTGGAATATGGACAGATGTCTTCACATGGCGAAGGCGAATGAATTGGTACAGCGAGGTCGAGATTGGGCTCTGAGGAGAGAGAGAACGAGAGAAAGAGAGACAGTGAGAGACTTCCTGCCCTGTATGGCAAAAAGCAAGACCTCCGGTTGCTGCAGGAATGTACTACGTTTGCATGTAGTGGCCTCGAAGCGCTGGTGTCTTCCACTTCTTAAAAAAGAACTGTAGCTATGTGTCTGCATGAAGTTTATGCGATGTAGACGAGTACGGGGATGAGAGTGTTTTATGCATCAGTAGTTGTTGCTGTACAATGGGCTGAGTGCTGCTGTCTGCAAGGACCCAAACAGCCAAGTCTCTGTCTGGATTAAACTCTGCTACAAACAAAAGGGGGCTCAAGTAAACGGTTCATGAATGCTGATTAATTGATGCCATTTTTCTGCAGTGTGCCATGGAGATTTAGCCTGGATTGGGCACAGTGGGGTGGGGTTGCTGGCCAAGAACTGGGTCAAGTTTTGTACTATCTAAAAATTTCCCCATGTCCCCTTGCATGGTTACATATAGGGGACCTGCAGACGAGTTCCTCCAAGCAAATGAAAAACTTTCATTGAAATTGATTTAAACTCTCAAACTCAAATTCAAGCACCCCTTGTTCTTCATGAATAGGATGAGGAGCCATGTGTCCAAATTGGTTTCTGGACTAGGTAACGAGGGTCCAGTCAGTAGGGTTCCCACGCTGGGGGTAGGTGGGCACAGGTGTCCAGGGACAACGTGAGGGTGGCCCAAGCCCTGAGGGGCGAAGCGCTGGCCCATAGCCCGCCTCAATGCAGGGCTCCAAGGGGCCAGCTCAATAGGGCCGGGTTCCACTTGATGGCGAGAGAAAGGGCCGTTTCAGCCACTGCCCAGCAGGAAGGATCTGCTTGTGGAAGACCTCTTTCACGAGCCTCTGTTTGTCTGAAGGCTGTCACAGCAGATGAGTACTCAGCAAACAGCGTGAACAAGGATTTGAACCAGAAAACCAACAGAGCCTTGACAATATTGTGATTGGGGCTTGTCTCCCTAGAGGGGGCTGAATGGCCAATCGAGAGCAGGAACGAGTGCGCATTCAAAGTGGGACGCGGATTCCTCACCGCCGCTTTTCAGGACAGGGCGAGAAATCATGGCAAGAACACAGAGGCCTGTGTGTGACGGGCAAAGTCAAAATCCCACAACACGTCTGATCCTCAGAGAATGGGATTTAACTAGGATGCTCTTCCGTGTTCTTAGAAAGACTCATTCATAGCCGTGGCCGAGCGGTACGATCACATTGACAAAGAACTCCATGCAGAAATCTATTTTATTGAGCTGTAAGACGGACTGTGTCTGCAAAAGTATTGTAAGGACTGGCACTTTTGTTGCAATGAACTAGTAAAAACAAATGTCTGTTTGTAAGTGCTACACATAAAAAAGGTGCTCTGTAACTGGACTAACAAAGATTTATATGGTGCCAAAAAAATGTATGTTATTAGACTCTCTATAAAGCCAGCTATTTCTGCAAATGAGTCTTCAGCCCTTACTGCATCTTGTTGTACTAAATGGCATTTTAAATGGGCACATTAGTTGTTGAATTAATACAAATAAATCTGTAACTGCTTCATTAAAACCTAGATGTTAATATTACTGACAAGAAAATGTAGCTGTTTGCAAAGTTTAAATGCTTAAATGCAAAAACATGCTTTGTGATAATAAGCTCTCTACAGGGAACAGACTTCAATTTAGCAAATTCTAGAGCACAATTTCTATTTAATTTTTTTTCCAAATATGTCAAATTGAGCACATAAACAGTTTTTGTGTAAAGGTAAAAATGTGTTCTCTGTAGAAGTTGTGTACTTATTTTCTCTAAGAAAATAAAAACAAACATAACCTGTAGATAATACTTAACTTGTAATCCACTACTGACCTACAGATCTGCTGTAATCATACAGAGAACATCTGATATCGCCTTTCACTGAAGCCAAAGGGGAACAGACCAGTACTTAAAAGTCTATTTTAAAGATTCTACTTTTCACTCAAACTGTTATGCTGGTAATGTTCTTATAACGAAAAACAGTGTATTCAATTCTAAAATGTAATACCAGTGGTCTATATTTGGCTTCCACTTTGCATCAAGTCTGTATTCTAAATGTTCTGTTCTAGCTTACAAACACTGGAGGCAGGTAATCTAGACTGCTCCATTTGGGTATTGACACAGGTGTGTTAAGAGCTGAACTGACATACTAAAAAGACAAATAAGACTTTCAAACCAAATGTGAAAGATCTTTAAGACAAATTATGAGAGAAATTGGCTTCCAGTCTTTTTTAGCCACAGTTCAGTGTGCCAATCAGAAAGCACACACAGCAACATACTGTACCACGGATGTCTATCTCCATTATCTCTCTCTATCATCACAATATTGGCCTATAGCAATACAAATGACTAGTATTACCAAACAAGAGTCTACCTAGTCAGTAAAATACATCCAGGGTTGTCAGTATGGTTCCACAATATATAGAATATATTGCAGTCTATTGTTTAATGTATGAAACTCTGATCTACTTGCACAAGCACAACACATACTGACACATTATCAATACGTCAGTGTCAGAAAGTGATCCATCAACTATATAACACCCGCTCTGTGGTGGTCCAGTGTGGGTTGGACCACTGAAGAGCAGGGTAAAAGGGGGTAAACCATGCAGAAAAACAGATTAGGAGAACAGAACCTCAGAACCTATACAGTAAATGGAGCTGATGAAATGGACTATGTAGATACAGGAGATGGTTTTATTGTTAAGGCTGGTTGGTGTATATTGTATTTTGTCACTACAGTGCAGCCCTAACTGCTCCATCAGAGGCAGGTACGGTGTTCTCTTTACTAGCCAGTAACAAGCAGGCCACAGAAGACTTTTCTTCACGTGCAGTCTTTCACAGTTGGTGGGCAGCTTAGTTTCGCTCCCTGCGTTTCACAGAATGTGTCCAGCACACAGGAAACACCCCGAGTCCAGCAGCCGTGACCTCTCCGTGGCCAGACCAGCCCTGATACCTTAATCCCCTGTGAACAGGCCCCGCACTGACCGGTTAGCTCTCACACCTGCACTCTCTTCGTCTGGCAGCGATCCAGCTAGGTCCAAGAATTACGCAGGCAAGGTTCCTTGTTATTACAAGCAGTTTAAGGATCCTGTTGTGCAAAGAGGTTAGATTGAGGGTTAGGGTTTCCCTCAATAATGCCTTGGTATAAGCTCGTCAAAGCGATATCAAATTTCTTTGAAGCAAATTTCCTGAGCTTGGGGAATGCCGGATAGCGCAAGAGGATTATTTTAGGACGCTGCGGAATTTGAATGTGTCCTGTACCAGAAGGTTTCCTGTGAGGATTTCGCAACGTGTCTCAGCTGTTGCACACAAATACGCAGAGGAGGCCGCATCCCAAACAAGAACGGGTCACTCATGAAATCAGCTGATTGTTTGTTGCCACTTTTTTTTTTTTTAATTGACTATGCATTTATGGACCTATTTATCTGTTTGATGGCTCGGCAGAGAGGGTGACAAAGAGCAGTGTTGTGTGCTGGAGGAGTTTCTGCTAACTTTGAAGGCTGCTGAAGAGAAGAGAGAGGATTGTGATGGAATGGGCAGGGAAGGACTGTGACTCCTCCATTGAAAGTGGAGGGGCACGCTGAATTAGGTTGATTTGCCTGTGAATGGGGCCTTTCCATTATTCTTGTTAGGAAGCTGTCACATCGAATAGAGAAAGTGAAAACCTCCTTTTATCAACCTTTTCCAAGCGAAACAGAACAGGCAATCAATAACTGAATTCAAACTCAGGGGAAAGTCAAGCAGAATGATATGAGGGTGTTGGAAAAGTGGCATTTGTCAAATTGCTAATGAAGAAAAAACGGATGATAACTGATGTAAATTTGGCTCCAATCTGATGGCTGGAATGGCTGGAAATTAAACATAGAGGCTTATAAAATTTTGTATGTTTATGAATGTTAGTTTTTAAGCATTCTATTGATTTATTCTATTGATTTAAGCATTCCATTGAGTTTTATTAAAAGAGTGAAACTACAGCAAACATATTCCCCATATATCTTTTCCACTCAGTGTAAAATGCTTCTGAAAATCAGACAGATCACTTAATATTTAAATTAACATTTTCTTTAAAATATGCACTTAAACATGGCCAAAATATAACTCTTAAAACGGGCCAAAAAGGGCTGTGACTGAAAAAAAACGACACAGATTACACGTGAACCTTTTGTTCCTTGTTGCGTGTAGAAAAGTAATAAAAGGTGTTCACTGACTCAGAAACTTAATAATAATAATGGAAAAATGAGAATTAAATGATGCACTGAAGCCATGAACTGAACGGTGAACATCTCATTTGAGCTTTATTCTCGATTCAGTTCACTTAAAACATAATGTTAATGTTAGCACCGCATGCTAAAATAATTAAGGCACATCACATTTATTACATGTGCTTAAGTGTAATTCTGAGCAATGAAAATCCAGCTGAATAAAGCAGAAACGTTAATTAGCTACATTAAAATATATATTCTGCTTTATACCCCAAAAGATATATTTCTTTTTTTTCTTTTTTTCTTGTTTTGTATTTAGAACAAAACTGGGATGTATGTAAATGACCAAATATAATATTCCTACAGCTAAAAATAATTCAGTTTTTCTACCAGAGGTTTTGTTTGTTTTGTTTAACTTGTTAAATTTGCTAAAAGAAAAAAAAGATCACAGTTCTTTGGGTAAAGGCCTCACGTCTCTGCTGGCAAAGGGTTCCAATATATCTAAAACATTCATCAACTAATTTTCACATACTGCTGCTTCCAGTGTTTTTCCGCTGGATGGAGAAAATGAGTCGCATCATTTAGTCTCATCAATCAACTTAGTAATTGATGCCTTAATTGATGGCAGGGTTATACAGTTAATTGAGCACCTTCATTGTGGACTGTCATTGTTCAAGCTTTTCAGATATACTGCCCAGCAACCGGCCATGGAGCCAGAGCAGCTGGACAAAGGCTGTTTAAAGCAGTACAACGCGTTTAAACCAATAAATAAACGTGTGAAGTAGTTTTCTGTAAGGCAATCAAATGAGGGACTTTTAAAGTCAAGATCAAAGACTTCAAAGGGAAATTAGAGGAGGAGAAAAAGTCATTATATATTTTAGCGAATGGGGAGAAATTTAAGAATAATAGACCTAACATTAGTGGTAAAACATGAAAGGATTTTAGAATTTTAGAATTTAATTAAAATTTAATTTAGGGACATTTCAAAGCTTTCAGGCAACTTGTCTCTGTGGTGACAGAGTGATGGGCGGCTAGGGCTGATGTAATTGTCACACATCCATCTTTCCTGCGCTGGCTTCAGATTAAAGCTGGGGGACATGAAAAAATCGTCGAGCTAATGAATAGCCCAGGACACTCCTCATTTACTTTCAGGGTACCACACTGCTCCATCCCCTCACTTCTGTAACCCTTGCTGGATTGGGTGGCAAACATGTTCTTTACCAAACCAGCTACCAATTAAACAACTTTCTGTAAACCAGTCTTCAAAGTCTGTGAGCGGCAGCAGGTTTTGGGTGAAGACCTATGGTGGTAACTGGTGGGCTCTCTGAGAGTCCAATCCCAGAGTTGGGCTCTGCACTACTGCTGCAGGGCAGTGTGCTTAATTGGGTTACAGAATACTTTAATTACCTCACTTTCCCACATTCCTCGCTCAGCGCCCAGACACAAAGGCGGCGCGGTGAGAAAGTGCAGCCCAGGGCCTGGAGTGCAGCTGCAAGCTAATTATCATCAGCCGCTTCCCCGCATCTGTATACAAACAAGCCCACAGCTGCCACGCCGTCGCCGGCAGGGAAGATGCAGAAGAGAGCAGAGAGCGGTTTGTGTCTGAGTTAGAAGCTGGGTGTTCACCTGTAGAGAGAGACAGAGAGATCTTCCACTTCAGGTCTATGCATTTGCGATATCAAACACTATCAAATGGATCATTAAATAAAATAAGAAAATTAGACACCCACCGGGCCTCACAGTTCAAAAATGTAATTAGTTTTGCTGCACCAGTGATTGAATGAATGCTGATCAGCTGATAATGCTTGTCATTAGGTAGGTGGTCCTTCTCTGTGTTATGTGAAACTGTGGAGGAATCCTCAGATTGCTGTACTTGGAGCAACACACAAGGCCTCAGGCTTTTATGAGCAGAAATATTTGCAATTCCTATGCATATACAGGATTGTCCAGAAGCCAGAGACCACTATCCTGTTTATTTAAAAACACATCTTTAAGTATAAACACACCTATGACATCTCGCAAATTTCTTTCTCATGAGAATCTAAAATGTCAAAAAGACATATCGCTAAAGAGATTAGATATAAGATAATTTTCTTGCAAAAAAAAGAAGCGTTTAAGACGTTTAAAATTATTTGGGTACCACCCTATAAAAGTTACCACCCTTGTAAAATGTTTATAGATGCTTTAGAATGTATTATTGATAGTTATTAATTAGGTCATAAATACATCATTAATAAGCCGTTATAAAACATAAATAAAAAGCCTACGTATAATGAAATCTCCTGTTTTTTTAAAAGAGTGATTTGAATGTGGTATCTTAGCTTAAACAGATTTTTATTTATCATATTTATCATTTTTGCCCAGATCACAATTTTGGGGATATTTGCAATAAAGCATAAAAAAGCATTTGCTAAAGCAAACAGTGTGCAATAAACAGAGTGGCTGTTAGGTATTAATATATAATTGGTAAGGGACATAAAGTATCTGTTTACAGTTCTTTTCTTTTAAAGACTATATAATAATGGTTCTACAGTTGGTCTAAGGAGAGTTTGGGCAAAACCTTAAAAAAAATTAAACGGGCAGTATTTTTCAGAATAATGCAGGATCTGAAAGTGAGACGTGATATTCTACACTGATTTTTTACAATGAATGACTAATCAACTTGTAGGTTATGTAAGCTTGGTCTTATACAATCATGGAGTGTTTTATTTTAGAGTGTCCATGAGTATATTTTGAAAATGACAGAAATCCAATTTTCCTTTTTTCCCAAACTTTCTTTTCTTGGAGACCCTGCTGTATTAGCTCATCCATAGTCATATTAATATTACTGACATAATGTTAAGAAGACCAGTCGTACTTAGGGGGTTAACATCATTGGCACCCTCCGTACAGGAAGGGTTCAGTGAGCTGGCAAGAGTTGCAGCATATAAAAGATTATAGAGGCTAGAAACAGTCTTTACTTTCAATGTAAGTCAATGAAACCAGATTTTTTCCAAGTGATTTTGAAGCATTTCTATTGGTCAATTCATCCAGGAAATTGCAGCTGTCTTGTTCAAATGATGTAGAGATACATATTTTTCATTGGACGGCAACAATATTCTTTAGAATATGAGAGAAAAGAAATGTTATCAGACATGGGCAAAATACCGATATAGTACAGTACATGGTAAATACTTGCATACTTACATATACAGGAGTTGGAGTATGTGTGACAGTTGTAGTATATGAGAAAAGTATGACTTATTAAGGCCTTATTGTGTTTTTGTGTCATTGTACAAGTTGAGTGTGTTAATTGTTAAACATAAAAAAGAAAAAAAAGAAAAGAGCAAAATAATATCTGATAACTATGAATATCTGACAAGGCTGACAGGTTCAATGCTGATTAATGAAGAAGCCAGTAAGTAAGTAAAGTAAGCAAACAGCAAAATATGAGGTTTAACTGTTTTAATAAATGTAGCTTAACTATTAGGCAAACAACAGGTCACTGTTGCTCTTTTTCATTTCTGTGTAGTAGCTGCTTATTTATAAGTTTATGGTATTTATGAACTAATTACTAACCATAAATAAACTAATTTCAAACTATTAATAAACACTTTATAAGAGTAGTCTTATATAGATTTATATTAATTATATTAAACTATATGGGTAATTATCTATAGAAGTATTTGTCTGTGGTTATATGCATATTAACTATAATTCGGATGTTAAAAATAATTATAATTATAAACTTATAATTATGTATAATAATAGTTGTATATATTTGTATCTACAGACAGATACTTATACAGTTAGACAGATTTACAGGCCTAGCAGTGGTCGTGTCCAGGCTTCAGGCCATTGAATCGGTGTGGGAAAGGGCAGGATGGCTGAGGAACAGAGTGGGAGATGGGGTGAGCGGGAGAGAGTGAGGGAGGTGTGAAGAATAGTGTTTGTGATCACTGGTGTGTGTGTGTGTGGGGATGCAGGGTGTGTGAGAGGGGGGCCTGCCCCAGGAGTCAGTGCTCAGGCCCACAGTGGCCCAGCGGGACACCCGGCTGTGCTCCCAGGACGCCCCGTTGCCGTGGTCGTGCCCTGGAATGCAGCAGCACACACAATGGCTGAGCGCTACTGAGAAGGCCTTCGGTCCTGATAACCACATTAAGGGCCCACCAACATCTGTTGAGGCGCAGGGGAAAGCCCCTATCTCTAGGCTTTAACCCCCCAACAGCACTAATCATTAACCCCACACCCTCAGAGAGAGTCAAACAACAGCATCTTATTTGTCAGCCGTCCCGCAGCGGGATTGTGGGAGCTAATATTTTACCGCAAACAGCGTGAGAAGTGTGGTGGCACTTGCAGAGGTGATTATGCTAAGAGCAAGACGTGGGACTAATATGCACATCTATGCACTATTGAGCCCTGGTTTACTCGAATGTGAGTCAGGCCATTGCCAAAGACCTCATTTCCAAACTAGACCCATTTTTACACAACCTGGCCTGAACATTGTCTTGGCTGTTTCCTTCTCATTCTAGAGCTTTTTACATTCAGCACTGCAAAACTAAGTAAGCAGATGGAATAACTTAAAGAATTGATGATTATATAATATGCTTGTACATAAATACATTACAGAGCACAAAATACATTACAGAGCACAAAATCTGGCATGCATCAGATATTACCAAGTGAGGTCCAGATTCTATTGGGTGCACACTAGATACTATGTGTTGAGCACCAGATGCTATCAGGTGAACACCTGATACTATTCTGTGGCACCTGATACCATTAGGTAAGCACCCGATACTATGTGGTGAGTACCCAATACTATTAAAATAATACACCAGGTGTGCACCACATAGTATAACATTATATTAACATATAATATTTAGGTTTCACATGATAGTATTGGTGCTCAGCTGTTTAATACAAATGAAAACTGCTAGTTTTGTTAACAAATGTTAATAAATCAAAATAATGCTCTGTATGTTGGCCTGTATGATATGTGTCTTAGTTGTTTGCTTCCCATCTCAGAATGCACTATTCACATTCAACATTGTTAAAACACATTAAATACATCAATTAACCTGCAATTAACCTGGCCCTGACCTGCAAGGGCCCATACGTTTGTGCACACTATAATTTTCTATTTGTATAAGTAAATTAATGTTAAGCTAATGTCATTACAAACTGCTTTATCATTTCCTAATCAGTCTGTGGGTTAAGGGTTTAAAAAATAACAGTGGCACTGACTAGTGACCAGACAGAATCTCTGATGACTTATTTGCATTCAGCATTGGCCAAAGAGTCTGCATCATTCAACGACTAAATTAGCTAGCATCAATTAAACTAAAATAAAGTTTGGTATATTGACCTGCACCGGGTCAGTGTGCAGGTGGTCCTTCATAACATAGAAAGACAAGATACTGGCCAGAAGGCTTGACCGATGTGAAGACGGAACAGGTGTCCTGCCACAAGAAGACTTCTCACACTCTAGCGTGCTCATCTGCCTCTTGGGGCCTAAAAGCCTGCCTTGCTTCCACAGGTTTCAAAGGCCTGCCAATTCCACCCCATGAACCGGCAGACAAAGCTTGAAGGGGCTTGGAGGCGGGGGCGAACGCAAACAGGAAAGATGCGGAGGAGAGGTGAGTGTCTTTCTCTCTCTCTCTCTGTCTCTCTGCACGCCTCATACACAACTCTCGCTCTATGTATGGGCTCCGAGAATAGGAGCTGCAGGAGGTGCCCCTAATGCACGGGCTCCTCAAGTGCCTCCACACAAGTAAGCCCATTCACTGGCAGCTCATTACATGGGCAATTAAGTGCGGGGTGGGGGGAGTTGGGGGTGGGGGGCTGAAACGGGAGGCCGCCTGCCGGTCCGAGGAGCCCCTCCAGAGCCCCCCGCCCCCTTCTCCCTGCACCCTGCACTCCTCCCAGCATCTTCACCTGGGCCAGCCCGAGGACACCTGCCTTCCCTAATGAAGATCCATGGCCTCATTTCCATTTCTGGAGTCGTATCAGAGACGCTGGCGCACAAAACCGCGCCTGTTTCCCCCCCAAAACTGGAGAGGCGGATAGAATGACATGGCTAAGTGCTCTTGCAGAGCAGGGGCAGCTGCAGGGTCTGAAAATGGGATTTTTTGGTGGTGGTGGTGATGGGGGGGGTGAAGTGAGGGCTGCTTTCGACACTCTCTGGCTGCTCATTGGAGAGTCCTTCAACTTAGGATGGGCCACAATGGCAGCCGCAGTGCTACCTCAGGAGTAGCTTGGTTATAATGAAGCTATCTGCAAGGGAAGAGGAAGACGGCTGGAGTGACACACCTAGGATTTGTCACCTGAAGCTAATCAGCACAAGATACATTAAATACAATGTATATGTTTTGAACATACTGTCACTTGCAGATCATTTTTACTGCACATTGTCTTCCCTATTTAGATTTAGTAAGTTCTGAAACAATCTAGATCTAAATTGCCTGTCATGTTCAATCAACTAAGGATAATGGAATGTACCAACTTAGTTACAAGAAAGTATGTCCAGTTAAAAAAGGTTAGAATCACTTAAAAGTCTTCTGTTATAATGTTTGGTACTCTGACTTTTTCACAGTTTGTAAATACTGAACTATATTGCATATGCAGCAGTGATTGCAGCAGTGATTACACCAGCTCTGCACAATTACAGACTTTTAAGAAAATCAGTCAACTCATGTTTCACCATACTTATTGTGGGGTTTGGCTAACTGATTTTAAAGGTGGAATATGTAAGCTTTTCAGTTTTAAAAATCCAAATTCAAATACAATTATCAATTACCATTTTGATGGTATGTCACAAAGGTCTATGTATTGTGTTGCAGAGATATCTCGATATCTAAGTCAGCATGCTAATCAGCTAGCCAGCTAGTCCCGTCTCGTCATACCACTTAGCAACACAAGCGGTGATACTGAGTCACTGTAGGAGATTCTGTCCAACAGAGGATGAAGAATTATCACTGTCCAGACTCTCTTGTCAATCGTGTTGAAAGAACCAACAAACACAATAATCACTGAGGCTCCTGGTCTGATACCTTTATGATAGCTGCCACCCACACACACAAAAAAACAACAAAGTAAAACAAGAGTTAACCGAGATACCGTTGCTTTCCACTGCTAGAGACACTCTTGGTGAGTAAGACCATGTACTTTGATGCTGATTGTGCAACTTTTAGACTGATGAGTAAAGAGGAGGAGGAGTGACTGCATTTTCTTGCCTCTTATGATAAGGAAGGGGCTCCACAACTTTTTAATATGTTGCCCTCCATTTGTTTTGAGTATGAATTCAACAGGTTGCAACATTTTATAAATTGCTTCTTTAAGTATCATGTGCTACAGGACTACTTTACATTGCGTGACCATATTAAATAATACTGTATGATACTAAGATGTTCTCAGTGAGACATGGTAGCTAGGTTGGTAATTCTGTTTCACTTGTCCAACTTCACCTAATGTAGACTTTGAAGTCTGACACTTCTTCATTTCCTCATTCTGAAGGCCTAATGGACTTTGGCTATAGTGGTCTTACCAATCAACCCTCTTCGTCACACATAAGGGACTTGGATGGGCTAAAACGTGGCAAAATTAAAGAAACAGCACAAAGTGCTCCTGTTGGCACACTCCGAGCTGTTAGCTTCACCTTTCAGTGCAGCTGTGTCTGTCAGTGGAGGAGAGGACTCCTCTCTTGTTAACACGTTCAGCCTGAGCGGCTGCTCTCAGCACCTGAGGGCCAGAGGAGAGCCAGAGCACAGGTGATGGAGGAAGAGGAAGAGCAGAGTAAAAACAAACAAACTCAGCTTCCATCCATCAGCCGGGCCTCTTCTACGCTCTGTTTACTCAAAGCGCCTCGGCTGTTTGCAGCTTTGTCTCCACTGGTGCCGGTGCCTTGTGGGTATGAACATCTCGGCTCAACTCATGTTGCATATTTATGGTAGTGGTAAGAAATATACTACTACAGGAATGTAGAGTACCGCGAATATGTTTCTCCCTGTTGGGGTTTAGTCCTGTTTGGCTGCATTTTAGCAATGATTAATGTCAGGTGTAACGTTGCGGCCCTCGGCTCTATAATATGATCAGACGTTCAGGATTTGGGCGGGGGCATGTGTCTGTGCTAGAAACTAAAGGACACATTCTGTGCCCAAGGCCATTGGAGCTTCACTTTGTTCTCAACGTGTGTGGTAAGGCTAGCTAAACTGCGTGCATTGTCGTTTTCGTAATTTGAAGTGTATTTAGAGGTGGTCTGTGCTTCTGTCTGTTGTTGGGGTATATATGCAGGCAGTATAGATGGTTTCCTGATGACTCTGCCTCTCTCTCTCTCTCTTTCTTTCCTCTTTCGCTCGCCCCCTCTCCACTCACCTGTGACGGAGTACTTCCCTTGGCTCACTCTTATCAGCCCACAGAGGAAATACCTGGCCCAGGTAAACAGGACCCCCTGACCCTCAGGCTCTGCAATCATGCCCCAGCAGAGGAGATGTTCTTTCTGCTCCTCTGCAAAATCACCCCCACCTACCCCAAGCCCTCTCTGTCATTCTCAGATGCACTCTTATCTATATATCAGCAGGTGTATTGCCAGAGCCTGCTTATCTACACCACGTTCAGCATGTGCTGCACTGCAATCAGAGCAATGTGATTTAATACAATACATTAATGTACAGCCTGTTTAATACTTACTTAATACATACATTTTGTTCTGATTGAGCAACAGTACCTATTATATATTTTTGCAATTATACATATATATTTGCATACCTTTATTTACAGTTAAAATAAAAAAAGTTTACTAGTCTCATGTAAGTAAATTTAACCTGGTTCAAAGGCATATTTTGTATTTTTTTTGGTTTAGAACTTTTCAAAATGAACTAAAATGATCAACAGATCATTTTGTATGGAAGGAGTGGACACCCAGGTTTGTAGTAATATGTTGCCCCTGTTAGGAATATGGATTAAAGTGTCATCTCACTTTGATATTAATTACATTTAATAATGAATACAGTATAAAAAACAATAATCATTAATCTGTCATCTTAGATTCTAATCAGTCCTTCAGAATTTAACAAACCAATAAATGAACAGCTGGAGTGCATGGGCAAGTCAGGAAGCAAACCTGTGTCATTTGTATTTTTCTAACCAAGAAATGAATACCTTTTTAAAATGTATTGTATTTATTATATTTATTTATTCACTATCTCTATCTTTTTCTCCTTCTCTCTCTCTCTCTTTCTCTCTCTCTCTCTCTCTCTCTCTCTCTCTCTCTCTCTATATATATATATATATATATATATATATATATATATATATATATATATGAGGGAGAGAGAGAGAGAGAGAGAAAGAGAGAGATTTAAGTTTTTTGCTTTGTAAAATATTACAATGATGGTATAAGCAGATTCTGATCACAGGTTGTACACGCGAACACATATAAACACACAAACTTACACAAAAGGCTTTTCAGGATTGTGGGTGTCAGCCTTTGAGTCACACCATGTTCATCTTTCATCTCTGTTGGGAAAGAATGCGTATTGTTTCTGGTGTAGAGGGGGTCACTTGTGGTTGAGCCAGTGCTACTACACTGCTGACCTCCACAACAGCTTTCATCAGCAGTGTGTGTGTGTGTGTGTGTGTGTGTGGAGAGCAGTGTGGACTGTACATGGAGAATGGTGATCCTGAGGGAGTAATGTAAGGGAATCCCGAATGAAACCAGCATCTCTTTGCCTCTGGGTGGGTGTGTGTGTGTGTGAGGTGCTCCCTTGGGAGCAGTGGTCCTGTTAGGGGCGTATATTCCCACAGTTCTATTCCCCTAAGGGACAGATGAACACACACACACACACACACACACACACACACACCCACACACACACACACACACACACACACACACACACACATTGCCTGAAAATTGCTTCACAATGTTTCATTTGCTAATCATCTCAATATCCGGCCCTGCAAACCCAAACATGCAAAATACTCCTCTAATCGTCCACAGGGTTTTGATGTGTCCTGCAAGGATCCTGGCCAATCAGAGCATCAAGGCATTTACACCAGGATTCAAAAAGTTTGGAGTCCATTGCCATATTAAAAGTTGTTGTTCTTGTATAATACATTGAAACATTTACAGATAATTAAGTATTAATATGAACAATGTTTATTTCAATACATGAAGAATTCTGTAAAAGTTGTGATTAAATGCCTAAAAACATCTCTTTACAAAATTCATGCCTGCAACACATTGTTAGGACAGGAGCATGTTTACATGTCACATCACCAGCTCTTTTAACAACACTCAATCATGCACAACTGCTTGAGGATCAAAAACACCAACTGACCAGTTTTAGAATCTTTCAGCCGTTCTTCCATTAAACCAGTCTTCCGCTATACAACTGTGTGTGGTATTTGTTATTGAATTTTGTGTTTCATAATTCACCACAGTTTCAGTGGGAAACAGGTCAGGACTGCAGGCTGTGCATGTTACACTCTTAGCTGCATTTGCAGCAAACTGTGTTTATTGACAATGTATTGTCAAAGTAGTCCTGAGCCCACGTGCTAACATCCATCACAGAAGCACACTGGTTTTTATTGCTGTGCTCTCTGAGGGACCGAAGGTCACAAGCGTTCATTAGTGGTTTTCAACCTTGCCCTTTCTCCACAGAGATTTGTCCAGACTCACATAATGTTTTGATGATAGTATGCACTGTAGAGGGAGAGATATTGTTCTTGTTGAGCAGTGCTGTTCTCAAACCGCTGAATTATTCACTGACCCTCAACCCAGTTCTCCTCCTAAAGAATAGGTCTTTCCTGAATGCTCCTTTTATGTCCCACTGTGACTGTTTCACCCATTTAAGATGATTTTTGAACATTTTTTACAATTTCACCCGTTCCACCCATTTTAGAACAGGTTGCTACCAATTTAATAATAACTACATATATACAAACAGACTAAAATATTAAAAGTGTTGCATCTGTGCAGTTTTAGTTTAAATGCAGATCATAGTGGACTTACAAATCATTGTTTCTAATTTTATTTGCATTTTTGGAATTGTGCTTTGCATATTATACTGCATTACCACAATATGTAGCAATATAATCAGGATCTGGATTTTAGTGCATATAGTGCAGCTCTAATACACCCACACCCACCTGCCAACCCCCGACTCCACCAACACACACCTACCTCCAGGGCGGATGCTCACCTTTTTTAATCCTTTGCTCCTCAGGGTCAGGGTTACTCTGTCTCCTTCGGCCATCCTCCCTGCACCCCTCCCCACCATGTTACCTGAGCCACACATGCAAATTCCTCTGTATGCACTCTTTCCCACGGTGACAAGGGTGGGTGCATGGCTGCCCCCTACACTCCATCTTACTGGACACTGACCACTTGGACGACGTTGGTGACCAGCCTGAGCTATATAGAACAAAACAAAGAAATGTGCTCTTAATCATATTAGTTTAAAAATCTATCCACAGACTAATGTTAGCTTGATAATGGTGAAACTAAAGTCACACACAGGTACTCTAATAGAATTACAAAGTAAAAATCATTTGAAATCAAAAATGCTTTGTACATTTAGGCATTCTGACTTTGCGTTTGAGTTTTCTTGAATGGGACTTTGATCCTCATTATGTAAAACGTGCTGCTACAAAAGAATGGTTAATTGGCGACATCCTTCGAAATCTGTCTTATATTATTTTTCCCTGTAAGCCTTTGAGATGCAAGCAGGAAAACAGCAAGATGATCACTGCTTACACATTTTTATTTCTATGATCTTAACTGATTTAATACACCGAAGCAAAGCCTATTTCTCTAACACTTCAATGGTGGGAAAACACAATACATCCAACTCAGCAAATGACATCAGTCTAACAGGCTTACACCCCTTCATGTGACAACAGAACGCAAATTGGGACACTTTTGTATCGGCACCAATATGCCAATGCACTAATGAGGCCTAGCACTTCCTCACAGTTCCTCAGGCAAGCTGGAAGCATTGAATTTTGTATTATCACCCGTCATCTGCCCCCTCCGTCTATGTGCCCCAGGTCAGTAGATAGGCCGAGCTGAAGATAAGCAGGACAATAGGTCAGCGGCAGAACAGCAGCAGATCAGTCTGCTATCTTTGACCCATCTCCCTGCCTGCCCGCCTGGGGGTCTGCACAGAGGATGTTGTTAAACTAAAGTCAAACACTCAAACATCCTGCGCCAAGGAGCTCGCTCAGTCTCCCTCCGACCCAGTAGCATAACGCTTTTATACCCTTCACACCTCCGTGGAACACAAGGGGGGGTATTGTAGACTCTTTACCATTTCACCAGGATGTTTGGTGTTAGTGTGTGTATATATGTGTGTGTTTGCGTGCTTGTTTTCCCAGCAGCTCTGACTGTTTCCCCGCTGTTCCACTCCTAAACTTCACTTAAATCTAGTAGGTAGTAAACATCCTATACCACATCATATGAAAACAGTAAAAACAGCACATTACTGTAATTAAACGACATTTAACAATATTATTAACAAATCGGACCAGTATATGGGTCCACATTTCTTCTCCTTGCTCCTTTTCCGGTTTATATTAATGCAAAATATTGTTTTAATTCATCTACAAAAGTCTTAGTATTTTTTTTAAATGAATAAATCAGAGTTGAATGTTCCTGTTAAAAGGCTTGTTATCATTTTTTACATCTAGCTGACAACCCATTTTTACAGTATAGTTACTAAATAAGATAAATAAATCAGATTGAGATTCAATGTGTTAAGTTAATCTTAAGTGACTACTTTAATGTTGCTCTCCTATTTTACCATGATAATGTAACTCTATATTTAATTACTCTGTGAATAACTAAATTGTCAAATAATATATTAACATATATGTCCATTCTATATCGGCAGGTTGGGTCTGCATTCATTTTCTTTTTTTTTATGTCAACCAATGAAAACATGGTGCAAAATAAGACTGTATGCACAAAAACTTTCAATCAAATTCAAACCATAATAAACGATCTAGTACTACTTATGAACAAAGACTGAAGGGTGTATATATATATATATTGTGCCCCACAGTTTTGATGATGGTAGCTTTTGAACATGTCCATGGTGCATTGTACATGTGTAGCAAAAAATTGCAATACGCATCGTGTGCTGTGAAGTATTGTGCTGTTTTTGCCACATCATCATGGGGTGTGCAGCCACCACAATGTTAACATTTCCACACCTTTGCAGCAGATGGGGTCACCAGGTTCCTCTCACTTTCTATCTATCTTGACTTCACACTTTGGATTAGCACTGATAGTCACAACTGTCAGGGTGAATCTAATCGACACTAAAATGAAAAAGGGTCTCTGAAGCGTTTCTCCATAGGAAAGAAAAAACAGGTTAACAAGTGTCTCCACACGTCCTACAACCCAGAGAGGTGATAAGGTGATGAGAGGGTGAAGAAGTGTAGTGAGGACTGATAGAGGGGCATTGCGCTCTCTCTCTCTCTTTCTCTCCTTCTATCTCCTTCCTGGGGGTGCTGAGCAGTTGACAGTACACGCGTGCGCTGCTCACGAGGATAGGAAGCCCTGCTAGAGGCAGGTTAATATCAGGAGCACTTGACAACAATGGGACACTATGAAAAGGCCCAGCTGTAATAAGTTCTTTGTTGGGTCCTTCCAGCTCCACCACATCACATCATTACTCATCCTGCTAACCAATTTGCTGGTCGGCATGGTAACCACCATGGGCTCAAGCCAAGAAGCAAGACTGGAATCTCAATGGCTGGAGAAGAAGAGTGAGTGGTAAAGAGAGAGAAGTTTCCAACTGCCCTCTCTGACCCTTTACAGTCCGGCAATGCAGTAATACAGACTCCAGTAGGTTGTAAAGTTAGGTTTTCTAGACTGCCAACAAAAATACTTTTCAGTTATTTTATTTGTTTCATATATCAGTTATTATAGTTATCATTTGCTGCTGGGTTATACATTTGATGCATAATTTTTGTATGTATTGCTAATAAATTCCAAAACAACAATTACTCAGTTGGTACACCAAATAATAATGATTATATTTTTATCTCAAAAAAGTATAATTCCTAATCAAAAATAAGTGGCACTTGTTTAAAAGTTGTTGTTAAAATCTGATTACACCACTGCTGTAATTAAACCAAGGTCCAGTAACTCACTTTACAAAGAACCTCATGTGGTCAGGTTCCTTGCGGGGGTTGCGGGCTTGCATGCGTGTGTCCGTGCAGGGTGTGTGGAGGCATGCGGGACACGGCTCGGTGGGTGTGCGCTGCAATCCGGGCGGCTCGATTGGGTCCGGGCGAGCGGGTCAGTGTCGGCCGGTCAGCAGCTGCCTCCTGGCCGCGGTCCCACGCTTCCCAGGCTGGGGGAGGATTGACAGCTCGGTAATAAAATCAGCCGCCCTGGCTGAGCTCAGAGCAGAGCCCATTGTTCTGGGGCCAGACCCGCTGCTGCTGTTTACTCTCTCCCATATGCATTATTCAACGGCCCAGGAGCTCCCAGGGAAAAGGGGGCCCCATTCAGGGAGCCTCTTGCCCTTGTTTTGTTTTGCTAATTTTCAATTAAAATAAACCACGGGCGCTGGAGGGGCAGAGAAAGAGAGCGCGAGGGAGAGATAGTTCCCCCCCCACTATTTACTGTGTGACGTCTAAGGGGATTAGGGCCGATCACATAAATGACAATAAAACGCTACTTACGGAGTATTATGTCGGTGACATATCTGTTATTTCACATAAGGGGTTAGATCGGGACAATGAGAAGCAATGCTGTTTCAGTATACTTAAGCCTTGATACTCGGTGTGATGGCTGAATACCTGTCACGCACTAATGAGGCTGTGATTTTAATCCGAGCAACAGTTTGCATTCTTATGGCTTAAGGTATTGATGCATACAAGCATTGCAGTGTTATGTGACATTTGCATTATTTACCATGCAAACCTGCAGCGCAGCACATGTGTGACTGTTTATCCTCCAACAGTTACGGAAAAGTTTGCACGAATGTGTCTGAACGTCAGGACTAATTAAACGAAACGTCACTCGGAGGGATAATCAATACATGTGACTCAGTGGTTGTGGTGAGGCCACATTTCTATGAATGCTGACTGAACTCAATGAAAGTTCCAGCAGACCCCGAGACTTAATGACCCCATAGGTCATTAAATATCAGTAACCCCGGCAGGTCAGTGCTGATCAATAAGTGCACCGATAGGCTTTTATTGTTTGCCTTTTTTCACACAGGAGGGGGCTACACTAACCCGGTGGGGCTGTGCACAGATGCAGTGACAGTGGGGAGTGAGGGAAGTTAAAGATTCACCACACATCTGTTCTTCTGCCGCGAAGCGGACACACAGGCACCTACCCCCGCTGCTGCTGCCTGCCCATGGCCTGTCTCTCTGTACGTCTGCCTTCCTGTCGTCTACCCCATATATTTGCCCGCGTGCTGCCCACCTGTCTCTCTGTGCGTCCCACAGCTTGGCTGACTGGCTGCTAACCTGCAGGTGCCGGCCTGTCAGCCAGGCTGATGGACACGTTTCTTTAGTTTGCCTAACGGTCAAAGTGTCTCTCTGCTTCACTCCGAGCAGCAACCTGAAAAGCTGTTAGTAAGATGAGGTAAGAAGTGTGGCATTAGCTTATTTTAGCTTGACTCTACCGCTTTGCCACGACAATGATGCAATACCTTAAATTGCTCTTGCCTTAACAAAACCTAATAAATACAAACTGCCATCTTTATAGGAGAAATATGGTATGGAAACATACTGTATGCAATTTTGGACAATTTATTTTGGTCTTTCATCATAAAATGCTAGCATAAATTGAAAAGTGCCGTCTGTGGGCCCGTCTGCGCTAAAACCATGGACACAAAAGAATAATTTAGCCAAAAATTAATTTTACAGAGTTTTCCACTTAGTCCACACAGACTAAGACATGTTTGGAGCCGAAACCTAGTTTAGTTTAGTTTAGTTTAAACCTGGAGCAGCAAGACTAGCATTGCTAACAAACTCAATAATCACCCAAATTATCCAACTCATTCTGTAAACATATGTGAACCAAACTGTTGCAGATTACGTTTAGGGTTTAGGGTGTAGTATGACTGCAAACTATACAAAATAAACAACACTGTGTGCAGGCACATTACACAACAGGGAGCTTATACACAAACCACCCCATAAGTAGGTGTACTGATTTACAATCAGGATTTGTGCCAATGGTTATCATAATTATGGAGGAATCAGATCCAAGATCAGGCCCGCTTTATGAAAACCAGCCTGGTTTTGCCTGAAATAAAAATAGAAAAAAAGAGTTCTGTTCGGTTTAATACTTTATACGCTAAATCACATTATCAAGTCTGCACAGCCTTGACCTGATGCAGTTTGAGCAGGTTGGGAGAACTTTTGGGTAGGCATTTTTACAAAAAAAAGTTCTCATGCTTGTTAGCAATGTTAGTGTCATAGCTTCAGTTCTAAACTAAAGAAAAAAAAATTGATCCTAGCTGATGATCGACTACATCTGGGAATAGTGGGAAATTGGATCCTGTTTCGATGGCCATTTCTATGAAAGGACACCAAAAAGAAACTACGACCTCTATCAAGACTGAAACTTAGTCCAACTCATCCTCCGTATGGGTTTCTTCCCATGCTCTATAAAAACACATGGTAGACTTTACACAGTAGCATGAAGGAGCCTTGAAGAGAGAGACAGAATAAAGGGGGCAGAGTGGGGATGAGCGATGGACACTGAAGCATGTTGGAGTGATCTGGAGAAGAGGAGAGAGAGGTAAAGGAGAATGGAGAGAAGAGGGAAAAGGGCCTCTTGGCCTCGCTGAATGGCTCAGAGACGCTGCTGGGTGCAGGTGAACACTCCAGGCCTCGCACCTGCCCCCTTTGTTCCTGACTGATGGCTTTACGGCGAGGAGGATCCGTCTGCCTCATAAAGCCAGCAGGCCGCACGCAGTAAACCCTAACTGCCGTCGGAGCATTGTGTGAAGACGTGAGAGCTGGTGTATGTGTGGGCCAAACCTTGCTTAATGAAGCCAGATAGACAGCTTGGGTCCATCTGAGGGCACCGTACCCAACATACAGACACTACAAGACAAAAAACGTAAACACAGAGACTAAACACAGAGAAGTTATCTTTCTTTAAATGTTAAGGACATACAGTTACAAACATACTCAAACAAAGTCTTGCTACACTTAGGAGGACACTGGGTGAAATGAACGTCCCAGAAGTCTTTATAGTCTTTATAATTCTGATTTTTAAGATTCACAGCAGTTTAAAATGCTTTGTTCTACAGAAATTTACCAAACAGATCTGGTGACAGAATTTAGATATCCAAAGCATTTAACACTGGACATTACAGAAATGATAAGAAAATGGTTATGAATATGCTGCCTGATGCCTGAAACTTTGACTTACAGCTTTGAGAAAAGGTTTTAGCCGAAAAAGTATCTTTAAATTTCATACCTAAAGGAGAGATACAGAGGTACAGGGAGCTGTATTGCCCAAAAGAATTTTTTTTTTCAGATCACAACACATAAAAACAGATGTAGGTAAAACTCACTTATGTTTGGGACATTGTGACCTCTGCTTTCCATCACTACCACAATAAAGAAATCAGAGTTTGTAAGTTTCTCAACAGTTCATTCACAACCAGCCACTCTTAATGAGAATTTAAACATGTGGCAATGTTGGAAAAACCAGTGGAATTTAAGGAAAATAGACTATTTTTTTTATTAAGTTTATTTATGTCAATAAACATAGACACACATCGTAGGACCATTCATTTCATGGAGACTTATCTTAACCAGAACTACATCTAGTCTCACACTGTCCCTTACCCTGGCCTTAAAACTTGATGATTTGCAAGCTGGTCCCCACAAGGACAAAGATTTAAGGATTTGGTCCCCACAATAAGGCATAAACCTGACTCCCCCATACACAGTAAAAACCTGAGAGTGTTCTTCCCACCTCTGTCAGTGTCTGATTTCACACTGTTAATGACTGTGTACTGTTTACAGTGCTGCTTCTTTACTTCCCAGTGTCACATTACTGCTACCTCACACAACACACACAAACACACACACAGTTTGTCTTACTATAATTGTGAGGTCGGTCATCCATACGTTTCTACTGAACTTTGTATTACTTTAGTTCAAATATATTATAACTAGCCCTAAACCAAAGCCTAACCTTAACCTCAGGATCCAAAAGACTCTAATAAATGTGATCTGTGAAGACAACAGCATGTGCCAAGTAAAGAACAGCAAATAGTACTCACTTTACCAAATATTTTCAGATTCTCCTATACTTGTGAGGACATGCGGTCCTCACAAATATACCACTACAAGAACACACACACCTATAGCTACACACAGCCCCCCCAATTCACATAAATGCAAAAATAAATCCTCCCTAATATACATAAATAAAAAGCCCACTTAACCAAATAAAAGAAATTCAAAATTAGCAGATGTTATTAATTTGAGTGGCTGCTCTGCAATTTCTCTCAAGCACAACGTCTCTGCCAAACGTCTGCAAAAAGCTTTAACTGACAGGCAGAAGGCCCCTCAGCTCATCGAGGCCTTTGGTGGACACGAGAAGTCAACGACTATAAAAATAAGCACCGACATTAGTGCTTAATTTATTCCGTTTTACTGAGGCTATCATGCAGTATCTTACTGATAAGAACCAAATTATGTGACGAAAAGGAAAGCTATGAGAAGCATAGTGATTTGATTTTTTTTAGAAACCAATTACCACTCAAGAAATAGATCATTATTTTTTCCTCCAGCAGCCTGGCTTATGGGGGCGGGAGCAAAGGTGGCCACCAAATGGAAGGGAAGGGATGTTTTTTTCCCCCCTCAGATAGAGAGGGGCAACAATAAAGACATAATCATCTCCCCCTCAACTTTTCCTATCCAACTTTCAGATTTTAATTTGCCGTCTGTGAAGTGCTACCTAATTTACTTTCGCCGCGTCCCTTCAATGCACCATTGTTGTGGCTGCCGAGGCTCGGAGCTTCCTCTCTTAGCTCACCTCGCCGTGAAATTGGTTTAATGAAGCTGAAAGGTATGAAGCTCGCACAACACTGTAGATTCCAGAGAGGCTGCTTCATCGCCCACCACCCTACCCACCCCCCCTACACCCTACCTCCACACCTCCTAACCCCCCCCCTCACTCACATTACATCCACGTTTTATAAAACTGCGAATAAAAGATGCCTATCTCTCCTATTACACCAGTGGATATTACTGCCCCTTTCTGAAGGCTAACGGCTAACGCTAAGCACACACGATAAAGAAGGGCCATGAGTGTTAGCTTTGTGAGAGGGGCTTCCACTTTAATGTTTAGACCAGTGGTGCCCAAGAACATTTGCCCACCAGAAAGTTGCCTAACCTTTCACTCTGTGTTATAAGTTTAGCTTCGTATTTTGCTTGTACCGTTGCGGTTTAAAGTACATTTAGTAACAAAAAATAGTGCAAGCAGATGTAGCCAGACGTTACAAGCTAATAAGTGTGTGATGAATATTTTCACACTGAATTTAAAGGCAAGACAAGAAAAGAAAACATTGCATTTTTTTAAAGAATAGCCATTAATTTCTACTTCTTTAGAATGTGTGAAAACATGCAGTTAACAAAGCTGCTAGCTGTGTTGTTATTGGCCCTCGGCCTCATTTTGCCTCCCCAAGACAAAAAGTTTGGGCAATCCTGGGCAAGGATAATGTGGGGACTGTGTTATTGTGCCTTTTTAGGGGGTGGAAGGGGGGGCATTGATTTAGCTCTAAGGGTGAGCTAACAGAAGTTATCCGGGAGAGGACCACTGGTCTTCACACTGTGTGCACAGTGACCCCGAGAGATGGGCTCGTGTTACCCTTCCTCTTGGGTGTGGTTCTTATGGGAAAAGCAACGGAAGTCCAGAGAGGTTGTTTTGTGTTTGCTTGGCCACAGAGGAGAGAGAGAGAGAGAGAGAGAGAGAGAGAGAAAAGTGTGTGTGCTCCGTGCTATATTATATGATCTCTCAGTTGGTATATCGTTTACGGCTCCTTGGCCCCTTTTTGGACAATTGCATGAAAATTCATCCCGTAACGGAATATTCAGGTCCCTGCTGGTTACTGCTAGTTCCAGCCCTTTTTCAGACTTTTCAGGCAACTGGAAGGGAAAGAAAAGGGGGAAAAGTAGGCTAGGAGACTGCTGAGAGACAAATCAGGGCTTTTACGTTGTACGCATAACAACACCTCAGGTGCGAGAGTAGCTATGGGTGTGCACTCTGCGGATTGTAATACAGGGCCTGTGGGAGAAGAGAGGCCAGTCCCAGAGGACGCCCCATTGCAAACGGCCCTAAGAAAGCAGCCGAGAGAGACGAGTAAAGGTCTCAGTGGGTGGACTGGAATGACATGCACATTACGATCAATTACCGCCGAAAGTTTATGTGGCTGTCAGGGATCAAAGGAATATACATTTCAGCTGTGTGTGTAAACTCAGTGTGGGACTGCAGCTAGAGGCACAAACTGCTTTTGACATTTTAAATGTGCCTCGCCGCTAAGCTTACAGCACTTCCCCTCTGAAAAAGAGATGCTGAGGAAAAGGAGATAACATCTAAATTGTCAGCTATCATCTTATCATCGGCTGCGAGCCGCCGTGCAGCAGCCAGTCGTCTTTTAAGAGCAGAAAATCGCTTTGCTTGGATTCATTTGTTGTGCATAGAAATGGGGGCAGTTGTTGCAGGACGTCGCACACACGCACACACACACAGACGAAAGTGAGCCCGGTGGCACGCTCAAACTACACTGTTTAGCCTTTGACAAGTGGAAAAGCAATGCAGTGGAAGCGAGCATGTGCAATTAAGGGCGCTGCACTGAAGGAGAGCTGTCTATTACATGTAATAACTTAATTATCAGAAAACACGGGTACGGATCCCACTGCAGACACAAAAAGCATACAACTTCAAACAAGGAGAACAAGAGAGAATTAAAAAAAATCTATATCCCTTAACAAATTCACATCTGTCCTCACTTCAGTCCGTTATAGTCATAATGTCCTCAGTATGTCCCATGCTCGTAGCTGTTCACTGGAGCTCACAGGAGCTGATAAATTGTGTATAACAATAATGTTATACACATGTGCATTTTTTGCTTTTGCAATGATTATTATTAAAGGAAACACATCTAGTCCCCTGATTACAGAATCTCTGCCCTGTAGTGCATTGTAACGCAGCCGCACTCTTGTGAGATCCTTTGAATGCTGTACCACTACTGTCCACTGGTAGGGGCTAAAGAAACAGTGTTGAAAATCAATTACTCTGCTTTTTACTACTGAAAACAACTTTTTGTATCCCCCCGACAACCCCCCTCAAAAACATATATACATACGAAATATAAGTGATTAATAACACTGGGCATTAAAGATATTTAAAAAAAGTCCGTTTTTCAAGCGTATCTCATGAGAAGGGAGGATTAGGCTGGAGTTTGTTTGTAGTCTGAGGCCGAGAGAGGGGGCTTCCACTGGTCAAACAGAAACAGGTCACATTGGGAGGGCAGATTTGGGTGTCTCTGATAGAAACCAACAGCAAAAGCAAACCTTAACGCCCAAGACAAACGGGGTAATATCAAATAAATAGTGCCGAGAATACACAAGTGTGGCTCCTCTCGCCCTTTCCTTTGTTCCATTCTAAACCCTGAAGCTGGATAGTGGTGGTGGGCAAGGGGGAGGGGTGGTGGTGGTGGTGGTGTGCACTACAACACTGCACTTAACCAAGGGTGGAAAAAGTACATAGTAACTATACTTAAGTGAAAGTATAAGTGCTGTGTCTAAATCTGTACAAGTATAAAACCACTTAATATATATTAATATAAAGTTTTATTATTATTAGTAGTAGTAGTAGTACTGGTCCTCACACAAACAAAATTAACATAAACAAACAAACAAACAAAATAACATGTTGGGAGTCAGTTGATTGACAAGAGCAGAAGAAAAACATCTGGCCTTTGAGATCTGGAACCAGTATTTACAGGACTAAATTAAAATGTTAGGAGTAAAAGTATGTTGGAAAATGTTTGGAAATGTAATTAAGTCTACACAGGATTTAGGAAAATAACTAGGTATGGTATTTAAAGTAAGGGATTTTGAGGCACTTCTTGTTCTGTTAACTTACTGTTACATGTTTAGATTGCTCAAAATGTTAAAGCGCTAAAGTTACTAACTTTTAAAGACACTAATTTTTACAGTGCATCTGAGCACATTAACAAGCCTTTCCTCGTGTAAGGAGGGTGTGTTCGAGCAGGAAAAGACTTAAATGAGCAGCACAGGAGATATTTCATAACCAGAGTTAGAAAGCTGCGATCTAATCCCATAATATGACATTATTCATACTTTCACCAAAGATCAGTACGAGGCATCGACAGAGTAATTTACCAGATGTTATTTCTTTTTCATTTTAAGAAAGAGATCTTTACACAGGTTTAAAAACATTCTACACTTTTAATTGGTCTAATTTCATTGAAATGGTCCATATTTACATGTACATTTACTTACGGCAGTTGTGTGGCCTTTTAAGTATCCCAAAGAGTCATAATTAATTTTACATGACCATTTTCCAATTTTTCTTCTAAAAAATCCTGTAGTATTAAACATGATACATGTGTGTATGTGCGTGTGTGTATATGTGTGTTTTTAAAATTTGTACACTAAAATGTGCCATACTAAAGTTTGCTCCTTTGTAGAGGATAAATTAACTTAACAAAACACTGGGAGTCCAAAAAAGGACCGTATGGACTGCAGAGTAAATGGTACATTTTAAAACATACTACATTACATTACATACGTTTTATTAAAAATGCTGTTCTAACGTCTATTATAAGAACTTCTTCCTGTGGCCTGAGCATTTGTGTCTATTTAATTACTTTGAACTGGATTTGAGCAGTGCTGTGGAAGTAATGTTCTAATGTGTTATTATTATTATTATCAGCTGAACACAGTAAAGCTCTGATACTTGAAAATCTCACTCTCTCTTTCAAGTCTCACTCGTTCGCTCTCGTTTTTTTCTCTCTGAATAATCCCATATTGAACTCTGCTTAACACACTATTGTCCTGACCTACTTATCCCCCACCTCTAAAACTGCCTCTCTTTCTCTCTCACACACACACCTGGCGGTGGACACACACCTGGCCTGTTGCAGCCTCCCACCAAGAAGCCCCATAGTGTTTCACGTTCAGACAACATGAGCCCAAACTAACTAACTAACACACACACGCATGCACACACATACACCCCACAGGCAGTCCAAATCCCCCTGAGACAGCCTGCCGTGAGCTAATGAGGAATTAGAGAGGACTAGGACAGCTTTACTGGGTTTACCTCATGAGAATGACTCACAGGAAGACCCAGGGGCTGCAAACACACACACACATACACACACAAACACACTCACACAGACATACACATCACTGTTATATCAAAATCTGACCTTTATATTTTCAACTAATCTCCCGCTAGTATATAAAATAGGCAGTTAAAAAGATTCAACATGTAGGATATATCGCCCTTGAACCATGCAAGTTTTAGGCCCCCCAACATTTACAGCTCATATGTGAAAACTAAGCTATGAAACAGGTCATTTTTATTTCAATGTTTTTGTGATGTCACAAGAAACAAATGATATTCATGTTCACAGACATCACTTCAGCCCAACCATACAGGTTGAAGTTATAAGTTATAAGAATTATTTTTTAAATAAGGCACAATATGGAGCAGCCTACATACAACAGCTTTACATACAACAGCTCTAAAGGCACAATAACAAATATAGAGACAAAGCACTATAAGCTTTATAAGCACTATGGAAAAAAGTAATATTAACATTTTTTGGTACATACTGTCACTGATCAAAGAAAAACATCTCCATCTTTTGTCTATTTTTATTTTTCTGCATCACAAGACCCCATCAGTTGCTGTTTACACTGTGTGAACATTTGATGATGAATGGACCAATAGAAATGCTCCAAAATAGCTTAAAAACAATTCTGGTTCCATTAAATTACATTACAAGTACTGTTTTTGGTCTTTCCTATAAAGGAGATACTTTCTGGAGATACTGCAAAAAGTACTAACCACATATAACATGATCACAGAAGGTTAGGACGATGTTACTATCATTTTTATAACTATAACATGTGCAAACAACAGCTTATAATAACGCTTTGATAAAGGAAATGCTTTCTCTATATGGATCAGTGCTGATAACTGATAAGTCTCTGTCTGGCTCTTTTTTCTTTCTTGCTTTCTTTTTTTCTGTCTTTCTGTCCTTCTGGGAAAATGAAAGCAACTCTCTCTCTCTTTCTCTCTCTCTCTCTATACATACTGTATATATATAAAGTGTAGATAACTCATCATGTTTCTACAATCTGCCTCAAAATCAAGGGCCTTTTCGGGCTATTACAGTAGCCCACCAGCATGCCTGACTGGTTATATCACCTCATTCAAAAATATTATGTTGCAGAACGTCGCAAACAGGCACTTGATGTCAGAGAGGGAAATGACATGATGCGACAGAGCATATACAGTCTGAGATGATGCAGAGGCCTATGGAGTCCATAGTGGAGTGGCATAAGCATGTCCCCCATCATGCTTGTCTTTAATCTCCTCCATTTCTCTGACTCTCCTCTCTCGCTCTCTCTGTGGGTGAACACCCTCAACAGGTATGTAACACGCAATTACCACGCCAGCTCTCTGCACGCACTGCTCATTACGTTCTGTGTCATTAAGTTCGGGGGCGGGGAAGAAAAACGACTTAAAAGAGAGATGGTGGAAACCTGTGTGTCTAACAGGAAGATTTCTAACACTCTCGCACGTTTAGCCGTGTGCTAGCCATGGTGCTGGAGGAGAGGTGAAGGAACAGAGTGTGGATCAAATCTACTGAAGTGGAGAGGTTTTGGAGAGGTTTAAAAACGCAGCACACATGCTTGTGTTTACGTTTGTGCAGTAGAGCTGCATGTCGGTCTGTCATGTTTTAGCACATACAGTGGTGGTGGAAAGTGGAAATAGGCGTCACAACACAAATATATCCTTTTCTTTACTAACCAAAACAACCAGTAAGCTTCCATGTGTCTTACTGTAAAATCAGACATCATGACAAAATAATGGTAACCCTAAACAAATATTTTTTGGGGACTGTTTTGCTTTACAAATCCCTGCATGTCCCCCTCCACAATGAATGGATTTTTAAAAATATACATTTTAAAACATTTTAAAACTTTCTAAACGTCAGACAGCATTTATCTGTCACAGTTTGCATAATAACTTTCTGTGAGACAGATTTTAGAGGCACTGTTGAGATGCCTGGTTCCCATCACCACCACTGTGATAATTCTTAATTGGTATGTTTCTCTAGAATTAAGCATTTCATATGACTGTAATTTTGAAATATTAGTGGGACTCCCCTTTGATCTCTGGCAGAATCAAATGCTCCTTTGAAAAAAAAAACATCTTAAACATGCAAATTTCCACAAAATGTAACTCTTTCTGAAGAAGTATTTTAAGCATATGCAAACTAAGATGGATTTGAAGGCAGTGGTGGACAAAGTACACAAATCCAGTTTAATTGAACTTTAGTTTAAGTGAAAGTGAGACATCCTTTGTGAAATGTTCCTCAAAAAAAGTTGAGTTTAGCCCAAACTTTTCAAATGAGGTTTTAACAGTAAGAGCAGTGACATTGTCTTTAATAAAGCAATATGGAAGATGACGTCAGTTTAGTTTACTCATTCCAAAATTAAGAAAAATGATCAACAGGGAGTCAACAAAAGAGTATGAATAAATAACAACATATCACAGACATCTGTGTATCATGTTACAGAGACATCTACTGGCCCTTCTGTCTTGTAATAACACTTTGTACCTGAAGAGGCGACAGTGAGTCGCAGTGGTGTCAAGTTTGCCACTTGAGCAGATGAAGAAAAAGCATGACTGCTTCTGGCAAGATAGCACATTTGAAAGCAAAGAAAATAAAAACAGCAGCAAAACCAGAGTCGGCATGGAGACAGATAATGAGTAAAGAAGTAAATTTGACAGATTGTGTCATCTTACATCTTGCTACATCATCTCCATGTGCTACATACGCTGAAAGCATGTCAGAGTCGCACAGGCCTAGTCACAGTTCTCACATATCTGTCTCATAAACATGGTCCATTAAAAGGTTCTTTGGAGAACCAGTGGTTCTTCTATAGCCAAACTCCAAAAAAGCCATTATTTGTAAGCATTTAGGTGAGGATGACACACCTGTGAAAATGTGTGCACGTGTCAGAGTATCATTTATATTCACCATATATACAGTGTGCTGAAATGCTAGATACATGAATGAGTGCATATAGTTTTGAAGATAGGTTGTTGGGGTGTGTGTGCATATGTGTGTGTGTGTGTGTGTGTGAGTGATGTTAAGCCATGTCTGCAGGCTGAGGTGGAGGAGTCCTCTTGGCAGCAGGTCTGGCACGTCTGTCAGGCCTCGACCTGTAGAGAGACGTGGAAACAACCAACACCCAGAAAGAGAAAAATTATAGAGAGAGAGAGAGAGAGAGAGAGAGAGTGTGTGTGTGTGTGAGGGAGAGAGAGAGAAAGAGTAAGAAAGAGAGAGAGGGAGAGAGAGACTGATAGGGAAAGACTGACTATGGCAAAAGAGAGCAAGACAGAGAGACCTGCCACTGTTTCCTCTCAGAGTCAAAACTCTGTTAGAAATTCCTGGATAGCAGAATATTTTGGGTCAATAAGCAAAGCCTGAAAGCTTGGCTTAAGCCGAGGACGGACACCCAGGTTAACTTAAAAGTCATATGCAATTGGCACTTAATCCAACATGAAAGTTCCTCTCTTTTGTTCACATCAAAACGCCCACTCCGCGTCCTCAACTGGACTTTTGAACTGTGCTTCTTTAGACGTGAAGAAGATACATGGCCTTCAAACCACACCAAGCTCACTGTCTGCATTCTGTTTTCCTCTATTCAAATCCACACCAAACAATGAGAGTAATCCACCTGTGTTCCTAGGCCTTTTCTCTCACTGTAGAGGTCCAGTGCATTCCACCTCCTACTTCCTGAGACGAGACAGGGCTGAGAGAAAGTGTGGATTAGAAGAGAAAACACGCGAGAGAAAGCCAGAGAGATTGTGAAAAGCCAGAAAATGTTGTTGTGGCGGCCTCAGGTTTGCTCAGCTGGGTGGCATTCAGGCCCCACCCGGCCACCAGAGCCTTTTCGTGTTTGTTTCTTTCTCTGTCTCTCTCTCGCTCACTCTCTCTCTCTCTCTCTCTCTCTCTCTCTTGCTTTCGGTGAGTTGATATCACCTAGGCACAAGACTTGAAAGTCAGGTTCATCCAGTGTGGGTTAGGCTTACCCTCTGAGTGGTGGGAACTGCCTGGGCTTCGAAAGAGGGACACATCACAGGAAACTACACTGAGGTGCCATAGAATGGAACTGCAATTACATGGGCATAGTTGAGAGAGGAGAGTTCGGTACATATACTAACAAATTTAAACCTCACACACTGTCGTGTCCGCCTTTAAATAGAGGACGGTGAAATAGGCTGATTTTATATATCAGGCCTGACTTTTACGTCCCCCAAATCCACGTACACCTTCTAGCCCAGCAGGAAACAACAACAGTGGACCAACAGCAATGCTGGACTACACACGCAGAAATGTACGTCCCAGGCTGTGAAGAGGAAGTTACTGTGGCACCATTTAAGGTGGAATGGACAACTCATGAACCCAGTTGGAAGCTGGAAGCCCACATATTTAAGAAGTTTTGTTCCTAGATGCTAGTTTGCTTTCCACATTTCACTCCAGACAGTTTCTCAATATTGAAGCATCCTGCAGTGGCGAGGGGCAGTTCCACCTTTATTAGCCTCACAGCCCCATCCGCAGCTTCTCAGTAGCAGTCTTTTTGATAGTTGAAGCAGATGATTTAAACTTGAGATTTATAGTGAGTAACAATGTTAATTTACTTTGTGTTGTTGTTGAGACATAATTGGCTAGTATAGGTAATGTTAGCTACTAGCAAGCTCCAGGTAACTTTAGCATAGCTAACTAGATTGTCTAACCTAGCTTAATACACAAAGGCTTGTTTTATTTTTCTGCCTTTGTTTATTTTGACATGTTGCTTCTGTCATCGCGGTGTCTCACTGGCACAAACCCGCAAACTACAGCAGAGCTCATCAAGTTACTCAGGAGCTTGTAAAATGTTCACAGGCAAGTGAAACTGCATCTGAGCATTTTCTCCCCAATGCCACGTCATTACTTCAGAGAATTTAAAATACTGAATGAATGGATTTACCATTAAAATTTCAAAATGGCCCATATAGTCTGTATGTGGCAACTAAGCTTCAAAAATCAACCTGTGTTAAATTCCCTATTCAGTCTCGAAAACCAATACATTTACATACATCCACTTTTTCAGCCTACAGCAATTTAGCTCTTCCCATTCATGCTGAAGCTAAAAGAAGTGTTTAGGCCTAGACTGCTTTCTGAATGAGGAGAATAGGGCTCATTAACATATATCAGTCTTAAAGGCACAACAATAAAGTAAGCTTATTTAACTCTAAGGGATAAAAGAGATTGGCAAATTGTTACGCTGAAGTTAATTATGACTATTTTCAGTAAATATAACCACACATAAGTAAACATCAGTTAAAAAAAATAGGTAAGAAGGAAAATATACACCCATTTTAAAAAAGTTGCTAGTGTTCTTTGAGCAATGCCCCACTTTTGGTTCTCTAAAGATCCATGACAAAAAGAGTCGAAGGTTCTTCATCAGATTCAGGCTTTTTCTCCAGTCTTTAGATTATAAGTGTTTAAACCTTTCATTCAGCGAATTTACAAGAAATGGTTTCCCCAAAGAAGCATCCATTAAAAGTGTCTTTTGGGAAAAAAAAAAATAGCAAAGAACACTTTGTAGCGTGTACAGTGAAGTTCACTGCCTTTGGAGAAGTAACATATGGAAATAGAGAGTGAGTGAAAGAAAGGGAAGTGTGTGGGGTTTAAAGCCTGAGGCAGTGCTGAACTATGGGTGTGTGGGGGGGCAGATTGGGAGTGAGAGGGGAAATGCAGAGATTTAGTGAATGGAGAACTACAGATGAAGTAGTGGGATATACCGAGAGAGGGTGGATAAAGGGTGTGGAAGGGCTGCAGGAGGCTGTAGGTTGGGCTCTGGGGGCCAAAAGTTCAGCAGGTAGGCAGGTAATCTAAGCCTGCATGTGCCTGCTCTTCACGTGGCCCAACCTTTGTCTCTGCAGCCTCTAGCTGGCCTCAGGTTTCTGCCCCTCTCATAGACACGCACACACATACACAAACACACAGACAAACCCCCTACTGCCAAGTAAAATACTTAAGTAAACGCTACACAGTCTCTTTTACAGACAATCACCTACGTATATAGAGACATACTGTGGACACATTATCAAACAATGCTGGCAAGTGTCAGATAAACATATGCAAATGGATCCACTCTTTATTCTGTTTTCTTTCGGAGTTTGTGGCCCTGTGGCGCTCACTGGGGCACCTTAAGCAGTAAATCATCTTCACTGTAATTAAAATTTTACATTTTGACAGGTACAGTATGAGTCCAGATGAATAACATAAGATTATGGCAACAGTCTTGGGGAAGAGGAACTTCTTGTTAGGCTGCATACTACTGTATATGAAGCTGAACCGAAACACTGAATCACTGAATAACTGGATCAGTTTGAATCACTGACTATTTCACATTTCAATGACCAAAAGATACATAGACATATTGTACTGTGTAAAAATCAGAAACTTCATTTTCAAAACAAGCGCTAAGAATATTTAGATTAGATATAAGATAATACATTTGCCTAAGGAAAGGGGAAAGGAAGCATCACAACAAGAGTTTCCAGGGTTTCCAAACCATAAAGTCTAAAAAAAAAAAAGGTAAAAGAAATTAGAACTGGGCAGGACCGGATAGACCACCAGGACTGTCACCATCAGATAAACAAGACTAAAAGACATGGATATTAGCACTACAGTTTTGATCTCATTTAGTGTTTGTTCTCTGTCACGTACACAAACCCTCACACGTCCAGTGTCCAGTGCGCTGGGGACATGCCAGTGCTGAGCCTTCAGTAAAACAGCCGTGCATGGACAATGATGATGTCATACTGGGCAGCAGACAATGCCTGTCTCCGGGCATAACTCTAACTCAACCATGAACTGAGAGATGTGCAGAGAGAGAGCGAGAGATGGAGAGTGAGAGAAATATAAGCCAAAGCAAGCTCTGCTATCCCTAAACTTCCTCATTTGATACAGCCTATGAACATCTACAACACAAAATCAGAGGAAATACCACCATAAAGTAGCAGCTCTGAACCACAGAGCCTGGATAAGAATGCCATAGATGACACAATTTCATACCCTCATGAAAATCCTGGTCCCTAAATAGTTCTTTGTAGAGACACTTTTTTCCAATACAGATAAAGATACCAACACCAGTATTGAGTATGGCCTGATACTAATCCAATCATTTTTCTTTTTGAACAATACTTTAAAATGACATGTATTTGAAACACATAATTCATGACAAGCCTCTAAAAGTACACGATCATGCTCAAACTACTGCAACACAAATACACAGCTAATAAAGTCACATCATATATTGTCACAGTGTGAAAATCCCCAGCTTAATTTTTGTTACAGTACTGGACCAGATTCATTCCCTTTTGTGCTCCAATATCTGATCCAGTATTTGCTGGTATATTAATAAGCTGGTATCAGTCAGACACCATTGTTTTCCTAGACGTGGGCTATAACTGGGTGCCCTCCACAAAGTATATTGATGAGCAACAATATTTAGTAGGCCCCATTTTAGCAGATTATAAAGACAATATATTATATGGTACTGTGCAAAAGTTTTAGGCACATTATATTTTATTCTATTTTTCCAGACAGGAAGCTTTTATTTGCAAATATAAGTAGTATAAACAGTAACAGTAAGTTGTGGTTTTACATGTCAGTGTGTTTATTTAAGTCTTTCCAAGTCTTTTCCTTGTTGCAACCCAGTATTATTTGCAGTTGTCACCTAATCTGGTTTGACTACTTAGTACTGTATTGAGCCAAATCAAGATGAATCAAGGTGAAGGAATTTAATAAATTCATGTAATGTCTGGGGCGTCCAGGAGAAATCTGGAACTAAACATCGTTCTTCAAACTGGTGCACAAGATATTATCTACTTCTTTTAAGAATAAGAAATTCCTACTTTATATTGTATTTATGCTTATTTATGTTTGTTGCATCTAATGGAATAATGGTGTCCTTACATTTTTTTACTAAGATAAAAAGGTTTTAAACAATGAGCTTAGGGGTCTAAGACTTTTGCACAGTAGTATATATTATAACATGATGCATATATGAGGACACACAGTGTTAATGATGCAAAGCATCACTCTTTTCCCTTTTTTCCCTGTGATCTTTTCTATAAGTTTACATCTTTACATTAGCCAAGTTCTTGAAGTGCACCTAAAAACCAAAAGAAAACATGGGAGGTTTAGTGTTCACTTATTTGATGCCTTTTTTGTTAATACCTGAATAGGTAAGCCTGAATAGAACTACCCAACCACCCCTGCATGGTGCTGTTTCCCTATGGTTTGTTTCAAATCTGTGGGGAAGACTAAATACCCATCAATATCTATATGTCATCTCCAGTTCTAGGTTTGGCTGTATGGTTCCAGGAAAAAACTTTAATTACTACAGAACCTTAATGCCTCTAAAATCCTATCAAAATCCTGGGATTATTACATCCTAAGACCTATTATTCCATAATTACATGGATGACTAAAATGCAAACCATCAGAGTTATTTTTAAGTTATAGAAGCGTGTAATAAAGGCTTTAGCCATTAGAGAAGTAAAACAATGTGCAAACCACATTTACTAAATGGATCTTTAAATAAGCACTAAATGAAAGGATTTTGGGGAAAACCAAAGAGGTCTTCCATGAAATCACTCAAGATCTTTGTTTTTTTAAGGGTGTGGTATGATGGATTTTAGATCTGGTAGAGAGTGTGGTGCTGCTAGTGGTGTTGCTCTCTAATTGCTGTAAATCCACCACAAATAGGAAAACACAGAAAAGGCCAGCGTATGGCAGCCCATAGCATGCCTTGCCATGTTTTAACCCGGACCTCCAACTTCCAGTTTGGTCCTGTTATGATGACTCTTAGTGAGTGCAAACATCTACCTCACCAGCACACGAGCCTACTTTCTCCCTCTGTGTTTTTTGGAGAGCTCATCTGAAATCCTTGGAATTAATGCTGGACAGGTCAGCCTTGGGCACGGCTCTTCTGGAACGCAGCGAGTCATATCTAGAGCACATCAGGGCCTCACACACACTGCCTCCGCCCCGCGTGCAACTGCTCTGAGCGGCTCAATCTGTGTGCCATAGAGAAAACAATGCAGGGTAATGGCTCCACAGACAGGAGTCCAGTTAGCTCAATCAGCAGGGGAATCATCTGGAGAGCAGGGGGCTTCAGACACGCTGATTGCGAGGTGATTTACCTACCGGGATAATGACTCAGCAGGCCATGGGCTGACATGAGAGCACCAAGCTTCTGAGGAGCAAAAAAGAAGAAGAGGGGGAAAAAAAACATTCAAGACAGCTCACCCATGGCCCTGATCGTTCCCCTGGTGGTGGCTGCCTCCATCCAGATTGTCGATATCAACTCTCGAGAGATGCAAGCACAGCCTCCAGCAACTAACGGCAGATTTAAGACCGGCCCATTCGTTCCCCATCACAAAAGGTAAAGGGAAAGTGACCCAGCATGCTGCTTCCTACAGCATGAAGAACAAACAGTGGGCAGGGAAAAACCTGCTGCCTGCTGAAGGCCACAGAATAGGTGGGAAAGGTAAGGTCTGAAGTTTTTTCAAATGGTAAGTGTGTGGGCCAATGTGTATGTGTGTGTTAGGAGGGGGTACTACATCGAGGCTTGAATGGGGCAGCCCTTTGATGTGTTGAGTTCACCTTGGGTCTCCGAGGGCAAAGGAAGGGCAGAACGAGGAGGAAGGACCTTCATCAAAGTCAAACGATGGCTTTGTGGGATGGAAGCGCATCACTTGAAGAAGAGCCTTCCATGTCTGCAGGCCATTCGGACATTAACTTCAGCATCTTCTCACTGGGAGTCCTGCTGGTACAAAGGAACGGGGGATGACGTTAAGTCAAAACAAAAGTTAAACACAATATCTGTTCAAACTAGCAATTCCTCACTATAATGTCAGCGCTGTTCTTGAATCTATGACCAGAACCATACCTGCCCAAACACACTAGACAATGAATACCAACATGAATACCAACCACAATGACACTACACCATTATCTGTATAGAGAATTGTGTCTTAATGAACACAAATGAATTGTGTATATTTGCTGAGAGAAAAAGAAAGAAATGGGCATCAACGATGGCCATCAATTTTATTTACCTTTTTTTTTAAGTTTATAAATACTGTTTGACTACACAAGAAAAAAAAATGACATAAACAATTTTTGATAAAACACTCTTTTTTGGTTCATCATATGCTCATTTCTATACTATTTTAAGCACATATATGGAAAATATTTCAGGAAAAGGAGATGAACGGTGATATACGGTGAAGTATATCATTATTCTCTACTTTTGCATTAGTTTTTGCAGAAATATCTAAGCAGCTTTCTGTTCAACATGCTCATTTTTTATACCTCAACCCCTAAGAATATTAATAAGTTATTAATTTTAGGTCCTTAAAGGGTTATGTAGCCAAATTATGTAATTACTAATTAAAACAACCAGTGAACCCAGTTTTCTCAGATCAACAGTAATATTATAGTAGGCCTTATTTTACCCTAATATCGAATGTGTTATTAAATGTTTTACACATCTGGTTTCTACAACAGTTCACAACAGTAAACAATTCTGCTAGGTCCTATAGAATAGGGTGTTCAACACCTAACCTGTGACTGACTTTGTTTACATATTCACAATTTAGTCATGCAGAAATGATGAAGTCTGTGGTTCCTCTTTAAAGGGCTCATATGTAGGCCTAGGTTTAATTTCTTCAACTCTCATAAGTACATACATATTACATCTATTTTATCAGTTATCAAACACCAACAGTATGTACAGACATTTTTGGATTAGCTAACTAATTACTCTGTAACTACTACTGATATTCAAATACCAGAGAGAGATCATCAAGGCCTTCAAGACCATCAAAGAAGGCCCAAAAATTTCTGTGAAATAAAAAAGCATCAAATGGTCATGCTTGTTGTTTTTTCATTGTTAAGTTTTGATTAAGAACAAATTTGTTAAATTCTTAAAAAGCCAAATTTTAAAACAATACAATCAGGACAGTACAATCAGAGTGGCAGCCTGATCAGTGCTATTAAGTTACATGAAATTGAAACGAAAAACAGTGAGAGCTCAATGCCAGGACAGAAAGAGTCACTGTAAAATTATGAGGTGAAATGAATGTTGTGACAAACTTCAAATAAAACATGAAATAAAATATTTGCATTTAGCTAAATGCTAATCTACAACTACAATCCTGTAGAGTTGCTTACTGAAATTAACAGGTATTTTTGAATATTTTACTATTTTTATTTCATTTTATTTAATTAAGGCCACGCATTGATAGTTGTGATTCACCACTGTTAAATGCACTACTCCTAAATGCACTATTCCTGATATTACTACAAATAGTTAAAAGCCACTTCACTAGGATTTCAGAATTATGTTTCTGAGATGTTTGTAAGAACATCATCATTATGCTTGACAGATCATGTTACATTTTGAGGTACAATCAAAACAGAACAGCTAACAATGAGGGAATTCAGGGGAAAAAACAAACTGTGTATATATATAATTGTAGTCAATCAGCCAATGTCTGCAGAAATGTTGGTTTAAATTGACTTTATTAGTTTAAAAAAGAGATTGTGCAAGAGGTTACAAATTTATATTGACTTACTAACTGTGAGTTACTCCTTACAAAACTAACATGAAAGTTACTAAGAACTGAAGCAGATGAACGTTTTGAAAAGCTAGGTGTTCTTTCGACAGGTAGTGTGTATGCCTAGAAAACAGCTTCAGAAGTGGGATCAGGGGTGTTAGGAGCAGGACTGGGGGTTATGGATGAGGTTTTGGAGGGCTGAGCGGATCTATTTAGCTCCTAGCAGCATAGTGCACCCCCTAAGGTCCCCCACTAGTCCCCCTCCACCTTCCCCACTACCCCATCCCTCCCCGCCCCCGGGCTTTGTGCGGCCTGAGCCGGGCTCCTCCCTCTTCTGTCACCCGGCCATTCCGCTTTGCTTAACACACACAATGGGCGCTCAGTGCTCGGCCTCCTGACGCTGCATTCTGCCTGCGCACCGGGGAGAGAGATGGGCCAGGGGGCCTACCGACAAGGGGGGAGGTGGGTAGCAGAGGCAGCACTAGTATACATCATGTGACTAAATGCCATCCTGGGACCCCCCCCGGCCCCTTTGGCACCCCCCAGTACCCTGCACACACAGATGGAGCGCACAAAACAAGTTGCCATTTGAGCAGAGCATGGCACTCGGCAGAAAAACAAGCCTAAACAAACAAGTGTCCCACCATGGTGCAATGCACAGTATGCAGTTGCCCCGGTCCAGACTAGAGCCGCTCAACTGAAGCATGACTGAGCCTAGCTACATATGGGTCCTCTCTTTATTCGTAGGCCTGGCCACCGGGCACTCAGCCCCCGCGGAATTTTAAAACCTGGCCCTCCGAGACTTTGCTTGGAAAATTAATCCACAACGCGGGGGTGAGAGTGTTCATTTGGAACAATTAAAGCATTTCACGCCCCCCTTGACAAATCAATTCAGAAGACGCATATTTTCTAAACGTACTGCAGTGTATCTAACAGGTGGAAAGTTCCGAATATAGGAGCTGAACAGTTTAGAAACTAGAAGAAAGAATGATTTTAAGAGAAAGTCAGCACACAAACAAAGTGAGTATACAAGCAAAGTGAACCCACAAGCATATCTTCACTGCCAAAAAAGAAAAAATAGGATAGTAACATTACAGGAACAGAAAAAAACTTTTAATGTACGTTAATGTAACAAGATTTTATTCCAAGTCATTTCGGAGCATTTCTATTGGTCCATTCATCTTGAAACGTTCACACAATGTTAATAGCAGCTGGCGCTTACAAATTATGTGAAAAAAGACAAAAATGGAGATACAAAGTTTTGTTTCAATAGCAATGACATTCATAATAATCTCTCTAATTTGAGATCATGAACCCCAATTAGAATTCAGATTTTCAGATTCAAACTGTTATCAAGGTATTTCTGTATTCAGTTTGCCATCTGTCAACTTTTATTATATTTCATTAATATTTAAAATCTTTCGGTGGTAAACACAGGGTGATGCCATGGCGTTTGGCGCATGATCAAGTGTTTACAGGTGCATCCTCGCTAGTCTATCCAAGACATCTGTGCCAAAGGGGCAAAGTGAAGCCCCGTATCCACCCCCACCCCCACCCCCAGCCCCACTCACACACACACAGAGCTGTATCTCAGCGCTCACACTCTTATACTAAGAAGCTACGATGATCTTCTGTGGGTGCATACGTGTGTGCACATGTACAGTTCAGTACAAATGTTACACCACCTTTCACTCAAGTGTCCACCCTTTGACAACATTTTGAGAGACTTTCAGTATTTTTTATTTTTTACAAGGACGTTTTTCAGAATCTCTAATGTTCATTCTTAGAAGTCGGTTGCTATATTCAAATAATCATATCCAGTGCTGTTGAATTCTGGGCTCTGGGTTGTTCAGTCAACTGATCTGAGAACACCAGTACACAACACCACTTTGTTTAATTTGCAAATGTTCTTATTTTTGTGTGTTTTCTTTTCTCAGTAAGAGCTTTGAGAACAGATACAAGTTCTTTTAGGCTCAGTGTCAAGTTGTCTTCTTGCAGTGGAAGCATTTACAGTGATGTTTATCTGAGGGTGACATTTCTGGTGGTCTACCAGGTCTTATGCAGTTGTCCCATTTTCTTTAAATTTGTTAATAATTGTCTCCAGTTTTGGAAACATCTTTTTTTTGACGTTCAAGTTTCTTATGCAGGTGGATAATTTTTTTTACACCTTCCCAGAAATATATCCTGAAAAATCATTAACTTGTACTTAATGGCTGTTTTCATTGAAAATGCAATAATGAAGGGCAGTTTATGTCAGCGTAGATGTGTGTGTGTATGCACTTGTACACGAGAGACTGTGTGTGTGTGTGTGTGTGTGTGTGAGTTTGGAGGAGGGAGGGTTCAGTTGGACTTTCAAAGCGGCTGCTTGTTCGCCTATATTTCACACCACAGTGACATCTTAAAGGCCAGACAGGCCTGGCTGCTTCACCCTCTCTTTGACATTCGGAAGAAAACAGAGGGAGCTGGGAAGAGACTGGAGGGGGGGGGCTGAAATATATGCAAATAACCCCCAAAGGGCATCCGAATTTTATGGGGTTAGAATTTAGTTCATCCAACCTGAATAATCAAATGTGGGAACAAAAAAAAATCTTCTTGCTGCTTACTCCGCTAGCACTAACCTTTAATCCCTCTCCTCAAATCAACAGAATCATCTCTGCTCCCATCAACTTCAGCCTCTAGTCAGAGGCAGCAACAGGATGTGCAGAGGAGGACTGGGGGAAATTGCTATGGGAGCTGGGAGATGAGGATGAGGACGAGGCATCCTGAGGAAGGTAGAGAGAAAGAGAGAGAGGCTTCATACCTGATCAGGCAGAGCGGTGGGCTCCTGATTACGACACCATTTTCCCAGCAGGCCCCCCGCCTCATCCGGAGCTGCTGAATATGGAACAGACCGGCCGGCCAATCCCCGCATTACTCTCTCTCACCTAATGACAGAATTAAGGCCATTTAGAGCCATTTTCTCATAGTTTATAGGCTTTTCAGAACAAGCTCCGCCATGAGAAAGCTTCGCTCTGTATTATAGTGTGGGAGGTCTGGCATGCGATGCTGCAGAAAGCACCATGTGACAGAACATAGCATTACACTGAGTTAGCGAGAGGAGTGCATTCTGACAGGAGCTGAAAGCTTTCCAGCCTTAAAGCACAAAGACAAAATGACACTGGGACATTACACAAGAGCATGATATCTATAACTGCTTCATGACATATGTCATACTTTGGGATATTTTAGGCCTGTCACATACGCGCTTAAAAATCAAACCTTTCATTGTTTACTTTGAGTATATCCACTGAAAGGTTCTTCAGGGAACAGTTCGGAGGCAGTTTCTCTGTGGTACTGCTATGAATGACCCTTCTTGAAACCTATTTTTTGTTTGTTTGTTTTACTAATCTTCAGGAATATGTTACATGCCAATAAAGGAGATAGATTTGTAAACTATCGTTTTAAAGTCATTGTAAAGCAATCACTCTTTCTGCATGGCTATTCATTGACTTTCTGCTCGTATTATGACTTTGAATGGATTAGAGGGGCCAAACACAAAGGGTTATGACTCTTGAGAGGACCACGAGGACCGGCTGGACAAATCCCCCGAGCTCTGTCAAACTTCATTAAAGACAGACAACACTGCATCCATTATTGGTATTGTGTATGTCCCAAAAACGCATACAGTGTCATATCAAAATGGGCTAACTTTGTTTTATAACTTTTTTTTAATCCACCAGGTCTACTTTGCACCAAGTTAAGAACTTAAAGTGCTCCAAAATAAAATCTCTTTTAATTAACAAGGAAGTGAAGGGGGTTTATTCTTCTCCTACAGAGTTGTTACTAATACAGTATTCTCATCTGTGCTTACAGCCAATAACCGTGTTTCTTTAACCCTACACGCTTATTATTTAGCACTTATTATTCCGTTTGTATTAAACTCCATTTAATCAAACAAAGTAGAGCTGAATTTTCTAATGTTTTTAATATAAGTTTATCTACTGTCACTGAAATAACCGTGGTTCATAAGGTTTTGAGGTGAAGCCATAGAAGAACCAATTTTGGATAACTTAATATCACATTGCAGTACTTGCTGTGGGTGGAAGAAGTTTTAAAAAGTTTAAAATCTGTGGGATCTTTATTAATTTAAGATTTTTCTTACAACTTAACACCACAGACTAGAGCTATTTAAGAATCTCATGTTTTTAGACTGCTCGTTTTTGCTAGCACATAAGGAAGTGAATGCTTAGAGGTTCTCTCTGATATTCGGCTGAGCTGCTGGAGCTTTTTCTCCAGAGCCAGTGGAGAAGCAGTAATGACCAGAAGCTCGCACCACCTCACATAAGCCACAGCAGTGCTCACCGAAGACTATACAAAAAAAACACACACACACACACCTACATGTACGCGTGAACATGCATAAACACCAGACACGCACACACACACACACACACAGACACACACACACACACACACAGACACTAAACCTATCAACATTCCCAAAACTTCACAGAATCAATGTAAAGAGGAGTTAGCTACTGGGCCCCATACAAATCCCTTAGCTGCCTTAAATCTCAAACTTTGACCTTTAACGTCAGTCACTGAAGTTACTGCTACTGCGCTTCCCTACATAAGCAGCAAAATACTCCAAACCAAAGCCCTCTTTTGCATCTCAACAGACTTAAGCTGAAATACTAATGACTACCTGTCAAGAACCAGCAAATACCCCAGCAGCATCAGAGCCACAGCACATTCGGGTGTCTTTGAGAATCAATGCAGTAGTGATTTTAAAAAGCTGATGATTGTGTATTTTAGTGTTCAAACCTGGTAAACAAAAAAAAACTACACTTGGTTTACATCAATCAATGTTATCAAGGCATTTGAAAATAACTTTTTTTTTTAATTAAAAAAAGAAAGTTTTTTAATTGTTCTTTGCTTGGCTGTCCAGTTCAATTGAATACTGTTAACTACATTTTCATTACATAGAGGATCCTAATAACCTTTATAAAGATTCTTCACGTTTACATGTCACTTAAAAATCTGTAAAGACTCAGACACTAAAAGTTGTTCTACTATGGCATCAGACTCTTTCCTGAGCCTTTATTTTTAGAAGTGCAGAGAATGCCATCTTCTGAACAAAAGTATGTATTCAAGGCTTCTTTTGTAAAGACAGTGGCTATACAAAGAACAGTGACAGGTCAAGGAAACATTTAAATGTTTCTTCTCTCTGATGGAAAGCCTGTTGTATATGATTCTTGAAATTTGGTTGTTTATAGCATTAAAATGAGCAACAAAGTTTATTTGACTTGTGTGTAGAGGGACTTTTTTGGTTCTGCTGAAAAGAATTGTTAAAATGTTCTTCAAAGAACAAGTTCTACATCGATAGGAGTTAATTACCATTGTTGTGAAGAACCATTTAAACATTCTGATTTTTCTTTCACAACTGTTCATAGCTGTTGCCTTGTCCAAAGAACCCTTAAAGAATGCTTCCATTTAGGTTTAAAGAAAATTATAGCCAATAAAGTACACCACTAAAAAAGATGGTTCCTTAAGGGTTCTTTAATGAAAAACTATGTTTCTTTATAGAACCATGGGCACCTGTTACATATTTAAGCTGTTCTTTGATAGAGAATGTGTTGTATATGGTTTTATATGGCATTAAATCACCAAAAACAGTTCTGGTTATGGTGTCAAACTTAACAACAGAAAAGACAGTTTTTGTTCTATATAGAATAGTTTTCTTTAGAACCTTAAGAAACACATATAACAAGTTCTCCACCACAGAAAAAAACAACTGAACTTTAAAAACAACCATTTGAACCATTTGAACATTAAAACTTTGAGCTGTAATGATAATGATGAGAATCTTTAAAAATCTCGTTTTTCAACCTATGAACTTAAGCTTGGCAAAGGATGCTTAAACGATCAGGAGAAAGGATTCAAAAATGTGCTTTCTGGACCACGAAGGTACAGTGAACCGTACTGTACCATGAAAACCTCAATGTACAGTCTAACAAGTAGTCACATGCAAGGCAGGAACATGTGGAACTGTGACCTGGCTATAAAGAAGCATCAAAGTCGGGCAGTGTGTAGGTGTGTAACAACTTGTTAAACTTTACCCACCATTTAGAGGTTGCATAAATAGTGGTGCTTCGAGGGGAAAATTCAACTTCACTCAACCTACACATGCACACCTATGTAATCTGCTGTTAACACACCTGTAGAGACTGGAATAACAAGATGCTCAAGCGAAATTGGCTCATCAGACAAGATGGCACCATATGGCTAGAAGGGAGCATAACGTCTTACGCAACACCTTACAGCCCATGTAGCATCCACGGCAAAGCCGAGTCAAGAGTAAGCACAACAAGTGCTAAGTCAGGTTGAGAAAGAAGAAAAGACATAAATTGTAAAAAAAAAAGAAAAAAAAAAAGGAAAAGCCTCAAACTGAGGGAGCCCGCACCCATTTACATGACAACTTAGGAGAAATGCTTTTTTATGACTCATTCAGGCCCTAAATCACTTCTTTCCCTCTTTTTTTCTCCCATCGCCTCGGCTATTAAATCACCATCTTGACCTGCTGACCCAGGGCCTGGGCTGTAAAAAAGCCCCCCGTGGGTCACAGGCCTGATTGGAGCATTTGAATATGAAATGGCCTCGGCGGGGCATGGAAACAGCCCGGCAAGGCGAGAGCCACGCTGACCCCCAAGCGAGGGGCCCACCGATCAGTGGCTCAGAGGACAGGGGGCTCTGTCTTTCTCTCTCTTTCCGTTCCTTCTCTCGCTCTCTCTCTCTCTCTCAGTATGGATTTACTTGGCCTTGAGGAGGGAGGAAGAGTGAGAGGGGATGAAGGGATGGAGAGTTAGGGGAAAGGAGAAAGAGAAGGGGAGCATTTGAATAAGAGAAGAGGCGATTCCCGTTAGCATGACAAAGGAGGCCGCCATCGTCCCTGATTGGTGTCACAGTGCGGCTCTATAGCCGGCCAGGCCCCCTGGGTGGGTTGATGTGTGGAGCTCAGGCATGTTTATGCATCTGAGGTGTGATATTTGCCAGGGGTGGAGGGACAAGATTTTTGGGGGGTGGGGGGTGGGGGGGGGTGCGCAAAGTTCCCTCAAGTTTTTTGGGGGGTAAATTTGAGGCGAAAAGCACACACGTCTTAAAAACACGACGATAAACGGTTTATTTGAACAAGACAGTCTAAGCGCCTTCAGATCTCAAAAGCTAATGGTATGTTAATATACTGCCAAATAAATCGATTACTAAAACCAGAGAAACCTGCACACCAAGGTGTCAGGTACGAATACTATACAAACACAAAAGCAAAGCTACTATCAAACTGATGGCACGTCACAGAAATCAAGCTACTGCCCAAAAGTGTGAAGTAAGAACTGACCAGAAGTTAGACCAATCGAGATGTTGGCTCCTTTTTGTGTGTTTGTTTCTGTACAGTGAGCAGCAGTTCCATATTTGAAGACTACTGACATGTACCTCATAACACATTCACAAGTCTTGAATAACATAATTGAAAAGCTATTAATGAGAAGTTCTGAACAGCTTATATCAGAATTCACAAGATGACAGGACATCTAAAGACATTGTTTTGACTTTAAACTGAAGTGATGGGCGTTCATTTGGTTTAAACAATGTTATGATGTAATAGATAATGGATATAGATATAGAAACTTAGGGCTACCCTGTTTTACTGTAATTAACATATCACTTTTATTTATTTCTACTTATGGTGCTTCATTCTCAGGGTTCCATCCATTATTTTATAACAATGGTTCTTAAAAGCTGTATTTTAAAATATCCATCACTTTAGTTCAATGTCCCGTATATCAGTCCAAGGTCATTTATGTCACATCCTGACAAAAAACCTGTTTTAAATATTCAGGTATGTATGTTATGCAATACACGTGTAGGCCCCTTCAAATACATTGTTACTGTTTACTGTAACATGAAACATCATAAATCAATTACTTTTGACATCAGCATCATTATTGTTTTGTATATTTATGGACATATGCTTATTTAATGTGTAGGTTCTTTAGCGGAACATGCAGGAAGATATTTAGAAGGCGCAATATAAACTCTGTTGCATTATAAAGAAATCAGAAATTGGCACATTATAAAAAAGTAATAAAAAACAGAAGTAGAAATTAAAGGCTACGTGACGGCAAGAAGCAACTTCCTATTCCTATAATATGACCAGGCACATGACCAGCCATGTGACAAACAACAACCTAGTACAACAGAATATACAACTGACATGGGAAAATATTATTTAGTCAATCCCTTAAAATGGAGCTTTTCTGAGCTTCAAAACGCCCTTAATGCCGTTTTGACAAGCAGCGCCTCGAGGCGAAACCTGCAGTGCCACACAGTGTACTTGACGAGATGAAAGGCAGACAGGAAAGAGAGCTGAAGACCTTAGAATACTCAAGTTCCGCTGTAACAAACTCCACCTTCTTAAACCTTCTATATTTTATGTTTTTGTATTTATTAGATTAAATAAATATAAAAACCAAATGGTCATAACAGACACCTGACATCTGAGCACCTACTATGACAGTCTTTTAAATATGAATCTGTGATCTTCAAATTAGTTTGAAATTCTTTTCAGGCTTGTTCGGCTGCCACAAGCACTACATTTGTCATGTTCCTGGCAGTTGTTTGGTAGTGGAAGGCAAACCATTTACAAAATTGCCTGATTTGAAAATGACCATTATTTATGATATTTACTATATATACTGTATATATCGTCGCTGCCCAATGAAAAACAAGTATCTTCAAAATGGCATCTTTACAGGAGAGGACAAAAACTGTCTTCACTTTCAGTGCAACAATAATTCTTTCCAAGCTATTCTGAAGCATTTCTATTGGTCCATTCATCATAAAAATGTACACAATGTAAACGGCAACTGCTGCATTGAATAGATGTAGAAAAATAGAAATCGACAAAAATGGAGATACTTTTTATTTCATTAAGAAGTAATTCAGAGTGGTTTAGTATGAAATGTTTCATTTTTGCCAAGTCAGAATTGTTCACAGTGGTGTTGATGGGAACCAGACATCTGAAGTGCCTCTAGAATCTCTCTCAGAGAAGGTTTCACATTAAATGAATAGGTATACACTGCCTGTCGTCTGTTACTTTGTTTAATGCCAATGTTGAGAAGATGTATTTAAACACATAGATGCCCACATAAGGTGGTCTTAAAGCTGGATGATTTGGCAAAAATGTAATATTAGGATACTTCAGGAAGCTTTTGACACACAATATGTCATGATATTTATTTTTTCTGGCATCTGGTTGGTCGGAACACACAAAGTAGTGTCACGTTTAAAAAGTACGGTGAACACTTGCATTCAATATTTCACACACTGAGCTGCACTGCATTTAATTAAACTCAACAGATTATTGTTTATTTCTAGCCAAACGTTCATTTGGGAAGAGTTTAAGCATATTGTGATGTAAATTATCACAATACTAAATAATGAATAATAAAAAAATGTCACATTGCTCATCTCTAAGTGGTCTAAGGCAAAATAGTCTGTTTTATAGTCTGATTTTTGTTTTTTGGGTTTACTACTATTTTAGCAACATTACACATAATAACTTGTGTAAATTCACTGGTGATTTTGGACAGTAAATAAAATGTCTGTATTTGTGCTGTAAGACATCTGACCATGGTTTCTGTCACTGCCACTGTAAAAAAATCTGAATCACTCAAACTCTTGGCTTATTACATCATAGGCTTATTATTCAGTAATTACATGGAAAACAATGTAAACTAGCCAAATTATTCGTGAGGTTAAGCAGTGAGGAATGTTGCATTGTAACTCTGAAGGTATATTTAAGCTTGAGGGGATACAGTAAAAGATATTTGCCCTTACTGAACCTTTACCTTTCTTCTAACGATGTAGTTCTAAGACATATCTTGGTTGTGAGGGTACTGCATCTAGTTTCCTTATCAATGAAACTTGTTTAGGAAACAAAAGAAATGTCAAGCTGTGGTAGACCACAAATGATCATTTCATCATCCTTTTATGTTTGGAGCCCCTACCTACTTATTACAGGTTTGTATGGAATGAGAGGGGATGTAAAAACACAAAATGACCATGTCTAGCACTATAATATGGCATACACTACTCTAGGCTATGCAGCACTCAAGACATACTGAAAGTGAATATCTAAAAAATGCAGAGCAATATTCAATTCTGAGTAGCTATGAACTAATCTGAGCATCACCAGTCCTCCAACACACACATTTACCAATCCCCTAAGGAATGAGTCAATAGATAATGGCAACTAGTCAATAAGGGAAAGTTTTGTGGGATGCACAACCAGGGAATACGATCAGCAGACAACAAGCCCAAGTAAAAACCTTTACCACTATGGCAGTTACATGATAGCTCTGTTATCTGTGAACAAGGTCTATGTTATGGAGACTGCATGGTTGACTGGCATGCTCCAACTCTGGGAAACCAAAGCTTGGAGGCCAAGATGTTGAATGGTGAACGAGACTTAATGTACCTATACATTCTCCATAAACCTGACAATATAGATACGATCATATGGGGTAAGATGTGAAGCAGCCTTTGTTCATCTGTCAATCTCTGTTTCTTCTCAGCAGTCATGACCAACACCAATCAATATTTGTGGCCTAGATGAGAGGCATAATCTCCCTCTGTCTCGCCCCCATCCCCCTAACCTCTGTACCGTCTGCATTGTTTTTTACAGTCTCGTATTTGCTTCACTGTCACCGGACATATGTGCCTCACATCAGCTCCTAAAAACGTTCAGTTTCTCCATTGTTTAGGGGTCATGTTCCAAGATGGTCCAAACACAACATGATGTATAGAATGTGATGTAGGGATGGATGTATACGGTTTGCATGCTTCAGTGTACGCTGCATCAAAACAGGCCTAAAGCAGTGCCAGTTACACCTGGTGTGGTTCTCTTTCCATTATACTCTATCTGAAGATAAATTCTTCACCATTGAGCTGGCCTATGTTTCTAGCGTACTTCAAAAAGGGACCCAAGTACTCCCTTCAAGAGCACAAGGGCAGGGTATTTTCACATTTAAGGAAACAAATGACAGAATTCCTGATTTATAAGATAACTTATTGTCATGCTCTCTACACAAGTATTCATTCTCTTATGTTTTTACCCATAACACTAATGTCCATGTACCAATTACTGCCTCTACATTCCAGTTACCTGCACAAAGAGCTCTAAAGTAAACTTACTGCATCACACAAACAATTGTAGATACCTTAATGGATCTGAAACACCACAGTCAATGTTGTGGGAAGTCATTAAATGTGTTTGTATGGTTTGAGTGATAGCTTGGGCTTTGCAATTAAAGGTTGCCATAGAGTTGTTTGTACTTTTCTGATGATGATTCATGAACGTATACAGGAAGGACTTCTAATGAGGTTCTCTCTGCGTTGAACCATGTATTCTGATCAATTTTTTGCACAGACTAACATGAGACTATTGTGCTGTGGTCTCCAAAAGGCTTTTAAAAAGACCTTATCTATTATATCCAATCCATTATTTCCTTTTCTTGATTATCTGGACACTGATGATCAAAATAGCCACTTCAGTTCCTCGTAATCGCATTGCATGCCACATTCTTGGGCCATCAAACCCACAATGTAATGAAATGATTCACTTTTGAGTCATGTGTTCTTGAAGTTTAACATCTAATGCTAGTAAAATCTTCCTCCTCATTAGACCTCAAGTGTAAACACTCCCATTCACTGGAGCTCAATGGCTGCTAACATTAGCCGTTTGCACCTGGACTCCATGGCCCAACCTTTATACCTCTCACTCCCCACATTCTTTGTGGTTGTGATACACTATGGAGATCTAACCGCGGCTATTATTAACAGCAGACATCAGAGCGACAGCACAAGCAAGCCGGCGTGCACATACATAAATCCACCCATGCTCGGCCTGAGATTAAATCCAACTGTCAAGTCATGTTATAAACTGAAAAGTACGTGTCAGATATTCATATCCCCAAGCTTGCTATCTTTCAGTCTTGAGGCCACAGCCGTGACAACAGGATCTCTTCACTGTTTCTGGAAGGTGCCAAAGACTGTAATCTGGAAGGAGTTGAAAGATTTTCTATTTAGCAAAAGATGGAGGTAATACAGAACAGCCAGCGAACAGCTAATAGGAATATAGGATAATGCCAGTAGGTCTAAGATGCGCGACCTCCACTTAAATAAAGTGCAAGAGAATGGCCGGCTCTCTGAGGTGGGATGAGTCGGTGAGGGTCAGCTCAAAGCCCTGACCCCATGAGGATTGGGTGCCATTTTCCCACGGCGGGAGCTGATCTGAGAGGGGCTCGTTAACAACATCTGCCCCAGTTCAGGGGGGATTAACCAACCCCTCCACCTCCTCCAACCCCTCCTCTCAACTCCACTCCACTCGCCTGTCAGTCCCGTGGCAAACGGCAGCCTCAGTCCAGTGGAAAGGCCTGACAGCACTGCCCGGAGCCAGCCTTCGCCGCCACAAAGCCACACTGATCAATACTCAAACCATGGCGGCCGCCAGCACTGTGTGGTACTCTCTGAATACCACAGAACCAGTTCAGACAGTCACCTATTTACAACTCACATGACTGATGGGTTCTAATCTAAGTGTAGGACGTAAGGTATTCAAATACCAGATAAACATACAACGATTTTAAGCAAGGCGTTCCCCGGTATGGCTTGTAGGACAGGCTTGGCAAACAAAATAAATACAGGCATTATTATTTCTCTCACTTCGCTTTGTTATCAGCTAATCTGTTGCTACATATTTTAGACCAAATAGGATGTGCTTATATCTTAGCGATTAGAAACAATGAGAAAGAGGATGCAGCATTACACTAATTAATTAGAAAAAAAAGGACAAGAACATGGGAAGCACTGCGCCAGCGTGCACTGAGCGTAGTCTAAACTGTGCGCGATCGCAGTGGTCTGTAATTACGTTGGTTTGGAGAGGGGGTTAAACAAACAGCCCCAGTGAGGTCATAGGCAGATGGAAGTGAGGATATGCCTGCACTTGCTGAGTGGGCACAGCAGTGCTTCACATGACAGTACGGAGCGCGAGAGTGAACGCGAGAGTGAGAGAATGAGAAACAGAGCGAGAGATTGATCAGTGGGCCCCTCTCCTTGGGGTTAAAGTGGCTCTCACCTTGCCAAACCATTGATACCATAACACCACTAAAGTTGTGGCAAAAATGATATGTTATTCATAAGCGATCCTCCGGAATCTCTCAGAGCTCCTGACAAAAGTGTCGTCTTTCAAAAACTTTAGGAAAGTGTTTTCATATGTGTTTTCATATAGGCAATAAAATATGCCTGTAAAATTTGGGTTGACATTAATCTTTATATTTACTGGTGTAAGCAAAACATTTCCTCAGTAATTTTCTATTAAGATTCCATGATTTATGGACTGTTTAAGTAGAAAATGACTTTACATGTCCTTAACAGAGACTAAACTTAAATATGGCATTTTCCTCCAAATGATATTTCCATTTATTTACGGAGTTTAACATACTGGAAAATAAAATAAAACATAAAACATCATGACTTTTTCATAAGTAAGATTTCAGCAAATAAACAGTAATTGCATGTTACAGTACAGTGTGTTATTTTCATTTAAACAGAAATGTCATTGTAGTAGAGAAGTTTTTCCTATGACTGTACTCATACTTCATGTGTTATTTATTGAGGTTTCATGTTTATCATAGTTAATAATTCACGTATTTGGATAGCATTTATTTATTATTATCTTTCTTGCGTTTTTTTTTTCAAAAGCACAAACTAAAAACTCGAAAGCATTTTGAAACTTTTAGAATTGATGCCCTCACAACAAGGGGGAAAATGCATGAGTTCCTTCACAAAGCCAATCGTTCCTTCAGTTCTGAAGGTTTGCAGAGGGAAATTATAAGATCTAAACAGCTTTCTGTTTACTATGTTGTTGGAAGCCGAGAAAGAAAACACAGAAAACACATTTATTAAAAACATTTTCCAAAATCTGGATGTCCCAATAATTTTGACAGACAGTATATCAACATTCCAACACACTGACTATGGGCTGAAGGTGTTCATATTTGTATAACATTTAGCACAATTAAACAATTAGCACACTTGTAATTAATCTGAACATTACTTCCAAAATGATGCTATGACAGCATAATAAACATGGCACTTCCCTACAACAGGAACAATAGATTTTCCACCACTAAACCCTGATTCTTCTCCCATTTCCTTTTTTCACAGCTACTCATTTTACCCATACTTAGAAATAAAGGTTCCTAAAGGGTCCTCGGCTAAATCTCAAGTTGATGTGAAACCGTTCTAACATTAAAAGAATCTTTTTTACACTCACATACCTATAAAAAGAAAGGTTTAAAAGTGATTCCTCTATCACATCACATCAGCAGGCTTCGTTTTACAGCACCAGTATGTTCTCTTCTCTTAAACCCCTTAACACATCAGGTGTCCGTCTACCTCAGGCCGGCTGAGGGGTGAAATACCAAAAGTTCTGGACTGAGTGCACCTCAAGACAGATCTCCCAGGAGCACTATTCTCTGTGCTCAGCACTGCACACAGATTCTGACCGAGCCCAGCGGTGCAGCCAAAGCTGCTTAATTGCAAAAAAATGAGCTGGAGAGTGTGATTAGCTGACAGGCGGCCGCTGCCGCGCTAGAGTGACTTAAGACCCGGCTAGTCAATGCAGGGAGGTCCATCTAATCTTCTGCTGTGCCATAGAGGTGCAGCGGGCTAATCCCAGCGCAGAGCTGAGCCCACAGATCAAACCCAGGGGTGAGTGTGGGAAGGAGGGCAGCCTCTGCTCAGCCTCTCTTCGTGGCCCAGGGGAATGGAGCCCAGGGCGCCCTGCAGCAGGAGGTCCCAGGCCTGTCCCAGCACCCTGCTGTAAAGGTGTCAGGTGCAGCGGCACTATTGTGCTACTGCACAGCAGCCGACGAGCTGTCACTTTGATTCGCCAGACTGACTGGCCATCCTTGCGAATCAGTAGCCCACACTGTTAAAAAGTGGAGTGACATTTAACTTTGAATGTAGTATAAAGATTATTCTGGGTTAAATGTTTGATGAGCTTAATATGTAAAGGGCATTAAACTTAAAACATTTTATAGTAGTCTTAGTTGTTTGAAGGACTGTGATTTCATTTAAAGTCCTGCTTGTGTTTTGTCTTCTGATGCCACTTTAACTTAAATCTAACAGTGAGAGAGCAACTCAAAGAATTGGACGTTGGAAATCAGAAAATGGAATGCCGATATTGAGCTGACTAGTCTTCACACTGAGCCCTAAATATTAGTAGGGAATTCCACATGAATGGACAGTAAAGTCTGTATTTACCGTACAGTGCTAAATACCCCCAGGTCAAAAGCAACACCTATTTAAAACACTTTCACACACTGAGAAACTGTGTGCAAATAAAAAAAAAATATGTAGACTAGTCATAAACTAAGAGTGTATTTAATAGTTGGTATTCAGTAGTATTACTCATAAGTACATGTTAACTGACCACACATATTAAAGAAGGTAACTGAAGAGGAGTGGGTCCAATTACAGGAATAAACACTGCTGCTGGAACTTTTACACTTGTTCTGTCCTTTTCCTACCTAAAAGACTGTTAGTGCTACTGTGTGACAACATATCCTGCTCTGTAACTCCAATCAATTCTTTTATTTTTAGTTGGTAAAATCAACAAGTGAGGAAACAGCACTGCCATTTTATCATCTGAAACGTTTAAAATGTAGTTAACATTTACTTCGTTGTATGTAAAGATGTCCAATTCATTCAACGCTCGTTCAAATTCGACATGAGCAGGGATCAGACAAGCCCGTCAGCGTTTACATAGAATTAAAATCATTTAGGCAGTAATTCGACCCGCTTTGAGTTACAGGGATTCAAATGAAGCAGGTGAGTGAAAGCATTCGGTCGTGCTTTGCCACACTTAGAGCCTGTTTTAAACCCAGACACAGCTCGCACTACCAGCAGTGTGAGGTCCAGCAGAGAGCAGCGCGACTGAATTTATACCCAACTCATTTAACACGTTTCACTACACTGTTTAAAGAAGCGCTTCTCTCTTGTGACAAACAGCAAATTAGAGAGCGACAAGTGTCAACGGCCCGGCCCCCTGTGAAAAAGACAATTCTAGACAGAAGTGTTCTTTTGTACAAATTTATTCGTCATTTGAGAATAGAGGATGGTCTTAAAATAAGTAGAAACGTCGGTTTAAATAAAACTCTCCGTCCCACAAAACGGGTTAACCTGATACTGTCCAAACAACACAGAAAGAAAGATTCACAACCAAACAAAACAGAAAAATGGAACATTGTTTTTTTTTAAAAACGAGACGTATGGTTCACAAGCTTTAAAAAAGGAACAACGTACTATAAATAAAACAAACTTTGCGCTTGCGACCAGCACAGTCTTTCATTTCAACAAAGCGCACAAACGAAGAGCAAAATAAAAGAAGACTACACAGATTTGGACACAGTCAACAAAACTGACATTCTACAAACAAAGTGTAAACATTACATGAGTGAACGTACTCTCCCTCCAGTGGGTTTACTTATTTATTTATTTATTTATTTATTCTTTCTTACTTTTTTTCTGGAATACAACAGCCTCTTGACGAAGCCACGTGCCTTTTTTCATAGACAGAAAATCTGATGGCATTTTAAAGTCCAATTCTTCTGTACAGAAGTTGATTGCGTTAGCTTTTTTATCATCATTATTATTATTATCTGAGGGCAACATTCAAACAAAAAAATCAGTATTCAGTCCATGATATGTCGTCATAAAATTCTTTAAAAGCTGACAACTCGTTGAGATTAAAAATAATTTCATTTTCACCTTTTTTCTTTAACAAAACGAAAAGAGTTTTTTTCTTTTTTTTTTCTTCCTTTTTTTGCAAATCATAAATGTTCAAGTATCCGAAGTACTTAGTCCTTTTTTAACCCCCCCATCCCACCCCATTTCGTCCCATTCCAACCCAAACACCCTCCCCACCCTCATTTCACAAAGTCTTTCAGATGTGGGTCAGCGGTAGTGTCCCGTTCACGCCCGTGCCCGCGCTCTGGTAGTGCGGGTGCACGCTGTGCAGGCGGCTGCCCTGCAGGCCCGCGTGCTCGGCGCTGTCCCCCCCGGGCGGCAGGTACATGCTTATCATGTCTCTCAGGTCGCCGAGGCACGCGCGTTGCGAGTGCGACGCCACGGCGGGCGGCGGCGAGCTGGGCTCCGTCTTGCACGCGGAGCCCACGCTGCCCAGGCCCACGGAGCCCGCGCTCTGCTGCGCGTACGCAGGCGCCACGCTGCTGTACGTGGGTGCCGCGCTCATGTACGTCTGCGCCGACGACATCATGGGGTACTGCAGGCCCGTCACGTCGTAGCGGTGCATGGGCGCCTGCAGCTGAGGCGCGCCCATGCCGTGGTGCTGTGGGTACGCCAGCTGCTCCTGCATCAGTGAGTACGCGCCGTTCGCCCAGCCGTTCACGTGCGCGTAGCCATCCATCCGCTGCGCCGCGGCCGCCGCCGCCGCAGCCGCCGCCGCACTCCCGACGCCCCCTCCTGCGCCCGCGCCGCCCATCACGCCGCCTGCGCCCGGTGCCAGGAGCGCGCCCGGCAGCGCGTACTTGTCCTTCTTCAGCAGCGTCTTGGTCTTTCTCCGCGGCCGGTACTTGTAATCCGGGTGCTCCTTCATGTGCATGGCGCGCAGGCGCTTGGCCTCGTCGATAAACGGCCGTTTCTCGGCGTCGGTCAGCAGCTTCCAGTCGGCGCCCAGGCGCTTGCTGATCTCCGAGTTGTGCATCTTGGGGTTCTCCTGCGCCATCTTCCGCCGCTGGCCGCGCGACCACACCATGAAGGCGTTCATGGGCCGCTTTACGCGGTCCTGGTCCGCGCCCCCACCTCCGCCGCCGCCGGCGCCGCTTTTCCCTCCCGCCGAGCCCGTGTTGGTCTGTGGCGGCAGAGGGGTCTTAATCTCGGTTTCCATCATGCTATACATTTTTTTGTTTCAATACGAAACTCGCATGCGGGAGAAATGTACCGGAAAAATAAAACAACAAAAAAAGGGAAAAGCGAGCAGCTGAAGCTTTAGAAAACTCTAAAGCGAGTTTCAAAGCAGCGAGCAAAAATCGAGCAGAAGTTGAAGACCTGAAACTGCATCAGTCTAAGTGAAAGTCCCCGCTGAGGCTCTTCTGGCTTCCCTCTGGCTCTCTGCCGTGCCACACAAACTCTGCAAAACTCGTAGGCCGAGCTCAGCTGTTAATAGAGGCCCGGCCATGTGATTGGGACTGACAGCGTGACAATAAGCCGCGGCGCGAACCAATCAGAGCGCTCCGTGCACTCTACACGCACACGCACGAGCACACACACACACACACATACTCACACACTTGCCGCTGCTGGTTGGGGTGTTCAAAGAAGAGTTACAAAGAACATAGTTTTTGGATGCAGCCTCCTCTGCAAATAAGTGCCACCGTTATTAATAAAGCTGTTGTTTAAATAACACTATTTAATCTCGCCAACTTCAAAACGAGCTATTCTAGATTAAATTAGGATGATCGCCGACGGTCACTTCAGAGAAGAGAAATAGAGGAGAAAGCACTACAAATATGAAGAGCGAACGATTTTGAGTTTGGGTTGATTTATTTTACTGGGTGAAATTCTGTTCAGTTCACTTTTAAGCAAAAAAAAAAAAAGAACCATGCAGTCTAAATCAGAGCTGCCGTGAAAATGCCTTGTGCCTTCCTTAAATACAATCTTTCTAATTTTATCTAGTCACTCACTCAACAGCGCGGAGCCTATTCGCTTCAGATCTATTTCAAATTAACGGAACAACAAATTCAAGGGTATTAAAAGTCTTTATAACATAACAGATTTTTTAAATATAATTTATAATATTATGACAATATGATACCACTCTAGTCATATTTAATATTGCTTTATTATTTAATATTCACGACATAATCAGCCTCACGCCCTCTAAGCGACCGCAGAGCCGATCAGTTTCCATTTACATCCCAATTCCTACTTTATCAGCCAAAATCCAGGCGATGCAAAACTATTTCAAACCCGAGGGAGGAATAAACTAACTCCGCGCGTGATTTTACACCTGGTATTAAACGTGACATGAGCTTAATTTGTGAGCGGATACTGCAGCACTTAAAACACAACAGACAATAATATTTTTATGTGAAAAGATCAATAATTAGCGCCGTTAACGGGCTCGTCCAGCGGAGTCGGAGTCTCCAACTTCACGCCGAACAGCGGACTCAAGTGAGAAAGAATGATGCATTATCGCCCTCTTGTGGGGGTAACAGTGTCTGCCCTAATAACTCTTTTTGGTCCTGACGGACTGATCCGAGTAAAGCAACACCCGTGATCACCACCACGACCTCAGCCGTTCTCTAGCGTAGTGATGAGCCTCTTATTAACCTTTACACATTAGCACTGGATTAATAAGCGGACTCTCTCTCTCCCTCTCTCCCTCTCTATCTCTCTCTCTCCCTCTCTATCTCTCTCTCGCCACGGGCGAACTTTTTACACCTGCAAATGATGACGAGCGCCCATCGACACCGCAGTCCGTTAACACGCTCATACATACACATATACATGCACACGTAGGTGCACGCCGCACAGCACGTTTCACTCCTCTGAGTGTGAACCATTAAACTCTTGAATATTCAGCTCGGGCTCTTAGCGCCTACTGCACGCTAATTAGCCGCGCTCAAGCCGTCAGAAGTTTCAACAGGAGTATACACGAGACGTCAACCGGTCTCCAAACGCACGCACTCTACCTCTCTGCCATAAATAATTCGCTTTTCAGAGTCGTTTCTCTTCCTTTCTTTCAAACTCCAGTTGCCCAAATGAGAAGCGCATGCATCCCTACCGCCAGCGGGATAAAAATAAAACAAGCCGCTTAAATATTGTGATGTGGGAAGAATTTCACCCACACACGCAAAAAAGCATGGTTCCGTACAGAACCAGGAACACTCGAAGAACCTTTAGCATGATTAATGCTTCTCTGAAAGAAGGTGTTGCAGATGATTTTTAATAAAATCTTTAAAGGGTTCGGGCGATTCAGTGCATATATAGAACCCTTTAAAAAGGTTTTATATATATAAAAAACATCAACTGCACATGTTCCATCCATGTGTGAAACTCTTTCACCGTTTAAAGAAATATTCAATCATGCAAAGGGTTCTTTGATGGTTTATGGTTCTACACAGAACCCGTTTCTTTAATGAGTCCGTTTTAAATATGTACATGAGTGATTTAATACACTTAACATATATAAAGGTTCTTGGACTTGTAACAGTGATGGGATATGTTTTGTACTATACAAGCATTTTTATAGATTATTTAAAAAAACACATATAACAGTTTCTCTAGTTTAATATTTGAATTGTTCTTTTGGTGCCACGGTTTCTATAAGTAATCTGGAACTATATGTAATTATGAAACGATTTAAGATTAATTACAGTTAAATAGATAAATGAATGAATGCAAAACCCTGCAGTGTTGCAATGACATCTGCAGCGCTCTGAGATATAAAATGAATACTATAAGCCGCGATTCAACACTGAGTTAAACACGCGTGGTTTTCGAAATAACTAAAAAAATCTCACTGCAATAAAGCGAGTAGGTTGAATCTAAACAAGTGAGTTAACGATCAGCACAAAGAGGAGCAGGCCTCGTGCGGGCTATTTAACAGCTCCCAAAGCCAAATGAGAGCTAATATTATGGACTGAATGGCCATCATTGTCAGTGGTGTCAAATCTTCCTCATATACGGGCGCTTTCACTACAGGAGGCAAATTCCGGTCTCAATTCTGTCCCATTGACAGAGTTAATTCGAGCGCAGGTTAGTCTCAGTCCGGCCAGCGGTCCGGCAAACTTCTCCTGAGATGCCCAAACCCATTTAGCAAAGCCGCTGATCTATCCGAGGGATTTCAGGAGCAGATCCTCTTGTAATCTGCTTATGGAAATGTAGGAGCCAGCGGGAGAAGGAAAACTCCGAGCTGCCCCGGGGATCGGTAATGAGGACTTCTCTTGCCCAAATTTCCTAATTAACCAAAGCTATAAGGCTGAGGACCACCAGCAAAGACGAGGCGAGGGTTCGGCATCACTGAGCTGTGGGCTTCCGAAAGCCACTCACGGGTGTCGAGGCAAAGCAGGGAATTTTCAATTAGCGGTCCATTCAAGTGGAATCAAAATAGTTGTCTGAATTCTCATTTGCTGCACAAGAAAAATAGCCCATCTTTAGGTCATTGTGTGGCTCCTGAATGATTACTCCAGATAAGAAGGCCGTTGCTTACCATTATAGCCCCCCCACAACAATGCGCCTGATAAAAGCAGCAGGCTGAAACGGCTCTTATCAGAACTCACATCTAATCTGACCAGGAGCGACAGCTGATATCAAACATCAATTTATTAGACGTTAATAGACTTAAACACAGGCGGATACGTAGTGAGTAATTTAGGTAAATAAAAGGCTTTATTAGAAGGCTTTAATGGTACACATTATTAACAAATATTTACGACACTAAATGAAGCCGAGATTTCTGCCAAATTGTCCTCTTTACTGTGTAATCCGTCAATGACGATTCATTTTCTAATATAGGCAGAACAAATCAGCAGAATAAAATTAGGCTGGACATTCACTAAATGATGACAAACACTGTGCTGCAAAAAGTAGGACAGTCAGGAATTACGCAGCTATTTACTGCGTCGTATATGATATAAATTTGGGTTTTCATTACTCAATATTTAAATAGCTACAACAGAGCTTCTGTTAAACCGCAATGCAAATAGCATGAAGCTGTAACAGTAAGTTACTGTAAGCATTCAAAACTACATAAGACTTTATTGCACATACTGTAGTAACGAATACACTTCTCATAGAGGCGTGCTATGTTTGATTACAGGAGTACATGATGCAGTTAAGGTAATAATAATAATAGTAATAATAATAATAATAATAATAATAAACAGATAAATAATCGATAAACGCGTTTTTTTGTGGACTGGAAATGTCACATAGGAAAAGTCGAAATGAGCTGCAAAATAAAACACTAACAAGCAATTTACACAAAATACAAGACCTAAATAAATGTAGTGCATACCAGAGGAACAGGCACCACCGCTCTAATATTCATTTAAACAAAACCCTAAAATCAATAACGTGTTTTTAGCTCAGTAACTGTGGACAAGGCCTTTGAGCCCCGGTAATTAACCAAGAATGGTTTTTCAATTGCAGCCACAATGCATGCAGGCTCATTAGGATTTGCATGATTTTTCTGGACTGCCCATGCAAATGAAGACGCGGCTGAAGCTCGCTCCGCTCTCCTCATTGTGCCGGACTAAAGAGCTGCAGTCACATCTCGCTTAGACACAGGTCCAATCAGAATCACCGCTCAGTTCAACAACACACATCCAAAAATCAATCAATCAATCAATAAATACAGGCTGATCGTTTCTCTGCAGTCACGCTGCTCCGTAATGATCACCTCTCCGCTAAAATACAACGAAGATAAAAGACTTCTCTGTCCAGTTTGGAGTAAATATTCGCCACGTACTGTGATAAAACAAAACAAGAAACAAAACAGAATAAAACAAGGAAAATTAATCTAGGCCTATAATAGTCTTCTAAATATGACTTGATGAATTCACAATATCAGATCAGCTTTAAAAAATAAATAAAGAGAGGAGCATCATTGTTTTACTAATCGCATTCAGTCATTCTTATTATCCTGGGAGGAAGATGTCAGGAGTCAAATTCTAATCGTAAACAGTGTAAATAGCAGCTGAAATTATGCTAATGAATTGTCAGAAGCAGAGGGTTATGCATCGTTCATCGTAATTTACTCTGCCTATTATTTGCGTTTAATGTTTCCGCGCATTAGCATTCATTTTGGTCAAGTTCTGTAATCTCTGGACGTCCTTTCAAATTGCCTCCTAATATTGCTGCACGTGAGTCTGAGGGCACTTCTATTAAATATCAAATTACAGCAGTGACAAGCTCCATCAGTACTGACTGGAATGCTTCAGACCTTTTTTTTTATTTGAAGTATACTGAGGAGAATTACTAGACTCAGCTTTACACATTAGAGGGGGATTCCACCGTTTTTCTTGTAAATGTCTGCATAATTATATCGTTGACATGCAAACGAAGTAATCCAGAGCGGTTTGATATGAAATGGTGACTTGTAGAGAAATGTATGGAGTCAGAATTCTTTAGAGTGGTGGTGATGGGAACCGGAGGCTGTGGTTCCTAAAACACAAATGCAGTCATTCGTCACTACACAAAACAACCAGTGAACCTGCACAGGTCTGTTTTTGTAATACTGGTAACAGTAAAATTGTGGTAAATAAAAAAATGAATATTTATAAATGAAGTGTTCCTACAACACTGCACATGTACCTCTTCCCAGTGAACGGCTTGTTTCAATCCAAAGTCTTATCTCATAACTATCATAAAATCTCAGGCATCAGCAGCGCATTCATACCCGAGGCAGATAGTAAGTTCCTGAGAGGCAGCTTTTAGAAGCTCGAAACCCTTAAGACGTCTGGTTCCTATCAACTCTACTGAGAATTTTCTTGAGAAAACCTACCAAATTCTACAGTTCTGCTCTGCTCTCTACAGTAACTGAACTAGGAAGAAATGAGCGAGATGTTCTCCCTGTGGCTAGTAGATTCCACCTCTGTTAGAAATGCAAATCTTTACTGTGCCATAACTCGTTGGAGAACTTTTATGAAGGCACTGAGATCCACCACAAAAACCCAACTCACCTATTTTCGTGTGGGTCCACATCAGGAGCAGTGCCGCCTGTAGGTGCAGTCATGACCCCAAGATCCAATGTATGGTTGTCACTGTCTGTAAAGAAATAATAATAAATTATAAATTATTATCAAACATTTGCCTATAACTCAGGAGAGTACAGATGCTCTGAATGCATGCCATAATGTGTCAATATGCAGGTAGTTTACTCGGATAGTTGTTGAGCAAGCGTTGCACTTTGCCAAAAGTTTGCACACAGCAGTCTGCACTTGGCCACTTCACAACAAGTGGCTGGAAGACCTGCCACACCACTTCCGACTGTAATTGTGCATGAAGAGTGCCTGACCCTGACGACTCTTTTTCTCAGCAGGCCATGCATATCCTCGCTCATTATTTTACAAGGCTAACGGGGGGTCGAGCAACGGCCGTGGCTACAGTCGCTGCTGTAATCTTCCTAGCCTGCCAGGAGACGAGGCGTGACCACCCAGAGCTCCCTGCTTCTGAAGCACTGAGGGTGAACATGCTCCGCAGTGGCTTCAAGACCATGCCTTCTCCAGATAAATAAGGTCAAAGCTGCAAACGAGAGCAGGCCTTGCCAGAGCTGTAGAAGCCTTTGAACAGCCAGTGATAAATAGGACCCCTGATCTAATGCAGCATGAAGCTAATGTGCCCACATCATCTGCAGGCACATTAAGACACGCAGCACACGGACTGAATGTGTAATCTCTGTTTGCAACATTTTTCTACAATATCTTTAACTTTCAGGAGGAAATCTGCAGAGAAATACTAATACCAGGACATTTGGTCCATGACGCGTTAAATGAAAATAGTTCTCATGACTACATTTATTCTTACAGACTGAAAGCTAATTTCAATTAAACCACTGATTTAATTAAGCAGAAAATTACTATAAATATACTTTTGATTGGGCCACTGAGTTCTCGGTACAACACATTGTCTTTGAATTAAGAGATGGCCATGGAGGAATTACGCCCGTGAGATCATTAGGCCACGTTCATGCAGAAAGATCTGTACAGATAAGAGCACCACAGTACTGCACTGCTGTCTTTACCATGACTAATGTTGATGCTATTCAGACTGCACAAAAGGCCACGGCAGCATTGAAGAGGTGCACTTACTGTGAATTTCAGATACTATTTACAGGTGTTTTTCTTTTCTTTTTTATTTTAAGAAGAGTGTACATAAAGAGTTAACAGTTGTCTTACCATTTTTGTCAGTCAAACTTAGAACTGCAAAAAAAAAGGATCAGAATTTTAAACGCCATTACTGTCTGCAAGCCTAATTACAGACCTCATTATTTCCCATGTATCTTTTGAATCATTGCCATGTAGTACAGTTTCTCCAAAACAATGGAAACTTTCCCCTTTTTTTGTTTAGCCGAGAGTGCTGAGTGGTCTGATTTTGCTTTGCACCAAGCTGGGGCAAGCAGTCGGCTTTTGTTTTAAACATAATTGAGATCCCACTAATCTGGGCCCGTTTTAAAAATGAAACAGTCGCTTTGTCAAGCCCTCATTAGTTAAAGATAATATTGTGGAAAAGTGCAATTAATTTTGCAAGGCATATCTTTAATTCATTAAATACACCTAATTTTTTGTAATATGATTAATGCTGCAAAGTTGCTATCAGTAAATTATTTTAAAATTAATATCTAAAGATAGTACTTTGGGCATTAATTGCGGGAATCAAGGCCTTGGCAGCAGCAGAGGCTGGCTGAACTAATTATGGAAGGTAATTTATTAAATCTGGGAGAAAGAAACAAACAAGTATAAATTGATATATTAATCATGGGCTCCATTACGTCTAATCTGGGAGTTATTTGGGGCGAAAAAGACAAATCTCTGTTGCCTGCCAAGCACTTGATAATGGAGATACTGGCCATAAATTTAGTCTGCATAAAGGTCTCATTAAAAGAGGCATAATTTAATTAAGAGTTAGCCATCGCCCTCCAAATGTATTAATTACCTTGGGCGTGATGAGATGAGTGCGGGGATTACTGATGAATTCATTATGGCCAGTGTTCTGGGAGCCCTGCAAACTGTGGTGAAAACCTGCTGCTGTTGACAGGATAATGGATTGTGTGGCTGGAGGCTGCTGGTCACCTTGCCAGAGGTAACAAGAGAGCGTGACTACGCTGGACCCTACAGGGTGGCCACACTGCTTTATAGTAAGAAGCAGCCCAAACACACAGGTCTGCTCTTATTCTCATCTGTAAAGGTGAGAAGTAATCATAAATATCAGTTACAGCTGTCAGAGAAAGAAAAGGTCAGTAGGCTGAGAGTGCTTGTGCTGTCTTTCTGTATGTAGCATAATCTGTAAAGCAAAAGAGCAATCAGAACTGTGAACACTCTGCTAATGTTAAAAGCAGAAAATTGCAGTGGAACATAAGAGGTTGCTAATAATGCACATTACCTGCTTTGTCAGTGTATTGTGTCTCTATGTCTATACATCAATAGCTCTGAAATGAACAGCTTGTTTAGTGATCTCTAGCTGGGCTGGACATGCACAGTCTCTCATTATATGATACGGGGGAATCCCAACAACAACAAAAACGGCATAATTCAATAACCGGCTTATTAACAAATCATACAGAGTTTGATGGGAAATGCTGCTCTATGAAAAACTTATAGAGAAACTCAAATTTCTCTACAATGGTGATTACAAGAACCAGGGTTCGTAATGTGTTGAACACAAACAGCCATTTTATTCAATATTCAAAATGACCAGTGAACCAACAGATGCTTTTTAATGTAGTTAATGGTTGTGAAAATCTGAACTTTCCTTTGCCTTACATATAACTTTGTAAAATACAATTTGACCAAACCCTTAATATAGCCAGTCATATTCATGACCAATTGATTTAATACCTCTCTGTTAAGGTTTTAGAGGCACTGAACACTTCAGACGTCTGGTTCCTATCCCTACCGCTGTATACAATTTCTCATCTAAGTTTTTTCTCAAATAGCACATTGCATCTTAATCTTAATGCTTACAATTTTGCAGAAATTTTAAAATAATGATGAACGTCCCCTTTCCACTGAAACAAGTATCCACAGAAACAAATGCCGTAACTGCTTTATCTTCGGTCCGGATGCTCTGACTGCTGGCTAAACAATCTTTGCAGACAGTAGAGCTCCCCACTCCCCCACACCCAACTCCACACACACACAGGGACACACTGCAGGGGTGAGAAGAGTTTAGAGGGCTTGACAGCTGAAAGCCCTGCAGACTGACATGTCAATGGCAGATACAAGCTGTTGCTGTTGCACTGTAGAGGACGCGTCTAAGACAGCTACTGCCTCCTCTAAGTGACAGCCTGACAAAGACGTTCCCCTTCCTCTCACTGGCCCCATACACGCACACATACTGTACGCACACATATAAATAGGCACATTATGGGTTGTGGGAAATGCACAGCTTATGTGCTTCAATAGTAGGTTTTTCAATTTGTCTCATAATATTTTATGAAGATTTAGGCTATGGATGCTTAAAGTTGACATTTAAGACAATAACAAACATGCCCTGCTGTGACTTTTTTACTCAAAAACTTCAGAGATCAAATGCATTTGAATGTTTCCAAGGCCTAATACACATGCAAGAATATATTCACTGGCCTAAATTAGTGATTCAAGAAGCAAATTAAGCTTTAAACATACAATAACCGACCACACATCTAGGACCGTATTAGCCACAAGGTAAAGCTGCTCCAGTTCTCCACGTTCTAACTCATTGTTACAGCTCTAGTCCGTGCCAGCGTACATGCAGTGAGTGTGAGTGATGTAGAACCCACCCCGCCCCCCTCCCCACCACCCCCGCTCTCGTCGCTGCCTCAGCACTTCAGTCTCCCAACAGCAGTTCCCAGAAAGACACTCACCACCTCATGCTCATCCCTCTCCATCCCTCTCTCCGCTTCTTCCAGGGGGGCTTGCGGAGAACCTGGGAGCAGCGCTGAAGAAGCCCGCACGAGACCCTCCGGCTGGCTGTGCGGCTCAGAGCCCGAGAGAGAAAGAGAAAGAGAGAGAGAGAGAGGCAGGCAGGAAGACGGGCGGCGATCGCCCATCCTGCGCCCTCCCTGCACTGTGAGCCATCGCATTCAGCCAAGATTGCTTCATACAAAAGTTGACAATGCCCCAGTGAAAGCCATTGTTGATATTCAACATTTTTTAAATAGCTGAGCAGAATGGACAACATGGCGGCCCGCAAAACTTGGCGAGGAAAACTGACCTGGAGCTGCCGCCTGAAAGGGCTTCAACACATGAAAGAGAGAGAGAGAGAGAGAGAGAGAGAGAGAAAGAGAGAGAGAGAGAGAGAGAGAGAGAGAGAGAGAGAGAGAGAGAGGACAAAAAAGAACGGTGCTCTTTCTGAGACAATGCTGTGTGTATATTATAGCACTGAAAATCAGCTCAACATGAACCACAAACATCAGCAGCTGTAGATGCTACTTAATGAGCAGAGTTTGTTCATAGTAGAGCCGACCATACAGCAAGGAAATCAAACTGTTTCTTTCCAACAACATCTACTGGAAGCTTCTCCCCACTGACCATCCTAATGGTGATCTTCATGAGGTTCATCCATTTCAGCCTTTAATTGTTGTTCTGATTGCCTTGATGTCTCCTGACAGCTAACGGTGTCCTGTTTCCGTCTTTGTCAAAGTGACAGCTGTAGATTAATACAGACATTTAACAAGCCTTTAACCTCTCATCTGTCAGAATACAGCCTAAGAGGGCCTGAGAGAAAAGACTTTCCACTAATGTGCCTGTAATGGGAAAACATGAAGGAATAATCTAGCCATACAAATATGCATATATATGTACACTACTGTTCCAAGTCATATTAATGACTGTTGTTCATCTATTGAGCAATAACAGTGCAGACTGAAACACTTGGGAGGGGCGGGGGTCAAGATAGTATTGACAGGGCAGTGTATTCCTCTACATTTACAGTCATATTTTTTTGCCATATCTGCCTCAGAATTTAATCACCGCTTCTCAAATTCCAAGCATTCTTAGTATGAAACATCACTCTCAGTGTTAGACAGCTATGCTGTCCTTCATTCGTTTCTCTTCTGCATCTTGAACATGTTTAAGAAGTCGTGGAGTAGAGAAAGAGAGAGCACTGACTTTTTGCCTCATGTTTAGGTAGCATGTATGCTGACTCTATGGCCCTTTTTATGACTGGAATTAAGACATTTATATGAGTGTGAGATTCAAGTAACAAGAAAAAAAGGAACTTCTGTTATAAGACACAAAAAAAATGGAATGCCTTACAACCATGCAAGACCTGGTAGACCATTAAAACACGAGAACACCGGTGCATCTGGTACCACTTGAAGTAGGAGAAGCTGACAATGCAACTAACTTCTAAGGCTCAACTAAAGAGTTGCAGACTGCATGAAAACTGAAAGCAAATCAAAAGCATGGATGATTCTTTTATGCAAAGGGTGGATGTATTAACCACTGACAAATATGACAGCTGTTAAGGCTTCTGTGTAATTTTCTGTTGCTAAGCTTTCTGCTTTTTTCCTGTCTAGCGGAAAAATGAAGAATCTGCGCAATTTCAACAAATTAAAGAAATGAAAGAGTGGTCTCTAACATTTGCACAGCACTGTGCAAGGAACAAACCTGAGTTTATATAAATGAAAACAGTAATTCTGAAGTAGAAAATCTTACAGATATAATCTTACTGCACAAATCGTATAGATATAATAAATCTATGTGATCAAATTAAATCTGCTATTGAGATTGCAGTACTACTTACTCTTCTATTCTAGCCGAATGTTGTTTTGGATATCATGCACTGTGCCTCTGTTTCTGCATAAAATCCCCTTTTAAAATGTTTGTGTGAGAGATTATACATGTGTGCATGTGTTACATCTCTAGGGAAAATGCTGAAAGAGGTCTCAGGATCCCAGTTAAGCGATTGTTCCTTTGAAGCAGGAACAGACGCCGCTGCCAGAATCTGTGACCCCACCCTGAGACATTTCTCAGCGCAGCATTGTCCATCTACTCTCACAAGCACACCCTTCCCACTGCCACAGGCTGTAAACTTAAGCCAAAACACAAGCCACAGTATCAGCATTAGACAGCAGCCCACAGCATTTCCACTCTAATTCACTGTAAACTGTGCGTACACTCTGTTTCTAATGGTAGATTAAAGCCCATATGGCTCACTTGTGGTGCACTCTTGTCGTATGCTCTGTTTTGTGTCTGCTTCTGTGACATACAAAGGCAAGAAGTTAATTGGGGTGAGGAGGATTACTCAGCCACAGCGAGGGCACCCGGCTGGCCATTTGAGCTTGAGGAGGGCACTGGAGCTGCATAATTACATTGATCAGGGAGAAATTACAGTCCTGACAGCAGAGGTTAGCCGAGTATAATCTTACAGGTGTGTCAGCACCCAGGCTGGCCGGCAGACATAGAGAAAAGGAGAGAGAGAGAGAGAGAGAGAGAGAGAGAGAGAGAGAGATAGAGAGAGAGAGAGAGAGAGAGAGAGAGAGAGAGAGAGAGAAAGGCGCAAGGGACCCTGCCGTGTTCTTCCTGGAAATCCACGTCAGTGGCACCCATCTCGAACTATTACCTGCCATCAAAGCACTAATTTTACTCTAGCATTACTGCCGATCCCTCCCCACCTCCCCTGGTCCAGCCCCCCTCCACGCTGGGGCTGGACGGAGAAGCCTGGTGGGAAAACGACATTCAATCTGCTGCCTGGCCCCATTCAGACCAAATTGGCAAATGACAGCTCTCCGCCTCTTGGGTTTCGGGAAGTGAAAGGTGCCACCAGACTCGGCCTGAGCCGAGCAAGGGCTGACAAGAGGACAGAGCAGAGAGGACAAATCCCCACATCTCCTCCCCCATGTCCACTCTATGAGTATGAAGTGGAGGTAAAGAGGGAAGAGGAAACAGGGTACATCAAAAGACCTTCTTCTGGTCTGCTAAATAAAGACACTTTCTGTTAAACTAAAGCCCCACAAAGAGACAATATCCACTAAATAACATGCGGTGAACAGTCTGGGAGCTACGACAGAGAAAAGGTGATGTTGGGTCCAAACGCTGCAAAATGTATTTGGTAATGTATTTTGTTACAATTCATAAACAGCAACAAATTCAAAATACATTAGGATTACATTCAGACTACATCCTCATAAAAAACTTTTAAAAAACATTGTTATCGTTTTTTAATTCAGTCTTTGACAGTTAAGAATTAGCAGTTTTATTTATGTAATTGCTCTGTTACTGTTTTACCATCTGAAACACACATGAAGCAAACAAATTGGACATATCCCAATACTACAATTTTGCTAATTTTATTAGCAGCTGGATAGCAATGAAATTAGCTAACGAGCATAGCAATGAGTTCAGTACAGTCACTTATAAATATGTCCTCTACTGAGGAGACTGTTTAATTTAATTATTGCTTAAAAGAGCTTCATACTTGAACAATAACAGGCTTATCACACTGATTTATCAGTCTACTCAGGATTTAGTAGGAGCTATAGTGTTTATAAAGAAGCCATATGTAGTGTTCAGAGTCTAGCATGTTTGCTACTCCTGCCCTAATTTTAATGGTGATATTTTCTTTACAGATTTCATGTTGTTCTGTCATCTTAGTGGGTAAATATTCTTAAAGTATTCTCCTAAAAATGTAAACTGTATTCTGAAAACGTACGACATAACGTGGACTAAACAAAGATAATTTTATAATTTTGTAAATACTTTGTAAATTCAGTATTCTGAATATTTACTAATACTGGATTCTGTTACATTCCAAAGAGAGTAATAAAATATAGAAGCCTGCAAAAGCACAAAGATTTGTTAAGCAGATTGTTACTTTTTGATCTTTCCTTTCTTACTTTTAGAAGTGCTAATTAGTTCTGGTTCTCTAAAGAAAACTGGATATGTGAGTCTGAGGAACAAGTAAACAACTAACATGAAAAAATATATCCAGAACTATTTAGAAACCTCTACTGTTGAGAGTGTACTTTTTGACACTTCATATCTTGTCACCATGCAATCTACTGCCTTTGGAGGAAGTGGCAATAGATTCAAGGGCTGTCCATAAGAGAAAGGCAAGCCATAAAGAATGAATTCAAAACACGATCATAGAAATTTAATAGAAATATCTAACCCTGAAACAAAAATTGCAGTGATTCAGCAAAGTCGTCCCACTGTTGTGTGGTGTAGTAGAAAATTGATAAGTACTGTGAACAACCACTTAGCAATAACTATTAATCTCCAGGGTCAAGGACTAGCATCTGCAGATCGGAGGATTTCAGTAAGTCTGCTTTCACCATAAATTTAAACAAGATTCTAGCTCTTTATCTGCATGAAAATAAAATGTAAGGTCCAAACACCTACGCCACAGACCACGACATTTACTGGAGTGACAAAAACTAGTGTGCAAAAAGCAAAAATATTTTGGATACTAAGTAAATTATTGTTGTACACTAGAAAACTTCAATAAGACAACACTGCCATAATGTAATATACTATTCCAAAAGAGATGGGACTAAATGTCAAATCTCAATTCTGCATTCAATTCTAAACAGTACAAATACAAGATATTCAATGTTCCAATCAATCAAGCGTACTGTTTAATGTGTAGAAATCGTGTGGGGACTAAGGAATCCAATTGTTGTAGTTATGAAAATGGAAATTTTCATTCCTACTTGGTGTAACACTTCAGCTGCTCAACAGTCCACTGTGGTATATGGTGCTCACATTGTTTTTCTATTGGAGACATGTCTGGACCTGCAGCTAGGCTAGTCTAGCACTGCATCTTAAGTATGAAACCACGTTGTTTTAACACATTCTGAATGAGGCTTAGCATTGTTTCTTGCTGAAACATGAAGGGATGTCCCTGAAAAACATGTCATATATGCTTCATAGCTGTGCAAGTTGCCTATGCCATTAGCACAAACATTCCCACATACCAAGACAGATGCTGGCTTTTAAGCTTTATGTTGGCAACAATCAGAATGTCTCTTTTCCTACTTGACCCAGAGAATGAAACGTTCATTGTTTAAAAAAATAAATAAAAACAAAAAGCAAAACAAAACTGAAAGTTCAACTACTGAGACCACAGCTTTGCATCAGTCCATCTCAGATAATTTTTTCAGAGAGAACGCTGGTGAATTTTTGGATGTTGGTGATATATGGCTTCAGCTTATATCACCAATACAATTCATGGATGCAGCAAAGAATTGTGTTTATTGACAAGGCTTTCTGAAACGTTCTTCAGCCCATGCGGTTATATTAAAACAGAAGCATGTCGGCCTTTAAAGCAGAGTCATCTGTGAGGTTGACTCTGTGTCAATATTGGTTTTCTGTCCTTTTTGCCCAAATATTCCCAAAGTTTCAATAATTCTTTTAACAATATTCTTCAGAGTAGATGACGAAATGCCTAAAATACTTGCAAATGCTTGTTGAGAGCCGTTGCTCCCAAAACAATTTTTTTGGCTAAGTGGTGGCATACCTCAATCCATTGTTGCTCATTAAGAGCATGGACTTTCCTGAAACTTCCTTTCATTACCAAAGCAACTGCATCACCGGTTTAAGACATGTAATCACAGAGTGTCTAGTCTCAAATTGCTCCGTCCCAACTTTTTGGAATGTGTTGCAGGCATGAGTTTCAAAATGATACATTTAAGTATATTTGCAACCATAATGAGATTAATGTTTAAGGTTTAAAACATTTATTATTTTAATAAAGTGAGTTTACTAATCACTGCTTCCTACTTTAATTAGCATTTTACCCTCGGTTTGGGGAATTGGGTTTGTAATTATAAGTAGGAGTGGGGGAAACAACTATATTTTATCATATCAAGATAAATGGCATAATAACATACCACAATACATATTGTAGATATTGTCAGAGCTTAACACACTGAACTGATGCATGTTTCATTATAAAAAAAAGTATAATAGTCCTGTTTATCTGGATTTAGTGCAAATCATTAATAGTATTTTATGAGACCCATTCTGTTTTCTACATATGAAAACTCAAGAGAAACCACACATTATAATCATCATGTATTAATAAAATGTTTGAAATTTTTCCATAGTGCCCACTACTGTTAAGTGTTCATTTACCCGGCTTGTGTAGTTAACGGTGATATATGAAGTAGTAGTGAAATAATGGCTAAAACTGAACTTGTCAGTTGTGTTGCTTTAACATTGGATGCTTAATATACTATCATAGCTTAATTAAGTGAAGACAACAGTGCAGAGCATAGCACACTTTACTTTATTGCAGCTTCCCAAAGCTCACCACTAAAACGGACATTAGATGAGTGTATCACGTTCCTTGGTTCATCTCACATGCTGAATTGTCTGTCCAGTAGGAAAACCAAAAGAAAAGCAACTGTCTCATTCGGCTCACCTTGCACGTCTAGATCTGAACCGTGGCATAGTGGAGGCAAGACTTATAAAGAGCACACACATGCACACAAAGTCCACAGCACAGACCCAAATACACAAACACACATGCACAAACAAAGGCCACCTTTTCAGGGCCGCTTGCCGCAGCTTGCGGAGAAGATGCAGCCATACTGCGCTCAGCACAAACACACACACATACACGCACCCCCCTAAGAATGAAGGGTGCTCTTCGTGCTAATTAAGTGCTAATGGTTGTGGCCCTGCGGAGAATACTAATTAGAGTTTCTTTTCTCCTTTTGGGCGAGCGTGTACTTCAACACAGCCTAATGAGGGGAGGCAGGTATGTGTGCGCCGTGCTCTAGGTTAATAGGCTAGCTGCACTCAGGTCTCGGAGCTGTGGGTTGAAGTGGGGGGCGTTTCCTGTGCCTTGGCCTCTCGCTTGGCCCCCATACACTGAGCACACTCACACACCCCAATGCATGCACACACACAATGGAGCCTAAAGTCTATATAATGGAAAGGACATACCTCAAATACAGTCTTTCACACATATACATCAATAATGCGCTTCCTCTTTCATCTCTTCTTCTCTCTGAACGTTCACCTCAAGGTAAAACCGAAGTATGCCGCACGTTTATCAGTGGTCATGGGATCTGAATGGTAAAGAAAACACATACGAATCCAAACGTTACGGGAAAAGGGTAAGGGCAAGTCATGTAAGAGCACATAGAAGAAACATGTTTCAGCATTGAGAAGTCTGGCCTAGTCTGGACTGGAACCTCTCTTACAGAAATGCTAGAGTATAAAGTTAATTCCTAAAGAAAACATATCAGAAGGTACAGTAAATTACAGGCGCAAACTGCCTTAAATAAGGAAACATCAGCATTAAGGATGTGCAGGGGTACACAGGTACCAGTGTACTTGGTTAACTGCTCAAAGTGCCATTATTAAAATCTGCGAGTGTCTTAATTTACTCTGTCCTACAATAAAACAAGTGTTTCTGTAAAATATCTAATGAGTTCAACACCTCTAAAAGCTGCATCACACAAGTTATTGCATATAGTGATTACAACTACACTGGCTAATATTCAAAACACAGATTTATGATTGTTTTAAAACTAATTTTGGACTAAAGTAAGGACATTTTTCTATGATATGGGAGAATAAATAAACCCAAAGGAAATGTATTTTCTTAGATTTACATTTCTCACTATTAGCAAAATTACATATAAACACAGAAAGCACATGTAGGTTCACAGGCTGTTTTGTACAGTAAACAAAAAGGCTACATATGCTTTACACATACTTTGACTCCTGGTTTCCACGGCAAAGAAATCACACATTTAATGTGAGTGCTTTGCCACAGATGCATGTTATGAACCAGAGTGAGAAGGCAGAATTTATAGGTAGCTGCATAATATAAAATTAGGTTAGCTATTTTACTGCTTGAATGACCTTAGCTGAACATGTTTACCAATAGTAAAACTATATGTAGAAATAAATGTCCTTATCAGCGGGTAAAATTAGGCCCACCTTATTTCAAACTATACCAATTGTTAGCTTTCTAGCTACATTATAAACCCACATCTAGGGCTGGGAGTCAATCCAAAAGAGTCCCTTTTCCAGTTCCAGGCATTTCCAGCATCCAGGAATTATGAGTTGACCCCAAAGCTTTGGACTAATTTCCATAAAATTATATGATGCTGCCCCTCTCTGTCAAGACAGGCTGGCTATATTGGACTCTGGACAAAGAGGGAAACATTTTTCTATCCAAAAGACATGGACTGAGAAACAAAATCAGGAAACATTACTTTAGTTAGTCACCCAAGTTAGATTAGCTATAGTTGTCTTGCTAAGATCTCAAAATTGTTTTCCTGAAGAACACAAGAAGTACATGGTCTTGCGTAGTTAATGTGTTTTGATTTTTTTTCTTTTTATTCTTATGTCTGGCTTTGTGTAATCAAGACTTGAAACAATTGCGTTTAATCAACTCTTCACCTCACTCCTGAATTTGTGGCCCTATAGCTCATCCCAGTCGTGTTCACCTTTCAAAGCAAAGTTAGGTCCATCCAGGAAATGTTCTGGTGCTGTTGGCTGCCATCAGCAACTTATTTTCTAAAACTCTCCCCTCGTACTAATACTTTGTTTTTAACTGCTGTGGCAAAACTCCTGCTGCTCTCGAGCAGGCGCATAAATAAAACACGAGCCAATGCCACGGCCATTTAAACTCATATATCAGCATATTCGCGATGAATGAGTCAAGTTCCCAGAAAGCTGCAGAAGCAGGAGGCCGTCATTTAAAAAAACTGCTTGCCACAGAGAAAACGATGCCATTTGGCCCGAGCGGCCGCCTTGTTTACGGGCGACGTAAACAGATAGCGGGGGTGGAATCATAAATAAACACATATTGTGCTGAACGGCAGCGGAAACGGAGGATCTGATTGGAGAAAGTGAACCGCAGGTGGAAGCGTGAGAACATGCGCGCGTGCGGGAGTAAACACAGATTTGGGGGTGGTATTGGAATTACCTGGGAGAGATAATGGCGCTGCATTGCCGATTAACTTCCGTCGCTTAAACGCGACACATTTAGGTAATCTTGTCCCACCCCCCCCACTCCAACACCACCACCACCACCACCCCCCTCCCCCCAAAAACATGTCAATGGCTGAAAGGCTGCTTCAGCGCTATCAGGAGCCTCTGGTCCCCCACACCGATGCAGCTGGCAAGAGGCTACCGTCGACTGTCAAAACGCACGGCGAGATCTAGTTATAATATAATTGAATTTTCATATCAGAGGAGACCAGAGTCCCAGCAGACAATAGGAGTGCTGAGTCCTCTCTGATATTGGCACAGGCCCTTTGCCACGCGCATGAAATCAGTATGTTAATGTCCCCGCGTTTTCGTTTTTTTAAGGGCACTTGTGCTTCCTGCAATGTACTACCGATGTGGTTTCAAAAAATTGCAACTATTGATAAGTAGGCAGCCAGCAACCCTTAGACCACCCCCACCCTCCCCGCATATACACACACACACACACTTCCACTCACCATCCGCCCAAGCGCGCTCCCAGACATCGCTGCACCCCATCCTACGGCCCATTATTAAAATTGTAATTTATTTTTTCTAAATCAGAATGACAGCTTGCTTTCTTTTCTCTGCGGCAGGCGCTGAATCAAGCCGCTTTAATTACTTTCGTAACTTCCGTGACCCTGGGAGTGCACGCCTTCTGCCGAGAAAATAGGCTCCCAACAAAGGCCTTCCACAAGCAGCGGGGGCCTGTGTTCATTTAAAATTTATCGAGCTCGGAATTTTCTATGATTTTTGTTAGCGTTTCGCCTCCTATCTTTTCTCGGCTCCCTATTCGACCTTCTCCGGCCCGAGCCAAAGTGCCCCCGCAGACCCGCAGCCTTCTTCTACAAGAAGTTTCTCCTTTAAGAAACCGGAGAATTCTACCTTTTACTTAAAGGAGAGCTGTTTGTGTGTGTGCGAGCGCGTGTGCATCTATTAGCAATCTCCTATTGGGGAGCATGTTTACCTTGATCTTTTGTAGCCCCCGTATCCAGGCCGTGGCCCTCCCAGCACAAGCACACGCAGCAGAGGCCTGCGGGTCACAACACTTCATCTCTCTGCAGCCCTTGGCCAACAGAGGTCAGGGTCAACCTGCAAACAGAAAACTACCATCAGAGATGATGACTTACAGGCTGCCTAAGAACATGAGTAGCTAGAGGGGGGCTCTTCTGCATCAATACACGTCTTTCGTAAAATATATAAAATCTTTTAAACAAAATTACTATATAAACATAAACATTTACAGCTTAATATATACATATATATGTTTTACCAGAAGTTTTCCCTCCAGTATGTAAAATACAAGCTTGACTTAACTGAGGTCAAGTGACTGATTTGTTTATAGCTCTATACTTTTCAGAATCCATTTGTCTTATTTATAAGACGTTGTTCCAGAGCTGTGTTAGACATTTTTTTGCTAACTATAATCTTGTCTTCATGTTTTTGAGGCTTACCAATGGTTTATATTATTTTCTTGATTGTTGGCTGTGACACAGGTATGCCCTGTTTTCTTGATCTGACCAGCGTTTGTGAGGGGGTTTCTTTACTAGGGAACGGATCTTTCTGTCATCTACCAGTGGATCTATCTCTGTAGTGAATTCTTTCTTTTTTAAGATGGTACTAAATCATTGATTATAGACCACACCCAAAATTTCTGCTATCTCACTGATAAATTGTTTAGCCTTGCTTCATTGGTAGTGACAGTTGTGTAGACTTGGTCATATCAACAGATTTCAAATGCAAATGCTAGACTTAAAATAAACTTTTATCTGTAAGTGCAGATAAAATGAAACAGCTAGGCAGCCAATTGCCCACTTATGCCCCCCAAAAATTATTGTGTCAGCTAGACAATAATTTAAACCATTTATGAAAATAAGCATAAATAAAAAAACACAAACATGTAATGAGTGTTAATTCAGGTTTAAGTAAATTAACAATCTGCATAACATTATTTATACACCATGCTATGGAATGAATATGCTTTTATTAAACACATAAAAAAATTAAAATGACAAAATAAATATTGGCATCCACATTATTATGATTTTGTAGCTTCCTGTGACAAGTATAACAGAGCTGAGTTGATTTCTACAATGCTTAACAAGGTTGAGAACACATGATAAGGGATCTCAGTCCTGCTGAATATTTCCAGTCCCTCAGAAAGCCCTTTTCAATACAGACCACTGGTTGTCAAGTTGGTTAAGATCTGGAGACTGAAAGTGTCATCGCAAAACTTTGAATTTGTGTTCCGTCAACAATTCCTGTGTGGATTTTGATGTGTGGTTGGAGTCATTATCTCATTTGAAGCTGGCATCCACAGCCAGGTTTCAGCCTTTTGGAACAGGCAGTTTAATTGCAGACTATGATCTTGTCATATTTAATGAAGTTCATAACACCAAAGATTTTCACAAGTGCCCCTGGACCACCGGCAGCAAAGCATTGTGCTTTTCTCTACAAGCAATTCCATTTTTCTACCAAACTAGATGGTATATGTGATGTAGTCTCTTCTGACTACATCAGGTGACTACAATTGAATTTTTATTTACATTTTCATGACATTTATTAAACCGACTAAGAGAAGACTCTAAACTGTGCTTTCCTGATTTTTTGGGTTTCTCTTTGTCTCTCGTTCCATCCCCCTCACGGTACGCACTGCTTATACTTATGTGTACTTACGTGTCCCTGGCAAGTGTGTTTATACCCCAAGAAAAAAGAAAATTGACATTAATAACAAGGGCATTTCTAGAGACTAGGAGTAATGTACAGAAGGATTTTATCCAGAGATGCATTTATTTATTTGGTTTTATTTAAAGCAGTTTTTTAAGATTGCCACTATTTTTTGAAGAATCTTATTTTATAGTGTGTACAGTTGTTTTTGCCGATTATCTTGAGAGGTGTCAATAATTCTATAAATGTAATATATATAAAAATATATACAATTTTATATATAACATGAGGACGATTTACTTTTTTTTAAATAGAGATGGTCTTTCACACAGCAACAGTTTCCACTTCTTGAGATTTTCACTTCTTGAGTCCTTCAAAAAGCAGCCGCTAGAGAAGCAGAAGGTGGTCTGCCAAACTTTTTATCCTTCATTAATTAATAAGTCTGACAAGTCTCTCTTACTTTATTACTGCCGCAAAGCGATATTCTTGGTTCTGAATGATTTTATACATGTAGGTAAGTGTGAAACTCAGTGGTGAGACTGTTCAGTTCTGTGTTTTGACCGTGGTGATTCACCCTACACCCTGGACATGTATCTAAACGTTTCTAATTACTGGTTTTACAGTTGCTTATGTGTGGACTGTTACTTCAGGTGGAGGTTAATGAAAAGCTCTTTCCTGCAGGATCTCTATTGAATGAATAACAGTATACGCTGTCAGCTTCTCCTTTACTGAGGACAGAACAGTCTGTACACACTTTCCTACAAAGAGTTCAAAGATTTTCAGCTGTAGCTTATATTCCAAAATGAACTAATTTAATTAAACAATCAGCATACTTTGTCACTCAACCAAAAATATCATTAATTTAAATTCTGATTTTCAGGTTTTAAAGAAGAATTCCAACATTTTTAAGGCCAAGCATTAAAATATAAACAAAGCGTGTAAACATTCAATTGGTTTGATGCAAAATTGTGTATTTTAGAGATGGTGAAAGGAAGCGAGTGTCATTATATCTACAATGCAATCACAGCCTATATATTTACAAGACAAAACAACAAGGAAACCTAATTTTGGCTTCTAAGTTTCATATGTATTGTTGATAATGATAAAATAGTTTGGAAAAAAAAATCTGACAAATATGCTTATGTACAAAATGTTATTTGCATGTATCTCTCGGCATAGATTAATTTAAAAAATATGTTTTAGGCCAAAGCTATATCTCAAAACAACGTCTCAGGCATCAGGCAGCGTATTAATAACCACTTCATGTAATCATTTTTGTAAGGTAGCTTTTACAGACCTCAAAAGTTTCCTATTACCACAATAATTCTGATTCATTCAGCTTTTTTGCAATGCACTGTTTTACACCAAACCACTCTGAATGACTTTATTTACATATTTGTGGTTTAACTATGCAATGATTTTGAAAAATCTGGTATTTGGTACCTACATTTTCAGGTGGAGAGAACATAGAACTAGGACAAATAACATAGAACTGCTCGACAAATGCTGCCCAAAGATAGGAAGAAAACTTTAAGACTTCTCAGAACAGGTAATACCTTTAAGTGAGTTATGTCTTCCTTGTTCCCACAGACAGGCACAGTTGAGCATGAAACTGGATGTTTGTCTGTGTTATTAAAGGCGCTAATATGGTGTAATCCCTGCTATCACTCTCACCTCCTCACTGGCACCTCTGTTCTGGCACGGCCGCTGGCGGAGACACAGGGGTGGCCGGGCAGGCATGGGCCTGGGCTGCCTGTCTGATAATTGAATGAGCGATTATACATCCCATTAATAGACAATGATACAGAGCATGCGACCATATGTCTGGAATATTAATGAGAGGCTGCAGGGGGGTTGATAAGAGGGGAGCAGAGCTGCTGCTGTATAGGGGTTAAAACAATTTGCCCTGGGTGGGGCGGCTCGGGCAATTCACAGCGGGTTAATCCCCCGTAAGCCTTGCATGCGGCCTTCGCTGCCATGTGTGGTCACCAGCCTAACTGACTCACATGATGCCCTCAGGCTTCCGGCATTTTTATGCTACCAGAGCAGAAAAATAGAAAATCCGGTTAGTTAGCACAGGACCAGAACGGGTTACTTCCTGATGAGATCTACTCTAAAAAATAAAGGTGCTAGAAGATCCATGGTGGTAAGAAGAAGCATTTTTGTAACAGTGTGAGGAACTTGTTTCAAGGTTTAAAGAATATTAACCTAATGTATATACAAGTATCTCCAAAGTGGCAACTTTACAGTAGAGGCCGATAACTGTCTTCACTTTTAATGTAAGTCAATGGAACCAGATTTTTTCCCAAGCTGTTTTGGAGCAATTCTATTGGTCCATTCGTCATAACATTTTCCCACAACATAAACAGCAGCTGCTGCGCTTAATTCATGTATAAAAATAGAAATATGTCCTTCAATATCCTCCGATATGTCCCTCCAAGGTCCTTTACATTATGCAGAGAGATTCCATTTTTAAAAATGCTTCTTCATACACTCATAGCTCAAAACAAACATGCCTCATTTACATATTGAAAGGTTCTTTAGGGAACCAAAAGTGAACATGCCGTGTATGTATATACACTGCCTGGCCAAAAAAATAGCTGTTTGTATTTAAAGTGAATACCTATGAAGATTTAATTAGATAATTACTGCAGTGATTACTATGTTTGAGCTGGCAAAATTTTTTTTAAACAATCATGTGTATCCTGTGGTCATGGAAAAGATGTTAATGTGTTTCAGAACGGTTAGACTATTGGACTGCATCAGGCAAAGAAAACAATTAGGGAGATGCTAAAACGACTGCCATTGGCTGACACTAAGTCATGCACCCATCATGCATGCCTCCCACTGTACAAGCCTTATGACCTGAGGTTGCTTCAATTGGTCAGGTCTAAGCTCAGCCATGTTCTGTGGCAATAAAGTGAAATAGCTGACTGAATGTACTAAGTGACCAGGTTTCCCATTAATGGATTTGGACACATAGGAAGTTTCATTGTAGTCATGGCCTTATTTTAGTCACACCCCTCCATTTTTTCCAGAGTGGGGAGTTAAAATGCATCTGCATCCATGTCCCTCACGGCCTCCAGACACGCAGTTCGAATCTCTTTTTTTAATGCATCGTAAAACCTGAAAACCTGAAAAGTCATTGTGTAGTCCTAAGGTGTTATGTTATATAGTAGCAGTTGTACTGTGATTGTTGATTATTAAACAACTTGGTATAGTCATCATTTCATATTTAACATAATTTGCATCTAGTAAAAATGTTTTCAGTTGCAGTTGACAAGTGTTCAGTTGAATGGTGCAGTGCAGTTGGTTTAAAGGTACATCTCTACAAAGCACCTACAGCGCACTCTCAATTCAAGGTGTTACTCAGATGTTTTCTACATCACACATGCATGATGCTCTATATTGTAATGAATTTTCATACACTTTGACTGACTAAGAACAATTTTGGTAATTGGAATCCACCCCAAATTCTGCTGCATAACCCAGGACACTCACTGCAGCTCTCCAAGAACATGGATATACAAGATGATGAGGCAAGACAGAATTTCAAAACTTCCCCACACCCCTGAAATCTGCAGGTAAAACAGTGATGGCGCGATTCAGCCCTGATTCACCACACAAATCAATATGTAGCATCTATTAGCATCAGAAAGCAATATTTTCCATTTTACCCTGCAATAATTGTGCTCGGTGCACCGAAGTACCTTATCACAGGTTTGTCAGAGAGAGAAAGCCTCGTTTCCATGGCAACTGTGAAAGCCATTGGTTTCCTTTTCAGACGGATAATGAACTTCTCTCCTCTTTATGTCACTCTTCCACTCCACTCGCAGCTTCTCAGATTAAAGTCCACGAGTCCTTGAAATCGCTCATCTATTCCAGAATGTGACAAACAACAGACCAGAGAAACCATGAGTAGGAAGTCAGCGTGCATTCCAGCCCACAGCAAGATTATTACCCACCGCAGCAGATCCATCACTGCCACATATTAGAATAATAGATTAATTAACACAAACACTGTGTTCGATAAAGCAGTGAGTATATGTACATGCATATGCATGTAACAACAGTTAATTGAAAAAAAACTTATGTGGGAATTCATTAATAAATAAAGATTTGAATTTACTAACAATCTGTTTACTGAAACAGACACTCTAAATCTAAAACTAATCAAATTTCATATAATATTATATTAATGTCAATTAATATAAAATTATTAGAATAAAAAATACAACAAATTCCAAAATCTTTTTTGATTTTTATTATTTATTGTTTTTTGTTTATTTATTGTTTTTATATTTTTTGTTTTATAGAAAATTAATTTATCATTCTTTCACACAAATATGCCCGTATGCTAGACAGGCTTCCTTACGTATCCAAACCAACTAAGCCAAACATTCTAAAAACAATATTCTAGTAAAATATGTTGTGTGTTTTGTTAATAACATCAAATATACTCACCCTTCTTTATCTCATAAACATTAGTTCAAAACCACAAAACCTGCAAAACAAAATAATAATATGTTCAATATTAGGTTTAACAATTAACTCTTTAAAATTACTGTATTTGTAAAATATTCTTCCACTTAGTCTTTTTTTCTGTGCAACAAATATCCACTTACACAATCCCTTTACTGCTACGCAATCAATCAAATAAAAAAATGTAAACCTATATTCCTAGCAAATATCTTCTGAAATTAAAATCTCAGTCTATTTAAATATAATCCTTCTTCAACAAGCAAGCAGTGAAGCTGCGCATGATAACCAAAGCAGTGTCACAATAACTACCTTCTGCCGCTCGCCAGGAAAGCATTTAGATCCCTTATCTTTATGATGACTTATTCACTTCTTCTGCTGCCTCTTCTGTGACCCCTGCAACTCAGAGCCCATATTTTTTGGTGAAGCGTAATCCACTTCAAATGATTTCACAAAACTCAAAACATCTCAGCCTTTCAAGTTATATACATTAAAGGGGTCTTATCATCCCCTTTCTTTTTGTAATGTATGTTTCTAATGTCTTTCTAGGTTTGTGTGTTTATGTTCCAAAAACAGCAGTTTTAATTTTACATGATTTTACATGAACCTCGTTTTATATTACTGTGCCATTTTATTAAGAATTTTTTATAGTTCCTAAGTGACAGATGAAAGTGGGTGGGTTGAACATTGTGGCTGTAAGTGTGGACAGTGGTTTTGGAGATGGTTTAAAAAAGGGCTGCTGCTGCAGTTGTGTTTCCATATATGCACCACAATGACTGGGACATGTACACAAGTTTAAAAATGTATACATTTAGTTTTTATGATGTGGGCTATATAAATGCACATGGATTATATACTGATATATAATGTTTCTTTCATGGGGCAACTTTGTTACCTCATGATTAGCCAGTGTAGGCCCTGATTCCTTTATTTCCAATTAAACTGCCTACGAATCGCAAATGAAAATATGCAGATTCAATAGGCAATAAGCCAATAATTAATGTACACAAAATGTCAATGTAAACATACTACCAATGTACATTGTATGTATTGGAAATATAACATTATGACAGGATGAGATGTAAACACTAATGCACTATAAAATTATATAAAATAAGAGTTTATAGGGCAATTTCTTGGAGGCCTTTGCTCTTTTTTTATTCATAGACATAGTTTTAATTTTGAGAATCATTCAAATGTATTAATTTGCCTGTTAGGAACCCGCTGCATACAAGTTACAATTTAGAACATGCATATTAAATACACATGGCGTTCATTCTGTATATATGTATATTTGCATATAATATTAATGTATATATGTATATAGGTTTAATGTATACTTAGTATGAAATGCTTATAAATATATACTTTCAGATACATTAAACTTTTATTTGTAAATGGATAATCAGATAATTACTGCCTGCACATTTTTATGTATACATAATATTACTATATAATAACCATATAACAATAATATAGTATCTATATTGTCATTGCAACAACATAATGACAACGTAGTAGTATTAACGTGTATGCTGGATAAATTACATTAATGCTTTAAACAATTAAACAATAAAGGCTCAGAATGTAATTTCTTTATTGGACAAATACTTTCAACTGGTATTCGTAGACATAGTTCTAATTCTAAGAAGCATTCTTTCCAAACTAAATGTACTAACTAGTGTGTTAAGGAACTGCCGTACAACAAGATTTAATTTGGAGAAAATACATTTCTTCAGAGTTCTTCTGTTCCTTCAAAGTTCTCATTCATTGCACTATACTGAAGAGTATTTGTACTTTTACCCATTCTTACTGTTGGTAAAATCAAATTCAACAAATGGCACTAAAATTCCACACATACCAGGTAAATAAAGACTCTAATGTATGGACTTGAGAAGAAACTTTAAATCACACATTTAAACCCTAAAAAGTTTCACTGACTTCCCTGGAAAAATAATTTCTGTATAGTATGGTATGAAAAGCCACCAGGTCATGAAAAGTTATTGATTTTAATTATATTTCTCCTCCATTTCTATCATATGCAGGTTTAAGGGTGTGCAGGCACTTGTTTGTAGCTTACAACAATAATATTGTCACGTCCCCGTGCTCTTGTCAAATATTCAGAAAGTAAATCAATCCTGAGCATATCTTCCTCAGCCGAGAGAAATCAATTCACATCAGCCAGTGCTGAAGTTTCCATTCAGTCTGACCTGCAGTGCACAAACGAGGATTAGAAAGGTTACTTATTTCAAGACCTTATGGGAAATTAGTCTTTGCTGACAGTTTGTAAGGTTTTCCTCTTTATTCCTAGATGTCTAGTATTTTGTGCCTCGGAGCTTGCCGCATTGATTTTTCTTTCATTTCGCTCAATGTTACTGTCCTTGGACGCCGGGGCCTGCTTCAAAAGGAACCCAGGGTGAGAGAGTGGGGGTAGACAGGGAGGGATACAGAGAGAGAGAGAGAGAGAGAGAGAGAGAGAGAGACAGAGACAGAGACATGGGAAGGGAAAGGGTGAGATCCGGCTAATGAAAACAGTATCCAAGTAGAAACAGCAACTTTAACATCATCCATCTTCTTTAACAATGCAGCTTCAGTTACTTTGTAATCCAGCAACATTTCGCACGAAGAAGAGTAACTAAGCCAGACAACGTCCAAAAAGCAAGGTTTTGTTTATTTGTATAATAGTGTAACGCGTTCGAAGTTGGTATGCGTTCACAAGTTTGTGTGTCCTTGGTAATGATAATTCAACAATCACGAAGAGCTAGAGACATCCATACATCTACACTGAAAACTGCAGCAAATGTGATTCAATCCAATTTTCTAGATATTATCATTCATTTCCAGTTTATACACCACAATGTTCAGACACGCTTCCGTATTTCCAGCTTTAGTCATTTTAAAGTAAAGGTTAAGTCATCAAGCTATGAAATAATTATCACCCTCCCCCACACACACACACTCTCACACACACACACACACACACACACACACACACACACACACTTACACACGTACACACACACACACACACACACACACACACACACACACACACACACACACACACACACACACACACACTCTCTCACACACATACACACTCACACACACACACTTTTGCAGCTTATTGTAGTTGTGAGTTTGCAGGTTGTTGTGAGTTTGCAGCTTATTGTAGTTGCGAGTTTGCAGGTGGTTGTTGTGAGTTTGCAGGTTATTGCAGTTGTGAGTTTGCAGGTGGTTGTGAGTTTGCAGGTGGTTGTGAGTTTGCAGGTTGTTGTTGTGAGTTTGCAGGTGGTTGTGAGTTTGCAGGGGGTTGTGAGTTTGCAGCTGATTGTAGTTGTGAGTTTGCAGGTTGTTGTGAGTTTGCAGCTTATTGTAGTTGTGAGTTTGCAGGTTGTTGTAAGTTTGCAGCTTATTGTAGTTGTGAGTTTGCAGGTTGTTGTGAGTTTGCGGGTTGTTGTTGTGAGTTTGCAGCTTATTGTAGTTGTGAGTTTGCAGGTTGTTGTTGTGAGTTTGCAGGTTATTGTAGTTGTGAGTTTGCAGGTTATTGTAGTTATGAGTTTGCAGGTTGTTGTTGTGAGTTTGCAGGTTGTTGTTGTTGTGAGTTTGCAGGTTGTTGTTGTGAGTTTGCAGGTTGTTGTTGTTGTGAGTTTGCAGGTTGTTGTGTATTTGCAGGTTGTTGTGAGTTTGCAGGTTGTTGTGAGTTTGCAGGTTGTTGTTGTGAGTTTGCAGGTTGTTGTGAGTTTGCAGATTGTTGTGAATTTGCAGGTTGTTGTTGTAAATTTGCAGGTTGTTGTTGTGAATTTGCAGGTTATTGTAGTTGTGAGTTTGCAGGTTATTGTAGTTGTGAGTTTGCAGGTTGTTGTTGTGAGTTTGCAGGTTGTTGTTGTTGTGAGTTTGCAGGTTGTTGTTGGGAGTTTGCAGGTTGTTGTGAGTTTGCAGGTTGTTGTGAGTTTGCAGGTGGTTGTGAGTTTACAGCTTGTTGTTGTTGTGAGTTTGCAGGTGGTTGTGAGTTTACAGCTTGTTGTTGTTGTGAGTTTACAGCTTGTTGTTGTTGTGAGTTTGCAGGTAGTTGTTGTGGGTTTACAGCTTGTTGTTGTTGTGAGTTTACAGCTTGTTGTTGTTGTGAGTTTATAGCTTGTTGTTGTGAGTTTGCAGGTGGTTGTGAGTTTGCAGGTGGTTGTGAGTTTGCAGGTGGTTGTTGTGAGTTGGCAGGTTGTTGTTGTGAGTTTGCAGGTTGTTGTGAGTTTGCAGGTTGTTGTGAGTTTGCAGCTTGTGAGTTTGCAGGCGGTTGTTGTTGTGAGTTTGCAGCTTGTTGTGAGTTTGCTGGTTGTTGTGAGTTTGCAGGTGGTTGTTGTTGTGAGTTTGCAGGTTGTTGTGAGTTTGCAGGTGGTTGTTGTTGTGAGTTTGCAGGTTGTTGTGAGTTTGCAGGTGGTTGTTGTTGTTGTGAGTTTGCAGGTGGTTGTGAGTTTGCAGGTGGTTGTGAGTTTACAGCTTGTTGTTGTTGTGAGTTTGCAGGTGGTTGTTGTGGGTTTGCAGCTTGTTGTTGTGAGTTTACAGCTTGTTGTTGTTGTGAGTTTACAGCTTGTTGTTGTTGTGAGTGTGCAGGTGGTTGTTGTGGGTTTACAGCTTGTTGTTGTTGTGAGTTTACAGCTTGTTGTTGTTGTGAGTTTATAGCTTGTTGTTGTTGTGAGTTTGCAGGTGGTTGTGAGTTTGCAGGTGGTTGTTGTGAGTTGGCAGGTTGTTGTTGTGAGTTTGCAGGTTGTTGTGAGTTTGAAGCTTGTTGTGAGTTTGCAGGTGGTTGTTGTTGTGAGTTTGCAGGTTGTTGTGAGTTTGCAGGTGGTTGTTGTTGTGAGTTTGCAGGTGGTTGTTGTGAGTTTGCAGGTGGTTGTTGTTGTTGTGAGTTTGCAGGTGGTTGTGAGTTTGCAGGTGGTTGTGAGTTTACAGCTTGTTGTTGTGAGTTTGCAGGTGGTTGCTGTGGGTTTGCAGCTTGTTGTTGTTGTGAGTTTACAGCTTGTTGTTGTTGTGAGTTTACAGCTTGTTGTTGTTGTGAGTGTGCAGGTGGTTGTTGTGGGTTTACAGCTTGTTGTTGTTAGTTTATTGCTTGTTGTTGTTGTGAGTTTGCAGGTGGTTGTGAGTTTACAGATGGTTGTGAGTTTGCAGGTGGTTGTGAGTTTGCAGGTGGTTGTTGTGAGTTGGCAGGTGGTTGTTGTGAGTTGGCAGGTTGTTGTTGTGAGTTTGCAGGTTGTTGTGAGTTTGCAGCTTGTTGTGAGTTTGCATCTTGTGAGTTTGCAGGTGGTTGTTGTTGTGAGTTTGCAGCTTGTTGTGAGTTTGCTGGTTGTTGTGAGTTTGCTGGTTGTTGTGAGTTTGCAGGTGGTTGTTGTTGGGAGTTTGCAGGTGTTTGTTGTTGTGAGTTTGCAGGTGGTTGTGAGTTTGCAGGTTGTTGTGAGTTGGCAGGTGTTTGTTGTTGTGAGTTTGCAGGTGGTTGTGGTTGTGAGTTGGCAGGTGGTTGTTGTTGTGAGTTTGCAGGTGGTTGTTGTTGTGAGTTTGCAGGTGGTTGTTGTTGTGAGTTTGCAGGTGGTTGTGAGTTTGCAGGTTGTTGTGAGTTGGCAGGTGGTTGTTGTGAGTTTGCAGGTGGTTGTTGTGAGTTGGCAGGTGGTTGTTGTTGTGAGTTTGCAGGTGGTTGTGAGTTTGCAGGTTGTTGTGAGTTGGCAGGTGGTTGTTGTGAGTTTGCAGGTGGTTGTTGTTGTGAGTTGGCAGGTGGTTGTTGTTGTGAGTTTGCAGGTGGTTGTGAGTTTGCAGGTTGTTGTGAGTTTGCTGGTTGTTGTGAGTTTGCAGGTGGTTGTTGTTTTGAGTTTGCTGGTTGTTGTAAGTTTGCAGGTTGTTGTGAGTTTGCAGGTGGTTGTTGTGGGTTTGCAGTATGTTAGTGTATTTGTAACGCTGTCTCTCCAGAGCCATAACGACAGCTCAAGAGCTTCAGGCTGACACTACGGGTGGCTTGAAGGGTCAGACTGGGACAATTAGTGAAGAACGTTAGAAAAATAGTTACTGAAGTTTTTTACTTTGATAACTGTAGAAATAACTTACATACACAAAACTAATACCTATAAATAACCTGTCTTACATTTTAAATTTTCAAAAGTCCGTTTCTGCTTTGACTGTAAACATTGTCTTTATTAATTCTCTCAGACAGATTCAGGAGAAGCTGCAGTGCTTTTCTAACAGAGAGGAGATTAAACTCCACATAGGAAACTGAGACCTTCTACTAGAAGCATTTCAGCAGAGAACAAAAATAGTAATTAAACATATCAATGTGGAAATAATAATAATAGCATAATAGCAATAATAACAACAGTGATTTCACATGCTTTATTATTATTATTATTATTATTATTAGAGAAATTCCAAAGATTGTTTCACATTCGTGCATATCTTTGACTGTTAGGATATGAACAGTCATTCAGAGTGGTCTTATGTAAAATGCTCCGTTCATAGTAACTAACTGAACAAGAACTAATCACAGTGTTGGTGACAGAAACCTTTTAATCCGTCTCACAAAAAAAGAATTAAATCAAATAACATACACAGTGTGCTGCTCACAGACACTGTTCTGTGATACTGTTGAGATAATGTTCATGGCCGATGTTCATGGCCGAGTGGTACATATAGAGTGTTGCAAGGCAAAATAATATCCAAAGACTTTTCCTCCAGATTTTCATATTTATTTTAATAATAAACGTATAAAACCGTATGTGGAGTCTGTGGTTGTTGTGGATAGTAAATAAAACATCTTCATTTGTTGTGTTGCCTTTTTTGCGATCCCTTCTCTCTATCACCGTCAGCGTAATCAGAGCAATCTCTACTCTAAAGCTTCTCTACACAATAAAGTATCACTTCACTTTAAACCCCTCTTACTTAATTTGCATGTCTATGATTGAATTACGACAAGAACATGCAGAATTCCTCTCCAAGCAACACAATTCAATCAACATCTGCTATCATTTTTAAAATAAGAAAAATAGTGATATACTTTGTGTTTTTTTTTACAGCCCTTCAGTCTGGTCTGTATATTTCAGTCAAACGCTCTAAAAACTGGTCTACACAAGTTACACATTAGATTCATAGTTTATCTTAGGGTTAATAACTGAATAAAAAGTTATTAATAATAGTGTTTAGGTTAAATCTATAAAAGAATATACCATGAACCATCTGGTTAGAGTAAATTAGCAGTAAAGTGCAGCTGATTGCATTAACTCTATTTCCTGGTAAAAGGATTTCTCTACATTGCACTGAATCAGGGACGCATATAAGATTATGAATATTAAGTCTGTATGGATGTGTGCAGGTGTATTATAACAGGGCCTTGGCTAGCTTGATTAAATTTGTCTCAGTTCCCTCATAACATAGATGAAAGTGCCCAAACAGTAAGTCCCTCATGAATAGCCTTTTGCTCGTCAGTCTTTAACTCTCCCTGAACTTAATGCCCCTCTTTTCTGCCACCTTACAAAAGCAACAGTCAACAGGTCTATTTATCACAGTCACAGTAATTAGGCAAAGAGCTTCGGGAGTTGAGATTATTTCACTGGATGGCCACACACTTTTCGAGATGGCAATAAGGACATCTACTGGCCAGAAGAGGGATTAGACTGCTCTATAAAACCAAAAAGCCAAAAATCCATCTTAATCAATCAAAACACTGAAAAACACACTACAGCTACTACCTAGCAGTACTTTACTAAAATCACTGGCTGACTAACTGGAGGCTGTGAAAAACAAACATTTAGGTTATTTACGTTTGTGTGCAAGATTTTTAAAACCCCCAAATATTTTATTACGTTTTGTTGATTTTCTAAGTGAAAAAAAAGTTAACAGAATAGAATAATAAATAGTATATTAAATGCATCAAAACTTCTGCAAAAGCCAAATTTGATGTTTTATTTGTTAAATTCCAGCAAATGAATAATAATTAAAATATGCAGAGCTGAGTTCTCTGTAAGGGATGTGTACTTATTTTTCCTTATAAAATCAAACATTTGACAAGGGGCATCCAAACATTTGCCTGTGACAATAACACAATTCAAACTCAAATACATAAAACTGTTATTTAGTAAAAGGTGATGCAAGACAATGGGCTACACCTATGATCAGATCTAAGAAATAATGCTTATTAGAAATATGACAACAAACTGTTTATGTCAAAATGTTTTTTTTAAAGGCATTTTCGAAATCCACTCACTGAATATTTCTAAATTTGAATAAATTGATGTTTCAGCAAGTGGTGTTTGGTCAGCGTGTTTACTAACAGCTTGGCTTACTGCGTAACAGATATCTTTACAAACAAACATAAACAGAATATAATTTTCCATCAGCTCATGGTTAATGATCTCCCTCTAGCAAATCTGAAAATTCTCCAGTTAGAACCGTCAAGCGCTTGTTATATCATTTCCCTGTTTCTTTCTCTGCTTAAGGAGCTTCCTCAGCTCGCCTCAGCTATGATTTATGATTGTTGCTCACCCTCGGCACCCTGCAGCACCCACTGCGTTTCCACACACTCATCGGCTCAGAAAAAAAACCTCAGCATAATTAATACAATTAGTAGCTTCTAGCAACATAAACATAACAATTTAACATTTTTTCAGTACGTTTATTTAAAAAAATATGATTAAAATATAATGATAATGTACTTGTATTTATCATATACAGTACATGATTCCAGCAATAGTATACAAAAACAGGGCAAGACTCTTGATACTTATAGCTGAAACAAAATATAAATAAGTACACATTTATGTATATGCACATGCACACAAACACACACTCACATTCCTGCCAGAGGAGTTACATCAGAAGTTTTTTTCCTTTAAAACTGAAAAGAAAAATAACTACGTTATGTCACAGGTATATTTGTGTAATTACATACAGTAATTTCTGTTATATAACAGTTATATTAGAGGCTGACAGTTCACAGACTACTTTAAAATGTTACTTCATGTTAAAATACTAACAAATCTTCAATTTTCTGTCCATATATCTGAAGCTGTCAGTGATTGGCTGATGGCTAACATCTCCCGTCAACAGATAACTGGCAACTTGACCAGCATGTGGTTTCAAATTCAGTGTTCACCAAATAGGTATATTAAGAAACTCTTCTTGCACTTAGAGGTAGCTGATAAGACTGAAAAGCCTCCATTTGCTTCACCAGCCTCCCTTCCTCCCCCTCACTTCTCCAGCAGACAGAGCTCCTCCGATGAAGGACAAAAACAGCTGGAGCGCAAGAAGCTGCCAAAAATAATCTCTGTGGAAGGTGCGCCGTTTCTGTTGATATACACAGTCTGCTTCACAACAGATTACCTCCTCACTCAGTATTCCTCCATCCTCTGAACCACAGCTAGTCCTTAGGCCCCCATTCTAATGCAAATCAGATTACATTAGACTACCTGATGTCTCCAGTGATCTCCTGAGGGATCGCTGGAATGGCCTGGATTGAACTCTACCCTAGAACCAAATAAAGGAGGAGGACTAGAGGAACCCAATCCTTATGTGATCTGATTTAACGAAGTAATAAACTTCAGAATATGCTTTGCATAGGCATTAAGGTAAAGGCAGGTGAGTGTGGTCTTTTTGTATGGGTGGTGTTGTTTTCTCAGGCTACTCTCGTTTACCAAGGATGATCGCAAAAAAAGCATAGAAGAGTAGAAATGACAATTTATCTAAAATGGTAAACTCTGGCATCCCTGCTATAGATTAACCACAATCATGAAACATGGCTGGAACATTCATTTGGAGCGCACACAGGAAGTTCCTTCCAACCACACCACCTCCATCTTTCACGCAAGCCTTAGTGTTTACATCCTGACTTGGAGTTTTTATGTATTTGGCTTCAGAAAGTGCATTTTGTTAATGGTGAACATATGGAGTCTCAAAACAACAGGCATAGACGACAGCCCCTGGGCCTACACTGTTCAGGTCCTAGGAGGCATTCTAGCTTGAGATATATTTTTTCAAAGTTTCGTAAACTGATTCTATGGTGAAGTCCCCTTGGTCCCTAGCGGTCAGATTCATTGCTGCCTTGATCCTCTGGGCCCTTAAACACCAAAGCGAGGTCATTCTTTTTTTCAGCAAAAGGGGGCTGCAGATATTCACCAGATCGACCAACAGGCGGTTGCCTCGCGAATGCTCTGAAGAGTCTGGAGCGATAATGATCCCCTGCCAGGAAGTAGAGGATGGGGTCCAGACAGCTGTTAGAGCTGGCTAGTGGACGAGTGATTTTGTAAGTGAAGTTGATTATGTTAAGGAACCAACAGTCAGCCTCTAGTACACGGTATGTGTAGTAGAGGGTGCGTGTGATGTGGAAAGGAACAAAGCTGATAGCAAACACGGTCAGAACCACAATGATAAGTTTGATGGATTTCCTTCTGGAGGAGCTGCGTGCCTGGCCGGGGGAAAGGCCCTGCCTGGGGCGGCAAAGAGCCCGTGCCATTAAGCAGTAGCACACCATGATGACTATAAAGGGTACACCGAAAAGCAGCACCATCACGACCGAGCTGTACGTGACATAGTTATCAAAATCATCGGGGCTGCTGGTGTCATGGCACAGTGTGTCATTGTCCCGTTGTGTGGTGGTGACGAAAATGAGGTTGGGCACCAGGCAGGCAGTCACTGTGCCCCACACTATGGCACACACCAAGTGGGCGTGACGTGGCTTTACCAGCGTCAGGGAGCGGATGGGGTGGCAGATGCCCAGGTAGCGGTGCACGCTGATGCAGGTGAGGAAGAGGATGCTGCAGTACAGGTTGGCGTAGAACAGGAAGCGGACTATCTTGCACAGGGCCACGCCAAAGGGCCAGTGGCTGCGGTTAGCATAATAGTAGATGAGTGTGGGCAGAGAGAGAACATAAAGAGTGTCCGAAAGCGCCAAGTGGAACATGTACACTGTGCTAGTGTTCCAGGGACGCATCTTGGTCAGGAACATCCACAGGGCCACGGAGTTGAGCACCAAGCCCAGCACACACACTATTGAGTATGATACAGGCAGTAGGATGTACTTGAACTCCTCATCAAAGCGGCAGCTTTTATTAACATCATCAGAATCCACTGGTATTGAAGTGGTGAAGGTGACAGAGAGGTTTCTGGAGAAGTGTTGGAGTAGTTTAGTCATCTTTTATCTGAAAATAGAAGAGCATATTAAGGCACCACTTAAGTAACAGAATAGTAGTAATAATGTCTTAAATTGTAACAGAAATTGGCTTCCTATTTGCGATTCGAATGTTCTGGTCCACCTTAAATAATAGCTTGTACAGGCACCAGAACACTGAAACTGGAACATAAAATTAGCAAAACAAGCTGCTGAATAGGAAGCTAACTTTAGTGCCCACACGCATTTAACAAAATCCCAGACAACTTTATTTCGAAGTTGTTAGTTTGTTCAGCATATTTTACTCTGGATAGTTTCTAAAACCTTGGACTATAATGGAATGGCTTTGCGCATCACTTGATGCTGAAGACACCCCGAAAACAGGAGCAGTTCTGCCTTAATTAGCATTACAACCTCAACCATAACCAGTAAATAGAAGCCATAAGGAGTTCTTTAATCCTCTGGTTGCTGGTTAAAGTCAGATCATCTTAAACGGAAAGTTTCCTAGTGAGGTAAAAACCAAATTTTACTGTGTTGTTGCAAGCAGCTAACATTAGCAACCAGCCTCAAGGACGCTAACTAAATATTCTGATCTAGCTTACTTACAAGAAGGTTCATTTTATTTTCCTGCCAGTGTCTGTTAGGACATGTTGATTCTCTTTAATCACTGTGATGTCTCATTATAAATCAGCAAATCAGAGCAGAGCTCATCAAAAGAGGGGCAACAGTTCAGTGTATTTAAATAATCCAAATCATAGAGTTGTAAACACATGTGTAAATCCCAATCTGTTTTTTTTACAATGACCAAAGTCACATATATTCTGAGTAGACACAATAATTAAAAATCCCTCTAAACAAGCAACTATTTCGCTTTCTTTACTCACGACATGCCCAGAAAAGCATATTGACACTATTTATCACAAAATATTGCATATTGCTTATTCCAACAACACTTACACTTACATTTTAGTTTGATATTAGTTAGCAAACAATCTTTAATACTTACTGAACAATAAGTCTCAATACTAAGAAATGAATAATGAGAATGTTAGCTTTTCTAATGTAAAAGATATAAGTTAATATAAGTTAATATATGGAAATGCCGTTATCCTAAACAAAACAAAACAAAACAAGAATAATCTCTTTTGTTTATTTTTCTACATTATTTGAGAGGTTGACTTTACACTGTGCAAAAGTGTACTGATGAATGGACCAACAAAACACACCAAAATTACTTGAAGAACACAATCTATTCACAAAGGTGTATCTTAAAATTCATGTATACTTGTATACTTACCATTTTAAAGTTTGCTTAGTGATTTTATAGTCTAATTGTGACTTGACAGGTACAGAGAATACAGGATGTGGTAAACCTGACCCAAACAGTAGTCTATTATATCAAACTGTATTTCTACAAGGCACAGCACGTCTTACGTTTCAGCCATTTTTATTTTCAACTTTTGTCAACACAAACCTCTTTTAACAGAGTTCCTGCTGAAAGAAACTCAGAATGGCCTGAGGCAGCGTACGAGGGTTACTGTACATTATCAAAAAATAACAATGTAAACAAGACATACTCGGGTTTCTTCACACAACCGTTACTGTCTGAGCTCAGGACCAACATTTTCATCTTTAACACTCTTCTTCACCTTCAGCCTAAAGCAGAGCGAGTGACTGGATTATCCCCATTGTTATTCCAAAATTACAGAGATTACAGCTTCACCTTTAACTGCCCACGGCACAGCGAAAGGGGCAAACAATCCCGAGGAAAAGTTCACTTCCTTGAAGACAGACTCTCGCCAGGCGTGTGCTCCAAAACTAGAAACTTCATTTTTAGTGATCTGAACATGAAGGATTAGAAGCCGCGGGTTCCTATTTGAAGTAACTTGGTTCATGTTTCCTCTGGAACTGAACTACGAGTCCATGTGAGTCTGTCCGGGTTTCATCACTCTCCACTATCCCGCCGTTTTATCGTTTTCTGAACTGTTACAGTTTTTTTTACCGTTTTCTCTACGTGAAAGTATAATGTACGTTTTAACCTTAAACCCAGTTTAAAAACGCGGTATGTTAAAAAAGGCTACACGAGGAAAAAAAATACGGCAAACTGACAGAAATTAAAACTTATTGCACTCACCGAGTAAACACAGTCGATTCTCCGGAGGTTTCTGGACGTTATCGTTCAGGTGAACTTTAGTATAATTCTCTCAGATCCTTTTATTCCGCCTCAATGACCAACCTAGCCATTCGAGTTGTGTGTGAAGTGAAAGAAGTGACCAGAGCAACTAAGCGTGCGTGTGTGTATATGTGTGAATGCGTGTGAAAGTGAGAGCAACAGGGTAATCGGTGCCCGCCCACATACCACAAAGCTCTTTCTATCGTCACAGCAATTGCAACTTCACATTCAGATTTGACTAATTGACAAATATCTCACCAGCAGAACTGCAGAACCCGCGGAATATCTTTAATGAGTGCGATAAAAATGGATTAAACAAGCTAAGCAACTTCTAGAATGGTCCCCGTTTCTCCTCTTTAAATACGTGTTTTTGGTTTTTAATAAAACAATGATTTGAAAAAGGACCTGCATTAAAACGAAATTTACTTTATAATTTACCTTTAAGTTCACCTGAAAGAATGATCCACCAAATATTTAATGTATGTAAGTTCCCCCTCATCACAGACATGGCTGGTCAGGACATGATTGTATTCATGTTTGTATCCATGTTTGCTTCTTCAGTTTTTTAGTGAAGCTACCAGGCTTAAAAAAGAGAAGTCACAGAGGCCATTACTTTGTTCGGCTAGTTCATATCAGACACATAGCTTTGTTCCCTAATCTCATTTTAAGATACCCAATTAAGTGTTAATAAAACCTGGACAGGTTTCCTAAATCCGGCCATACAAGGGACAATGGTGTAGATTTTTTAGTAGCAATGTCCTGGGTTAGGTTATCCTCAGTGACCTAATTAGCTAGCTAAGCAAACTTTGAAAAACAACCTTAGTGCAATCACTAAGTTTGAATCAACAGTAAAATTATTAAAATAATGATTATCACTGAAACAGTACAACCAAACCAGAGAGCATAGGCAGTGGAGATACAGAACTCTGGAAACAATGATCTCTGAAAAAACAGGATCCTGGAAACATAGGCCCTGTGAATATGGGACCCTAGAAACACAGGGCCCTGGTAAAATAGGACTCAGAAAACAGAGGATCCAGGAAATATATGGCTCTGGAAACATAGGACCCTGGAAATCTATATCTTCACTGCTTAAGCTCAAAGCTCTACATATATTTTTAATATATATATATATATATAACCTTTAATTGCAACTGGATCAGTACAGCTAGCATTGTCCTGTACAGTCTTGTCCTGAAATGTTTTAATGTTGTTAATCTTTGTTACAGAATGAACTGAATGCCAAGTCTAACAGTAAACTTCCACAATCACCTGACACTCATAAAGAAATAAACATTACAGGTGGGTCATGCATTTACAAAGTCTTAGATAATAGGTTAAATCAAACCTGTGGAGATGTCACCATAAAATAATTTAGTCTCTAAAACCACCACGTTGAGCAACAATATGACAGTCCCATCAGAGGTGGTCAAGTTCAACTTCATATTGTAAGTAAAATGTTTTAAAACCCTTCCAGTACATATCCAGTACTCATGCAGAGACCAGTGGCTAAAGGAACCGCATACGTCTCCCTCATAATCACCAGGAACTATTGGGATAATCAAGAAATAACTCACATACTGTTGTTAGCAGTGTGAGTGGGAACATGAGGTTTGAGCATTTAGCTGCCAGTGGTTTGGCATGCAGGTGGAGGTTAATATTTACAAAGAGAGGACGGTCATGAACATAGAAGAGCAAACGTTTGTAGTAAATTCTGGCCGTTTGCACTGAGGGAAAAGGGCGAGATGTTACAATGAGAGATCTTTATCTTTACATAATCCTTTACAGAACAGACGCATGTGCAAAGTGAGTGGAAAGTCCATGCCTTTCTTAACAATGGCTTTCTGTTCTGCAAAAGCAGTGTGCAGACATGGGTCTTAGTTTTGTTGCAGGAATGAAAATGCAGTTTAAATGCATTCATTTAATTATTTGGAAAAACAGAAATGTGCTGGAAAAATAGCTCAGATATTCAGATTGCACTTTATGGTTTATCACATTCCAAATTTCTGTAATAATAGATTGTTGCGTAAGGATATTCCAGTTTTAAAATGGCCTGGGTAGCGAGAAAATTATTATTTCACGACATTATAATGTTTTAAAAAACATTATTAAAGTCTTGGAGAGGTAAACATAAAACTAGATAAGATTTTGTACTTACAATCCATTACAGTTAGAGTATGAATTACTCAATTGGGATTTAATTTAAGTGTTTTTAAGATGAATTCCACCAGTCTTTCAAAAATGAGTAATTCAACATGCAAATATTGTGAATCAATGGTTTTATGTGAAAATGCATTGCAAAGTAACTTAACAACTTTTCTTTACATGATGGTGAAAGAAACCAGGGGACATGATGTCTACAATGCAAATATAACTATTTACTATCTCCACAGTGGAAGACTTTCTGTGGAAGATTGATCATAGTAAAATATGTTGTTTTTTTCCTTTAAGTTGCATGTAATTCATGTATTTTATCAGGGTTAAACATTTAAACACTTTTCATCATTATTTTATTATAAATATTTCTGACTTGATAATTTTATCTATAATGACACGCTACATTTTACATTTCTCTGAATAGGTTTTATATACACAGTCGAGTCACATTATGATGTCCCTACTTTCGATGATGGCAGCGTTGTGATCTGGGGAATGTTTTGTGGCATTCTCTGAGCCCACCCATCCATGTGGAATACACTTTCAACCAATTAGCATATGAATCCATTCTTGCAGATCACATACACCTATACATGCTGATTGTCTTCCCTGGGGCGAATGGGAGCTTCCATCAAGACCACAGCTAGAAATGTTCGACATTTGTTGGAAGAGCTGATCAAGACCTTCAGACACTACACTGGATTCCCTTATTCCACAGACCACCTTGATTGTCATGTTCGCTTTATGAAGACTCCCCCACATGCCCTGCAGCAATTGTGGGATGTACTGCAGTCAGTACAGCTCCAGATACTGTGACAACCTTCCAGCACCTTATTGAGTCTAATCTCTAGTGGTGAGAAGTTTTGTGCAAAATAATAAGCACAGTCCTCCATTTGTCAACTTTTGGATTTTTCTCTACATACGTTACTATGGTTTTTATTAGCTCTTAAATTGTTATAACGTTCTCTGTGTAATAATTTGATACAGCCTTCAGGTAGTCACCTGTAGAGGTGAAGCTGCTCACCAAGTCCATCTTCAAATTTATACATTTAGAATGAAGCGCCAGACACAGAGAGAGCATTCCAGTGTGCTTTGCAGAGGCTACGACAAAGACAGGAGGCTTTCTGAAGACTCACATCATGACTTGCAAATATCGAAACTGCTAGATTCGGAGGAGACGAGAGCCGATCGATGTGCTTACGGTAAGTTATCAGAACTGTCAGTCCTCCAGACCTTAAGCAAACTGTAGTCTTTCAGTGTTCCTTAACTTAACAACCTGCTCTGCACAGCCCACATAGTGTAACTAGAAATTATAAGGGATAAATAAACTATAAGTTGAGGAGTGCTGGTCAATGTGTTTCGGGTACCATAATATTTGGGTGCGCTCGAAAATAAATTCATTCTCTATGGGAAGAAATCTATTCTTTTCTGAAATCCGTGCATCCGTTAAAAAAAAAAAAGCTGTATACAAGCCCAAATTCCACAGTCATACTGGACAAACTGGAGTTGAAATGGATTTGATATCTCGAAAACCGCAGTTATGCAGAGATCTGGCAGAAAACATAAAACGTTTTCTTTGCTTCGCACTGTATTGTTATCTGTTTTTGGTTTATGCTGGATTTTCAAGGTGTAGTAACCCAGTGTTTAAAACTTTTTATTGTGTTTATAATTCTAATTCAGTTCAGACTCTGCCTAATGTCACTATGTCTCCTGCGAAAACACTCTAATTATTCTTTTAATGTTGGTAACTACATTTTCCAATAATGACACAGCCTCTTGTTCAATTTTTTCTTTTCCGCCTTAAATGGTGCTGTGGTTACATTCTGGTGCCTGAGGCTCCTGCTGCACTCTTTGAAGAGGGACTGAAAAATTCAAACAGAAAGCTGGCAAATCAGTACGTTGTCACAACCTTCTAGAGTCCTCCATATGTTTCATTATATCTGCATGGAATTCCATAGAAATTTGCTAAGTTGGCAACAGATACACATAATTATCCATAATCATTATTTAGCAGCAACGTTGTGACTTTGTTCAGACGACGAAAAAATACCACCTTTTGACAATATTGTAGCAACAATGTAAGAAAGTAGACAACCTTGTGTGTTTGCTAGCATAACGTCTTCAGGCATAAGAACGTTACCAAAGCGCCATTTAAGGTGGAACGTTTCCAGCATTAAAATAATAAATAGAATCTGTTGATGGACTAAACCATGTTACCAGGGAGTCAGTACTGATATTATGCATAGTCTATCGTAAATTAACCTGCGTACAGGAGCTTGTAGCTTGCATTACTTAACAGGGCAGCTGTTTCTTTTTCTTACTTCTACTAGACACTACCACGCTGGCAAAGTGTGCTGTTTGTATGGTTTTTAAGGAGGCTGCCAGCTTAATGACATCATTTCATTACTCTGTTGCCTTAGCTTACATGTTGTAATGACATTACAGGTTTCATATTTCGATTCTTTAACGACCCCGTAATTCAGAGGATGCAGTGATGTTCTAGAGAAAAATGCTTACAGGACAAAATGTATTCGGTTTGTATTGATTACAACATTTGACAAAGGCAAGTTCTGAGAACTCTATTCTGTGATCTATTCTGTACAGGCTACTGTAGAAACACTGCAGGCTATAGCAACCTTTAGAAGGTGACCTGTTGCCGTGTAGATATAAAGGGCTTATATTCTAAGATAACCAAAACACAACTATCTGTAGTTACAGGTATTTATACATAAGTGAAAACGCGTTTGTATACTATATTCCAGTCCTGCTAACAGAGCCCCCTGAATCTTATACACTGCTACCAAAACAGCCATTTAGTAGAAAAACGTTCTGGAATTGTTTTCCACCTTAGTGCTTTAGTTGAAAAACAAACAAACAGATGGGAAGTGTGATAGTGGGGGGCATTTAATTGTATAAACAACTTGTAGAAAAATTATCATTATGTTTCTAGAGGATAAACCAAGTTTGTGTAATCCCCTGGGTAGGCTTTGATAGAGTTTTAAGACATTTGAAACATTTCTCACCTTGTATACCAAATTAATCCTATTTGTTATGAAGTTGTATCCCTGTTTATTGTTATGGTTCCATGGTAGGACATATAACATTTTTTGCCACTGAGTCTTCTGTAAATCAATGGAGCGGACCAGAGATCCAGGCAGTGCAGTACTGCTGGGAAAGTGAGAATGGGTGTAGGACAATGACTCACTGATCTCATCTGGCCTAGGCAGACCACCGGGAATAGAGCCTGCTTAGTGTTAAACCTTTGCTGGGTGCCTTTCGTAACAGACACAGTCAACAGGACTGACAGTTAAAGCCCTCAGAAAGCATACAACAGCTGCAGAACTGACCACGGCCAGGCCTTCACTCTCCACCCACTTATGCCTGTGGTTGTAAGCCGTTTAAAGTAAAACAAAAAAGTTGTTCTGTTCTGCATAGGCTTTGTGAAATTTAAGCTACAAAAGTAAGCCAGTTTGTAAAGAGTGATTTGGAGGGAAAAGAGAAGATGTGGATCAGTCCTTTTCCAGAAACACTAGAGCTCCTGTATTGCAGGTTTATTGGCCGTGGCATCTGACTTAAACGGAGACACTCAAGGACATGTTAGTACATGTAATAATGAGTAACTATCACTGCCCTCTCTCTCTCTTTCTCTCTCTCTTACTGATAATGCAATTAAGTGGCTTTTGTTTTTTTGCTAGGTTGTGGCATTCCAGGAAGTAGATATCCTGGCATCACTGTGTGTCTACATGAGACACACCACAAAACGTCAAGTCCTGCAAAAATACCCATCATATCAAAAGTAAAAGCAAGTCAAAATTAAATAGAAGTAAAAAAGGATATTCATTAGTTTCACTTCATCTGTACAACTGTTTTGTTGTTTTTGGATTTCCATTATTTTATTAAACATGCCAGAGAGAAGGCTGGATTAACTAGGCTTCATTCATTACTCCCACAACCGTACCACTACAGAAGTAGATCTTTAGCACAGCAGTAGTCAGAACTGTGAGAGACACTTAAGTGGTATTTAGCTGGACACATAAACATTTATTCTTTGTTTATATTCCAAATGTCAAGCTCACTTAGTAGCAGTTTGTATCATTTAGTAAAATATGAGATTTGGGAATGACTTTTTATGATTTTGTCAATATGAAAGGAAACACCACAACGGTGTATAATTGAAAGGGTGACCATCTCTGAAAGAAAAAGTAACAAGCAATGATCAGATCAGGGAGGAGATCTTCCTCTCCCTGTGATCCAGAAAAGTTCAAGCTGTAAAAATGGGAAGGGTCTAAATGGTCTGGATAGTTTTATAGTTTTATATGAAGACAAAGCAAACAGGTTAGCGCTTTACAATCTTATATTTAATCCCTCACGTCACATATAATTTCAAATACACCCTCTAGATGTTGGGAAATATGTACAGTGCTTACTTTATTGTGCATTTATACAAGTACTGCAATACTACATGGATAGTTAGCCCACTTTGTTTTAATTGGGCGAAGTGAACATAATTATATTTGGTCAACAGATACCTTTAATAAACTGTCAGTAAAGAGGACATTGGTTTGACCACACTGATAGTGTTTCACTAGCACAAAGATGGAACAGGAACAAGTGTAAACACAGCATCCCATAGCTTTTCTTTGCAAACAGTACAATCACGCAACACCTTTAAGAAAGGTAAAGAATGGGGCTTGCATTACAGAGGATGTCATTCAGAACCCAGTGAGACTGTAAATATAGTAAAACCAGGGTGGAGAACAGTTCCTGTACAAATATAAGTTATTACATATGCTGAGAGCCTAAGTGTGCTATTTCTCACAGTAACAAGTAGTTGTGGAACATGTGGGAAACATGGGTGACCGATTTCTCCTATTTACCAGTTTCACATAGGAATGGCAGCCTGGATCGGAGGAAACAGCATTACTATTACAACCATTTCTCCAGCCATGATGTGGAGAAGGTGATATTTACAAGGATAGTTCTCATTTTGTGCAGTACCATTCCAAGAAATGGAGCCACCTTTGCTTAAATACTAAAAATACCTGTGTATGAATCTACTTCTGTAAAAAAGGCACATTAATTTTCCCCAAAAAAGAAGATTTCAATACATTTTCAACATACTGATGCTGTTGGAACAAAAGCTTATGGCTCCATTGTTTCAGGTTTTGAGGTCATTTAAAAATGCCTGTAGGCCTCTACCTTGTATATGCATTTCATAACGAATGGATCTAAAGTCTGGTTACATTAACTTGCATTAAAAGTAAAATATGTTGTTTCCGTCTTTTGTAAGGTTACTATTTTTGAAAATCAAGGTTTTATTTAGACAACAGCGATACGTAAGGTTTTTCAGTCCTGACGCACACTTAGTGGCTGTCCGTGAAGCTATCTAAGAGAATGCCAAGAGTATGCAAAACTGCATCCAGACCTGTTTCAAAGCTTCACTACTATTTTCATAACAAACCTTCTTTGGTAGCTAGGTTCAAACCTTTACTGGTACCGCGTGTAAACAAAAAAACAACAACACAATTTTGTTGTAAGTGGAAACTGTGGCAATCCCCCTGCGTTCAGTCCCAAATCTTGGGTAAATTCTCCAGGATTCTCCTGCGGTGAGATGGGTTGTTTACTCCAGAAGCACGCAGGTCCTCGTCAGTAATGCCACTGTAAAGTTACATCACCACAGCAGTTACATCACCACATCTGCACTGTTAGATACGGATGTAATTCCACACTAAAACAGATTTTCTGTAATGAAGGCCTACTAACCTGTTGCTCCACTGTAAGACTAGGCTAGAAAACTGACCCTGCATGCTTCAGCACTGATCACAGTTTTTTTATTACTTAGCCCTGGTTGGCAACCATGAGCAAATATCCACACTACAGTCTGAACATGCTTAATCATGCACTAAACTGCAATGGCAATCATGTTTTAGAATTTAAAGATTCCATTTACTCTAAGCTCAGGCATAATCTGCTTTAGGATACTGACTAAATACATTTTCAGCTCCACTCCAGGGTTTCGGATACAACAAGTAACGAGTATTCAGACACTTCTGTTGTTCTGTATATAAATAATTATTTATAATTATAGTTATAATAACGTTGTTCTAGTTCCTAAATCAAAAATAATTATGTGGCATATTTAGCAAGAGAGGTGCTAATAACCAAGAGCCTGACAACATTTTGCTCGTATTGGGGTGGCCCATTTAGCAGATAATCAAACAGCTGCTCGCAAAGACAGACACTTCATAATTAAAATATGACCAGCCCAAAATTAGCAAGTGATCACCCACTTTTTATATAAAAGATAGGAGAAAAAAGTTATTGTGATGGTTAGGGTTAGGGTTTTATACACTATTAATTGAAATTCAGTGAAATGCAACTTCCTACATTTTCACCTCTTCACAAACTTGCTGTTTTTAAGCTGAAACATACGAGGTGAATAAAAAAACTAGGCTAGCAATGTTAGTTGGGGTAACAAACTATAAACATTTGTCTGTTTATCTTAAAGATAAACAAATCTAATGCCTCATGTGATTTACATCTACTGTGCCTTTATGTGGATAGCAGCTGTGGATAGCGCACAAGCATCTCAGAATCAGTAACACTGATTTGAACCTATAGGCACATGGACTACAACAGCAGACGTTTACTTCAGTTTCCACTTTTGTTAGTCAAGAACAGAAAGCTGTGGCTGCAGTAGGAACAGTTACAGACTGGAAAAAAATAGCCTGCTCTGATGAATCTTGACATACAGGTAGGGTCAAAATTTGACATCAACTGCATTACTCCACACCCAACCTGCCTTGTCTCAACAGCCCACGCTGGTGGAGGTGGTGTAATGCTAAATGGAATGTTTTCTTTAGGCCCATTAATGCCAATAGCAACCACTGCTTAAGTGATTATTTGAGTACTGTTGCTGACCGTGTGCATCCTTTATGGTTACAATTTGCCCATCTTTTACTGGACACTTCTAGCATTATGGAGATGTCATCTCAAACTGGTTTCATAATCGTTCATGTCTTCAGTAGTCTTCCCAACTACTGAATCTGAATCCAATAGGACACCTTTTTACAGATTTACAGCATGAAATTACACCTGGAAATATGCAGTAACTGCACTCATGTCAACATGAACCAGTAATGTTTCCAACATCTTGATTGTATTAGTTAAAAACATGGCTCACTGTAACCCTGGCATGTTTGTTCTGGCGTACAGAAATATAAAGCAGAGGGGAAGGCACTAGGTTGGTGTGATGCTTGCTTTACAAAAATACAGCAAGAGAGCAGAAACTTTGAGTTTCATAATTTCTCATATGGAATATACAGTGATAAATAATGCGTATGTAAACTTTCTATGTGGTCAATGTAGATAACGCACAGTCCACATTTACTTGGTATTTATATACGAGATTAGGTGCTTCATTACAATAGTCTCCTCCAAGTATTTTCAGTTTTGTGAAGGAAACTCCACTTTAATCTATTTTTAAGCCCTGAAGTGATACTGTACCTGCTCAGTAAAGCGCAACAGCCACTTATCAACACCAAAAGTTTAGTTAGTAAATCTGCCTTCTGTGTGAAATGTGAAGCTCATATACGCACTAGAAGTACATTAAATAACATAAAGTGTCTGAATACTCATTTCCCCTCACTGCATATCCTGTCCCAGCACACCAAAAGCAGCTTAGGAAGAGCTTACATTAGCTGGATGTGCTGGGTCACTGTGGGCATGAGTAGTGTGAATGTCCTCGTCAGTGCAGTTTCCTCACCTGAAGTAATCCAAGTCATCCCAGCCATTGAGACTAAGACCCTGAGTGTAGCGCTGCAGCCCCAGAGTACTTAGCAGTTCCCGCACTGTCTCTGGAGCTCCACGTAAAACTGACACCTGCGCACACCAACACAAGTCACGTCATCGCCCATGTACACATAAGCACTACAGCAGCATCACAAATCTGGTTACGTATAAACATTTATGGTGAAATTAGCAAGCTCTGTATCCAATGACAAACGGCAGCACTTCATAATTATATACTTAATAGATAATTACAACACTATGCACTCCAGTTTTATACAGTTGAAGATTTTGCTCAATTTACCTCTTTCTCCCAGCAATAACTGGCTTCCGACGCTAAAGCATAATCATGGCCATAATGCCTCAGATGAATGGACCTGTTACTTAAGGGGTATTTTTGTTCTGCTGGCATGAAGTCTACCTCACTCAGTGATTTGGCAATCTGTAGGGCAGTGAGGGAGTTATCTCCTGAAGCTGTAGGTGGGTGTTCCACCACCCAGGGAACAGAGGCCTCGCAGTGAAGAACCCTGTTGGATTTGTATGGGTACAGCTTCGGTCCGTTGCACACTGGCTGCTCTTGGTGCACCCTAGGATAGTCTTTCTTTACCATCTCTTTGTGTGGTTTTTGCATATCTCGTGCAAAAACGGAATGATTCATGTACGCGTTCCCCACTTTTTTGACAGGCAGTGCCGATTCCTGAGTTAAACACGCTCTCTGAATTTGTGACTGAAAAGAAGGATTTGAAGACGTGCTGTTGTTTTGGTTTAGGGAAGGGTCCGGTCCAGGGAAGAGCTGGTAGGATGAAGTATGTTGAGGGGTCAGTTGGGTTGGCCGATCACAAGGCGGCGTATAAGGCGGCAGAGAGCCAGGAATTTCTATTTCCGTGAAGTCAGACCTGCGGGCAGCTCTCCGGTCACGGCTATGCGCCCCTGTGACTTTGGGAAGCTGAATCGCTGAGTCTCTGGCCCACATGCAAGGCTCCTTGGGCGAGGGGTCCTCCTCTATTTTTCGCAAAATAGGAACACCTTCAAAGATGAAGTAGGCTGGGTTAGTGTAGCTGCTGGGAGCTGCAATGCGAGAAGCTGAGGGCACTCTGGAACAAAGACAGAAGACAGAACGGTCAATGTCAAAGGTCATGTAGAGGGAGAGGTTATGAGGTAAGTGAACAACCAGAACAGCAGCTTAAAGTCATACATAAAGGGCTCTAGGCAACTGTTTTCATTTGCCATCAACAAAAAACAAACTACTCACTGACTGGGGGCTGCATGTATGGGTGGAGGAGACCAAGGGCCCTTAACTGATCCCTTATCATCCATCTCAATGCAAAACCACTCTGTAACAGACAATTAAACACCCAGTTTATTCCAAGGGGGTGTAAAAATAATCAAGCTGTCTTGGTTTAAAGCGTGGGGCTTACGGAGAGAGTGGCACACTCACACTCAGCGTTCTGAAGGCCTCAGGATGCATCTGGACAAGGTCTGTCAGCAGGGAGCCAAAAGAGGAAGCCATAACAGATAAAAGAGAAAGCAGAGCAGAAACGGCAGAGGAACCAAAAGAGGAAGGGCCATACAGGGTGCACAGTGAGCAGGTCGAATATAAGGAAGCGATAGAGGACTGAAAAAAAATGAATGAGGAGCAGAAAAGACAAGAAGCTAACTCACCATAGATCCTCTCCCGGGTTCTGCGCCTGTTTGGTGGAACATAGACCTTAATTTGACCTCGGATGGAGCCCATCTCTTCACCTCTGTGAGTCAGGCATGTCTCAAATGACTCTGAGGAGCTGGTTATTACCGACTGCAGAGCCACACAGCACTCACCTGGAACACAGACAATGCCACAAACATCCTATTACTGCAAACCAAAGAAAAGTGTCGCAACTACATTTCTAATGAAACTGTCTTAAAACAAAAAGAGAAACCACTGATAACAAACCATATGACTCAAAGCCATCACATGACTTCACAGAAAGTAGCAGGTATTGGTCCCGAAGAAACTCCATATCTGAAACAAGTGGATGAAGCTGAAGAAAAAGAAGGAGAGAGGGGGAGAGAGGGAAAGATAAACAAATTGTTCCAAATAAAATAGAAAAATACTAATGTTTTTCTTATAAAGTTTTTATTTATTTTAGTTATACAATACAATAGAATACTGGGTTAAATCCTTCATTTTCATTCATTTGTTAGTGTCAGGAAGAATGAAAAAAAAAGAAATCAAGTGGCAACAACTAAACACAATAATGTTTTCATCATGTAGTGTGTTTTCCTTTTGCATTTGCAGAAGATGGATTACATAACATTTTATGGTGGATTACATTATATTTTACATTACAGTTTTAATTGTTATTGGCAGACAGTCTCGTTTTAGAGGTTAATAGAATTTTCTGCTTCATATGATCTGGTAATCCCAAACCTATTATATATTCAGAAAACTAAGATCTGGAATCTGGAGAGGAGAGTTTATTGTTGTCAGAACATTATCAGTTTATCACGTTTTCAGTTTCTCTGTTTATTGCGTACATTTTCTTTGTTTTTTTGTTTTCCCAGTAGCGTTTCTCAGTAAAGACTTTCTAACAACTGCACTTTCTTTCAGTTGAAGCGTCTTTTCACAGCTTTTAAAGATGAACACTTTAAGTCTTGTTTATTGAATGATAACACTTTCATGATTAACGTGGTCTTGCACAGATGCTTTTCTTTGCAGAAAGGAGCCCATCTTCAAGCCTCTGGATGGGTAGTCAGCTGGATTCATGGCACTGCTGACTCCACTGGGTGGCTTTAAAATCTTTAGGATAGATGATACAAGGTTTTCTACAAAACTTTGAAACCTTGTTGTCTCGTTGTAATGTACTTCAGTAACACAGTACAGTTTGTCCGAAAGACTGAATCTTCAACTTCATCCTTCCTGCCATAGTGGCTGCAGTAAGTTCTATGTGTGGGACAGATACTGTGTTTAGTAGGGCAATGTGGGGTTTACCCATGACAAATACGCAGTGGACTTGACCAGAGCTGTTTCTCAACAAGAGGTAACTTACTGTGCCATAGCCATCTTTCCTTGAAGCTTGAAGCATCTGTCTGTCTCAAAGCTTTCCAGTAGATGGAGATCTTTTAGCCAATCCATCCACCAACATGCAAGGCTATCTGGGATGACCTCATCCCAACCCAGCTTCATTTTGCAGCGATCCTAAAAAATATTTGCTTGCTGTACTACAGGAGCTAAAATTCCAGTTGGGTCATAGATAGAACTGACAGTTTCCAGAATTCCTGTCCTGCTCCAAGGTTGTTTCTATATGATGATCTTTAAGACATCAGATTGAGCACACCACATTACACCTAGTGCCCTTTCTATGGCTCTATGGCTTGATCCAAGTCAAGGTGTCTCACTTTCCTCCTTAAGAATTTCAGCAAGTACAGCACAACTGTTGCTGAACCACTTGGTTGATCTAAACCCTCCATTTCCACAGATGTTGCAAAGATCATGGTACATAGACACTGCACTTTCTTCAGTCATAACAGATCTAAGAAAATCTTCAACAAACAAGTTGTGCAAGACTGCATCAACTACTTCTTTATGGAAGTGATCTCTATTGTCTTCTGCACACTTTCTTGGTGCAAAGCTGGCACAGCTTGGAGAAGATGTTGCACCAAAGAGATGCACAACTTTATGTGTTCCACCAGGCCTTGAGAGATTTCACCTTCAGACCACCAAAGGAATCTGAGATGGTCTGAGTCCTCTGGTGGCAGCTTCACCTGGTGAAACATAGCTTTAATGTCAGCTACAAGTGCTACTTGCTCCATTAGTTTTGCTGGCTGTGAGACAGGATCAATGAACCTGTGCTCTTCTCTGGACATGTCCAGCTGTTCCTCTTGGTCACATTCAGGAAAGTCACAATGAAACTGCTGTTTCCACAGATCATCTAACATAGCAACTGATATTTGATTTGATGTCGCTACGATTTGATCGCCTCTCATGTCTACAGCAGTATCTTCTCTAATAGGCCCATTGACAACCCAGCCCAATATGATCCACACTGCATACCGGCCATTGTTCACACTGCTGATGATCTGCCATATTTCCATTTGGTACATTTGTCCCAGTCGGCAACCGTATTTCTGCATCAGTCTTTGGAAGTTGCTCCCGCTCCAAATAAGGCCACTTATCCACATCCTTTTGCAAAGGAATGTTTTCCTTGCCACCGTTCTTCAATACAGAAACTTGCAGAGCTGCTGGGGTCCAGAAAAGCATAGGTTTTTGTCACCTTGCTGCCCTTCCTGGTCTTGACATGAACATGTACGATGGCAAGAACGCAGTCAGCATTGTTGTTCCCAAGACATTCATTCGCCTCTGTCTCAGCATTTATTAACCCACTTGTGACCGGGCTTCTCTTCTCCATGACCTTTTTTGTAGGAACATGCTTTTCTTTGTGCTTTATATACAGTAATATGGGATGCATCAATGAGCACACGTTGCAACTGAGCTTCTCTTTTCATGTCTTACTCATATGGCCTTGCTTTAGGCACCCAAACACAAATCTTTGGATCACAGGAGGCTGATCTTCTTTGATCCTTGTGGCAGAAGAGACATGGTTTAGTAAATGCACTGGAGCTGTTGCCAGCACTGGCAGGGACTGATTCCTTTTCTGGTTGAGCTGGTTTCAAGGCTGTTCTCAGGCACCACACCTGTCGTGAAACTTTTCAGGGCTTTGCCCATACTGGGTGCCTCCGACTGTCTTCTTGTCACAGCAGTGTATTTTACATCCCCAAACATGGGATGCAAGGAAATTGTTGTTTGTTTGTAAATTAAATTAACCAGATCCTCGAACTTTGCTCTCTTGTTCCACTTTTCCTGAATGTCACAAGCTGTGCCTCGCCAAGCCAGCTTTGCAATGACTGCACGCATATTTACATTGTTCACCTCTTCCATATAATCCATGTGTTTCACGACATTTAGACATCCAGTGAGAAAAAGTGCATAAGGACGCAGCGCCTCTTTGTCTTCAGGTTTGACAGGAGGCCAACTTAGTACCTGCTCTACATAGGCCATTGAGATCTTGTAGTCATCTCCAAAGTGCTGCTTTAACAGCCTATTTGCTTCTCTATATCTATGTCTGGTTTCATATGGAGACATCCATCCTTCCATCCATCCATTAACTGCCGCTTATTCCTGCTAGTCGGCTCACCGGGGGGCTGGAGCCAATCCCAGCGTCATCGGGCGAAGGCGGAGTACATCATGGACAGTTCGCCAGTCCATCGCATGGCCAACACCCACTCACGACTCACACCTACGGGCAATTTAGAGTGACTGATCAACCAATCATGTATGTCTTTGAACATGTGGGAGGAAACCGGAGTACCCAGAGGAAACCCACTCAAGCACAGGGAGAACATGCAAACCATATGGAGACAACTTTAAACTAATTTTCTAGGTTGTCCACTCGTGTGGACATAAAATGGAGTCTGTCCTTGCTACTGTCTGCTCTGTCTTCCACACAATGTTTGAATGCTCTAAGGAAGATCTTGAACTCCAAAGGATCCCCTCTTTACATTGGTATATCCAGTGATGTAAGGTAGTCAACGTCTGTTGGTTCATTAGCAGTGCTGTGACTTCTGACGTTCTGCCGATGCATGAATTCATTCCATCATTTGGACATTGAAATGGCCATTGGGAGCCCTTTGTATTGGATTCTGCTAAGGCTGTCTGTAACTTGATTTTCTCCTTTTGGGCTTTTAACTGACCTTCCTTCGATTGCTTGCCTTTGCTTCAAGGTAGCTGCTCTTGCTAACGATGCAGCTTGTTACAAAACAAAATATATATTCAATCCTATACAACTGAAGAGAAAATTATTAAAGTACATATATTAAAATATGGTTAATAATATTTTACATCTAACTATCAAACCTATATGAGTTTGCTATCCCCAAACCATTAACATTCATATTACATTATTATCAACTATAACAGCTTCCACTCTTCTCCTGAACTCCTCAAACCATGTCTTTGTGTACATCACTTTAGGCCCAGGGGAACAGTCAAGCTGGAACAGGAATTTGCCTTCCCCAAACAGATGTAGAGTTGGAAGAATAGTCCAAAATGCTTGTTACATCCCTAGAACGGATGTTTTGCTTTCCTTTGTTGCCATAACTAAAAAACTCCAATTAAGAGTTTCAATTAAAAAGCACTGCTAACCTTAAAGAATGTAAATGCTCGCCTCACATTTACCAAAACACCTTTATGGGACTAAGCCTTTTGGAATAATGTACTGTGTACTGATAAATCGACAGTTTTGTTACGGTGGAGTAAAAAACACAGCATTCCACAATAAGAAAATCATATCAGCAGTCAAACATGGACGAGTAATGTGGAGATGCTTTGCTGCTTTAGGGTCTGCGCAACCTCTGATAGCTGACCATTCCTACTTGAAAGACTTCCAATGTGGCTGTATTAAAGAAATTGCGCAAAGGAGAGTGGAAGAATGGGCCAGAATTCCACCACAGCAAAATGATTTGACTGATCTTGAGTTGTGTGGTTGCAGTTGTTCCTGCCTAAGCTGGTCTAAGTTGGGGGGCAAGTAATTTTTCACATATGTAATATGTATAAAGAAATCTTTCAGTAAGTAAAATGGTTATTAGAAAATATTCTAGTTTCCTGATGTCCTCATAGTCTTATATTACATGTTGTATAAGGATGTGAAACCATTTAGGGTGACAAATATGCAAAAATAGTGGAATTTGGGTTTTGTACACTTTTCAAGCACCTTTCACTGCATTTTCTTAACAAAGAAAAGTGAAAACCCTAATCGTGATATGTATCTGAACCTTAGGAAGCTGTCTGGAAGACCAGCCCAATTTGAGGAACCCTGGCACCTCACAGCTCTGCGAGTCATTCTCCAGGGAGCGACGTGGCTCTGTACAGGAAGAGGGGAAAAAAAGAAACACGGTACTCCCACATGTATCTTATGACCAATTGACATTTTAACAAAAGACAGACTTTAACATGAAAATGGTGAAAAAAGGCACCTTCTAGACAGCGAGAGTAGAACTCGATGAAAAACTTGGCCTTGCTGGCAGTTTTCACTATGGCCTCAACCGTCTCCAGTTCAATCCACGCCCGATCAGAACATGAGTTTGAATCTACCACCAAAACAGAGACAGATGCTTTTGTTCACCAAGAAAGTAGAAGAAATCACTACGAATGTTGTCAAGGCAGCTGTCCATTTTAAAGAACTGTTCTATAGTACGTCATAGAGTTTATTCAGCTTAACCTCAATGTCCAAACTAATCAGCAAACCCCTTTTTTTAAATGCCTACTTTGATATGAAGCTAAATTATGAACAAATACACTGATGGTGTTTCTCAGCATCGTTGACAAATCAAGAACCGAGTTGCAGTAAAGGAAATGTCCTTTAAAAGTGTGTGCTCAGCAGCCTCCTGAAAACCTCATGATTCATTGCAAAATGAGGAATAGGGCAACAACAGTGTTCAAGAGATGCAAACTGAAGGAGAGCCTGACAGTGTTACTGCTTACAAACCTTGTCTAGGAAACTGTGCAGTCACTCCGACTTGAAATGTAGCAAAAACAGGAGAGTGATCACTGGTGAAGATGTCATCGGTGCAGCCTAAAAGAAACGACTGAAATTGAACATTTTACCAAAGAAAAACAATACACTGTTACTACCACAATACAATACACTACCATACTTATATATACTTTATATTCATGCATCACTGCATAGGACTCACAGTTGTTCTTGCACTATGTGTAACTTTGCTGAGGAGGACAAATTGTGTAGAACTGCTCAGTTTCAGAACCAAAAGACATACAGGATATGACTCTGATGGAGGACCACAGACCAGTTTTGTGGCCTGTACAAACATATCCTAAGAATACCTTTAGAGTTCTTCTGTTATTCATTCAGGAATGCCACTGAAATAACAGTCCAGTGTTTATATTTGTTCCCTTCAAGGTTTAACACTAACTGACAGACAAATTGTCCGTCTGGTCGCCACCCTACAAACACTTGTGCTATTTCTGAGAAGCTGATGGCTTTAGTTGGATGTCAGTGAGGCAAAGATCAAAAAAAAGTTATCCAATATTATATAACACAAGCAAGTATTGGATGCTTTAGAACTTATATTTAAAAAAAGGGCAGTAAAATGGGCTGATTCTAAAATCCTTAAGCTGTTATGTTACAGTCACACACTAACATATTAGCCCAAAATTTACATGCAACAACTGAGCAACAGCAACAAAACTGACAGACTATGTGGAGAAATCTGTAGTTCCAGGCTTTGAAGGGGATGTCAGCACTTTTTGCCACACCTTGCCAAAGAACTGAACTGTCAGCGGATCTGGTAGGTGATCTTTAAACGAAGCTGTGGTTGGCTATTCGGCAGCTTCTTAACTGAATGTTCAGTTCCACAGTAAATGCTGCAGTTTGTACAAGCGCCAGAGTGCAGAGTGCAACTGCAGCACTATTTAAGGTGGAACAAGAAATTTTCAAAAGAAGCTTGAAGACATGATCCTGGACAATATTATATATATCAAAAGTTGTAGTTTGCTCTCTGGACACTTAGTTTCACTCTGGATAGCAAGCAGGCTTCTGACACTGAAGAGACTTGTAAGCAGTAGCCATGCTTTGTAATGTTAACCACCTTTTGAAGGTTAAAGCAGATCACGTTAAACCAAATGGTTCCAAGTTAGCCAACAATTTTAAGTCACTCATGTTAGCACAGCTAATTACAACCCCACAAAGTTGACATGCTGTGTAAAATGTAAATAAAAAGAGAATGCAATGATGTGCAAACTATGCCCATTCTAAATTCATTTTTAATTGTTCCAGACAACTGCGACAGCGCTGTGTTAAACACCACTTCTTTTAACAACACTCTGTTAGAAAGTGCATAAGTGGTGCCTTTACAGATGTGCAAGTTACGCATGCCATGAACACTAATATGCCCCATTACCATCACAGATGCTGCCTCTTAAACTGTGTGCTAATAACAAGCTGAATGGTCCTTCTCTTCTTCAGTCTAGAGGACGAGGTGTCCATGAACAGACCAGACTAGACAAGCATACGGACTACTAATTAAAATATTTAACTAAGAAAAATAAAATAAAATACAATAAATAGGATGAAAAAAATACATGGTTTCTTCCTTGCATGGTTTTATTTTGCATTTGTGGACGCGGCAACGAAATGTGTTCACAGAAAATGATGTTGGGAAGTGTTCCTGAGGCCACGCAGAGTTCTCACTACAGAATTGCGCCTGTTTTTAATGCAATGTTGTCTGAGGACCTTAAATCACCTCCAGCCAATATTGGTTTTCAGCCTGCCCTTTGCATACAGAGACGTTTTTTAGCTATTTTACCTTAAAACATTATTATTTCTGTGTTGTGCTATTTGCCTGCACAGTCTGTCACAGGGTGGTAAACTCCTCCCCATCTTTACTCTCTGACATGCTCTTTTAGACATTAGACATCTTATAGCATTAGACAACTTTACCTTATTTTGACTCTGTCCCAACTTTTTTGAAATGTGTTGCTGGCCTTCAATTACTACATATATACTACATATATATATATATATATATATATATATATATATATATATATATATATATATATATATATATATATATATATATATATATATATAATTGTTAAAACAATTTTTGTGGTATTTTTATTTAAATATAAAAAATGAAAGCATTCTGTTTTTATTTACAGCATCCCAGCTTCTTTGGAAACACGGTTCTAACAAGGGTTTATTTTATTTTCCTGCCTTTGTCTTTTTTATCATCATTCTGTGTGGTTTCTTGCTGTAAACCAACAAATTAAAGCTCAATAAATGATTCATAAGCCCACTAAAAAGAAGAAAAACAGCTTGGTTCTTTATAGGGCCAAATCATAGGGTGTACATCAGAGAACAAATTAAAATTGATAAATGCATTACATGACACCTTTAACACAGTTCGACAAAAGTCTTCAGCAATGTAGTACACGTATACTGTAGTTTAACATACCATATGAGGTACAAGTAATATGAGTTTCTGGGTAGGATTTCCACAAAACACGGTCACACCATGAAGGCCCATTCACTCGCACCTGAGAACAAACAGGAGAAAGATGGTGTGACCATCAGCTGTATGTTTGTGTACATTAGGCTATAAGAAGCTGTCCTAAAAGAAAATCCCATTCCTTTCACTGACACTGCATCTGCTGGAAACATTAGATTGTACAGCCCTGTTACCTTAAAGAGTACATCTGCTCCCCTCATTTAAGGATCATGAGCACATAGGCATTACTCAACCCAATTTTAGAAGGCATGACACTTGAAATAACATGACTGTGGTTCAACCCTAGTTTTGAGTTTAAGTCACTGAACTTTATTAACAGTGCATGCTTATCACCATTAACATGATCGGCCACACTGTTTCTTATTGTCTGGCTACAGTGTAGGGGGCTTATGAGGAAAACATCTGCTATCACTAGTGGGGTGTAAAATCAGCCACTTTTCTCAGTAAAGATATCTGGGAGAAGAGCAGGTACATGTGTTTAATCTATGACTGCATTCTGACTTGTGATTGAGCAATATCATCTCATGCCTAATAGACCAACCAGGAAATCAAATATTTACCTGAAGTTTTGTTTGTTATAAGTCATACATTAAATAACTTTTATTTGATATTCAGTTTCACATCTATTTAATTTTGTGATTTATTTTTCTGGTCTATTTCGATGTGGCCTCAGTGCCGTGACTGAAAATTAAATGTGAAAATACTGATTACATCACCTTCCTTACAGTATCGTAAATTATCCCAATGAATTGCATCGTAACGCCTGTATCATGACACGCATCGTATCACCAGGTTCTTAACAATATACAGCCCTAATATTGAGTATCATGAAAATTTCTTCTGGAAGACCAGCAAAACTACACCAAAAGTATGTTTAGCTGTAAAGAAGCAGTTATTAAGGAAAGAAAAATAGAGGAAGAAATACATTGTTTACTGAATTTGTTTGGGAAATGTTATAGGCAGAACATGCTCAAAATTTGAAAGATTAAACCTCAGCTATGTGGAAAAAAAGGAAAAGTAAACAGACTAAATACAGAGAAAAATATATTGTGTTTAGTTAAAGTTCCTGTGTAACTCTGCCCTTGAATATATACAGTATGTTTTTCCAGATGCTTGTTCTCCAACTATTTATTCTATTAAGTGTGGGTCAGAAAGGTCACATAAATGATAAACCATATAAACAAGGTCATAATTCAGTCTCTGCATATTTTAATGTAGATGTAAAATTATAAGAACAACACACAAAGCAGACTGAGAGACTGAAGTAACTGAAATGAAGAAAGTTCTACCCCACTGGTCTTGTATTTCTGCCATAGGTAGCAGTCTCTGGAGCCACGCTCATACCGGTAGGTGGGTGGAAATGTGATCTTCTCTTCCTCTGAATAGGGAGAAAGCGTACATAAACAGAAACCCCTAAGCACAAACACAAGCACGACAGTACATATGCACATTACATTGATTTTAGTGTAGAGTGTAAAGGAGATCCATACTGAAGCTAAAAAAGGCCTTTCTTTTATGACGCTCTCGAGTCAGCTGATCCGCACACATCAGCTCATCAAACTCCCGTTTGGAGACATGCTTTAGAATCTCCTGTATAAAAAAAGAGAGTCAGAGGAAAAAGGTGTTGATGTCAGAAACTGAAAACAAATGCATAACCTTACAAATCAACAGGAAGTCTGTTCTGAAGTTCAAAGGAGACATTGCTGTGATGAATAAATAAAGAGTACATAAATAAAGAATACATAAAGAGACTGGCATGCATAGACTTTATCATTACCAGTATAAGAAATCGATTGGAATGCAAATAGCTTAGAGTAGAACACATGTGTAACCTGAACGTCAAGGTCCAGGCGGTAGTTGAGGTCACCACACCAGAAGAGATGTGTGAAACGCAGGCTGATGTCAAAAGCACCAAGCTGCCGGTCCCCTAAGGACAATAGTCTGAGGATATCTTGGAAGTTCTGGTTCCTCCTGGAATGCAACAAAGAAAGAAACTGTTTAAAAAACGGTGCAGTAGTGCTGCTCAAATCAAAACACATCCCCTTAAAAACACAACAATTTCATACCACAAGGGTTCCAGCCACAGGCTTGGGCGACAGCTCTGCTACACCAGGTTAACTTTAGTAATTATAATGATAAAAGAAAACAGCATTTGGGTATTACACCAACCTCTATGTGCCTGTTATAGGACAGTATTAGAATTTTTTTTCATTTTATGACTACTTATGCTTTATGTATTGATCACATTTATCATTGTCATTTGCAGTTGGCACTATTAAATTCCACTACACAGCTAACTTTCAAGTTAAGGTCTGCATGATGACTTTACTTTCCACTTTATAACAACTGCATTATCTCTGTTATTATACTATTTTTTAAAGACATTCTATTTGCTGTAAGTTATGTGAACTTTTCAGTTGGCATAGCATTTGGTATGACGTCACTGAGCACATCACTTATATGCTACTTAAAATTTCAGCACCCCCAAAGTCACTCCTGCAGCCCTGCTTAGCACATTAGTGTAAGCTTTAGAAACATGAATAAACAGGAAAGGACATTGCTTTAAAACGGGACTGGATGTTGTCTGATGTGAAACGGGACACGGATGTGGGTGCGGGTGAATACCGGAGTGCTTTCTCACTGCCGGAGGTCAGGTGGCAGTTGACGAAGCCCATAGACGTGCCCTTAAAGAGGAAGGAGATGCCCACAGCCCCTTTGTTTCCTGCAAGAATTCAGACAAAAACAGTGCCGCTTCTATAAACGTCTCAAGGTTTAATGGTCTGTTTCTTCTCCCTTGCCATGTTTGGCTGCTGGCCAAGAGGGGCTGAGGAGGAGAACTGAAGTGAGAGAGAGAGCAAAAGACAAAGAGAGAGAGTTCATGTATATGAAAGTTTGCGTAATGGCTGTACCAAGTGTATTCCCTAGGCCCGTCTTTACACTGGCTGTGTTTACTTGGCTGATGCGTCCCTCATGTTCTGGTCTCACAAACACAGCCAGTCTGATGTTCCACAGAGACTGCAGTGCCACCTGCAGGTCATTGAAAGAAAGCACAGGTTTAGAGCAAAATAAGACAATCAATTTAATAATCAAAGTCCAGTCAGCTCAAAGGAAAAACGCTGACAATTTAGATAAGGCTGAAAAGAGAATGCTATATTTATGATTGTTTATTTATCGTCGTTCAGTCGTTTTGGATGGGTATAAAGACACATACACTCACCAGCTACTTCATTTAGAAGGCATGTGCTCTGTCAAACTACTATCCAGTCAACCAGTCATGTGGCAGCAGGGCTAATGCATAATATCATACATAATACAATGCAGCTATTGTTTATATCAATTGGGGGGGAAAAGTTTGATTTAACCTGCAGAATGAAAAATAACTCATTTTTTTCATTTAATAAAATAAAATATTTAAATATTTGATTAAATAATGAATCTAAAAACATTCCAATTCAAGGCTCAACAGAAAGAAGGGCTAAGTGACCAACTGTTGCATTGCTTCACTAAGGGTGGATAGGCTACAACAGCAAAAGACCAAATCAGGTTCCAGTCCTATAAGCAATCTGAGGCTACAGTGGTCAAGATTTAATAAAACTGGACAGTAGAAGGTGATTACAAGCTGGTCTTAATTTCAATTTCAGCTGTAACAGGCATTTGGTCAGACGTTGAGGTAAATAGCATGAGTGGTCTGAACCTTTCATGTGTCAACAGCTTGTGGTGGTGAAGGTTTCCTTGTCACGCAATGTGCTTGATACCAATTGAACACTGTTTGAACGCCAAAGCCCGTCTGACATTTTCTTGCTAAACACGCACATCCCAGGATAACACACACTGTCACAAAGCACGTCATCTAAAACCTGTTCTATCAACATGAACGATGAGTTAGCATACCTCAGCAGTCACCAGATCTGAATCCACAGAAATTACATGATGTAGAGGGCGTGGTCTAATGATGAACTTATAGCATTTAACTGCATCTATGCCATGAAGAGCTGTTGTATGAGCAAAGGGTTCCTATCTAGTATTAGAATAATGTTTCTGATGAAGTGGCTGGTGTGGCTTATAAATGTATTTGTGCTGTCAGGACAAAATCTTATTGTCATTTTGTAAATTTATTCATGATCTGACTCTCCTGTTTCTCTTTTTCAAACTGTGTGAAAATTTCATCATGAACTGACTAATAAAACCAGCCTAAAATGAGTTAATGTTACTTTGTTAGATAATCTGAAGAATGTTTTTCCTCCTCCTGTAAAGTAAACATTTTGGATATTTAAGATATTTAGATCACCAGCATACTTCATGAGTCTCTTACTTGTTTGAAGTCAATCTGAGTAGAACTTCTGAGCGTAGCTCTGATATGCTCCACCCACTCTCTCTCTCCTTGCGGATTGTCTTGAGTACCAAGTGCATAGATGTCATGAGGCAGAGAGGAAACAGACTCATCAGGAGTTACACCTAGACCACAGCAGGTCACCCAGGACTGCAAAAGTCGAGGTGGGGGGGAGCCACCTAGGGAAGACACACCCACAGATTTTCACATTTCAACATTTCAGTCAGACACAGTATAGACATTTATCACTAGATTTAGACAATAGGATTCTACCTAGGATATACTGGTGCATTAAATATTGCCATTTCATTTGTAAACACTGTATAAACAGATTGACATACATTTAAACCAAAAGTAAATTAACAGGTTTACCCATGTTCCATGTGCCCACAAACACAGAAATGACATCAGTTTCGCTCTGTTGGGAGCGGGTGGTCTTCATCAGTTGCAGAAGCTGGCAGAAGGCCTCTCTTTTCTACAGAGGAGATCACATGGTAACATTCTACTGCTTCCTTGGCATTAGAGCCCAAGTCCTCAATAAAATATTTCAATTTCAGTTTCTTGTCTAACCTTTAAACTCTCGAAAATTAATTCTCGTGGAGGGCTGTGATGACTATCAACTACCATCCTTAGCTTCGCTGGGCTACTCTGAAACTTCACCACCTGCAGGACTAGCATCAAAACACACATTATGTTAGATAAAAGAGGAGGAACATCCAGCTCCAGCCTTGGAGGGCCTTAGTCCAACATAGTTTGGTCATTCTAACTAACTAAGTTGAATGAGGTGTTTGTTGAGCAGGAAAGTTACGGAACTGTGCTGGACTACAGTCCTTCAAGAACAGAACTAGACATATCCACAGTAAAGCATTTGTCCAAAGTATGAGACCAGATCGTAACATGCAGCCATATAGATCTGTAATAAAGTCAAACTCACTCCTGTCGTGTGTGACTGTCTCTACGCCACATGAGCCAATCTTCCGGTCAAACAGTAGGACCCCATTGTCCACATCCACTGACACTGTCTGCCTGCCATACCTGACCACCTTCACCTAAACACATAGAAAATTATAGGTGGGACATCACACAATTTTCTATGATGACAGAGACTCAAATTATCACTTTTTAAAGCTTTTTAAAGCACTACCATTATTCTGCAGGTATTGTGGGGGGAGGCATGTAATAAGAAATGATATCATTAATACTGACAACTAACCATTCAAATCAAATACCCACAGTCACATTCATTACATATGATTTAAGCTCTCTGGACAAAAAAAATATAAAAAATCAGTCACATGTATAATTTCTCCTCTGATGCTGAATGAAAGAGGCAGAGTGCAAACAAACTGAAATGTGCCAAAATGTGCACCAGGTTTTGTTCTGCACAGGTTGCAGGTTTCCAACCCTGGTCCTGGTGAGCCCCCTGCCCAGCACATCTAAAGCTGTTTTGTCTGTTCTGACACACACACTTCCACTCAGAAAGAACTCAGTAATGAGCTAATATATAGATGAAAAGCAAAAATGTGCAGTTCAGGAGGTTCTCTAGGACAGATGTTGGTAATTGCTGGGCTAGTGTATGAGGATTGATCTCTTGCCTGAAAGCTGTGCACAGGGATAGGTCTGGTGTGGTGTTTTACAGGTGATGCCGGCTCAGGTGCAGGCACTGGCTGCACAGATAGATTGTGATTGGTCACAGCCTCCTGGAGGGCCTTAAGGACCTATGAAAAAATATATATACATGAAATTAAAGATCAAACACTTTTTAAGATTAAGATATGTGAGTCACATAAAAACATTTAGAAACATGACATAACTGAAGATGGAGAGATTTTTTGTATACCCTCTTCTCCAAAGACGATAGCAGGTTACACAGGGCCGTTATCTTGTGGAGCAGAGTATCCAGGTTGTCCTCTGGACCCCTTCCCGTATTCTAGAAATTGAAGGACAAAACAGGATTTTTTTTGTACAAAAGACAGAGCACAAGGCTGGATATGTAGAGTTATTACTTAAGCCATTAAGAGATTGTCTTTTCGTAGACCACACCCTCTACATCGTAGTCGTAGAGGGCTCCTCGAGTTCCCTACACATTGTATTTTTTTCAAAAGCACATGTATTCATCTTAAGTTACTTGCTTAAGAGATATAATTAACACCCTGTAAGTGCAATTTTACACAGTGAAGTAATTTTGAGCAGAAAAAGACAACTGTATGTTTTTTTACAGCTGTTTTATTCAGATGATCACTGATCTAAGTAATCAACTCTCACTATGAAGACACTGCTGGCTTACAGCAGGGAAAACACCAGCATATACAAGGCAGGTGTATTTCATTCTTAGTGCTGGAAACCTATGCATTTTATTTTTTACTTCTTCTTCTTATTATTATTATTACTGTAATGTAATATTAATATTTCAGTATATACTTTTATCTTTTTTATGTTTATTTCATCTTGCTTTTACCCTATATATCCACTTCTTAATATATTTTAGATATTAGAAATCATACTTATACTAATATCAGATCTTATCTTATCTTATCCTAACTTATTTATATGAGCAGGCAGTTGTTAAAGCATTTCTCTGCTCTATGACTATTTTTGTGACAGATATTGATTTGACTTGATTTGGACATTTTAATACTGATGTGAACCACTAGAGGGTGCCATTAGTTGTGTTTGTCACACTTCTTAAACAGAACATTTTTAGAATTTCTGCACAATTAAATTAAGATGTAAACAAAGTCATTCAGAGCGGTTTGATGTGAAATGTGCCTTTTTAGAAGTGCTCTAGAATCTGAAGTGTTTAAACCTGTAAAAGCTTCTTCACAGAACATGACTACGTGTATTAAATGACTATAGATGTGCTACATGATTGTTATGCAGACGTTCTGCTATATTGTTTTGGCTTAATATGCCTCTTTAGCATATATTTGGTAGAGAAATAGATGCTGGGCATTCCTTTTTCGCAGTAACAAGCAGTAGGCCTTACCTGGATTTTAGGACAGGTCAGGGGGTAACTGGGATGGTCAAAGACTTTTGCCAGAGTCTCCAAACTGGACATTGTCTGATCAATCTCACTGCAGGTGGAAACATCAAAGATTAACATTTCTATCAATACAACTAAATAACTCTCCATATTTTATTGTTAATAGTGAGCTATTTAAATAATTCAATATTGAAGTGTCTACCCAATGCCTGCACGCTGAGCTGTGGGCATAAGCCAGTGATTGTGTGGTACCTGTGTAGTCTGTGGCAGGCTGTGGAGAGGATTCTTTGGAGGAAATGCAGTCCTGAGCCTCCTTTCTTCAAACTCTCCAGATCCAGAGCCACATCACCTCGTAAATACTCGCTCAGCAGAGCCACCATTTCAGACGCCACACTGTTGCATAAAAGATTTGAATTATGCTGCTGTCAATAGAATTATATCTAATGATATATCTAGTCCTTCTCAAGAACGTGCCAACCATGTTGGCACTTAGACGATGAAACAGTCCTCCTTGCTGCTGGTACTGATTTGCTGTATTTACAAGCAAAGCCAGCCCTGCTCCATTCAGATTTCCTCCATTTTTGCACATTTGTCACACTTAATTGCTCAGATGTTCCAACAAAATTTTAAATAAGACAATGTGTGTAAACACAAAGTACGTTTTTTAATTACGCATTTTATTTACTAAAAAAAACAGTTGCCCATCACAGACTGGCCCTGTCTGTTCAATTATCAGTCATCAATCAATGAAATTGTGGTGACAGGAGGGAATTTTAAATAAACACACTGAGGTCTCAACAGCTTGGTTATCTGAAGCACAGTTGGGTAACACAGCAAGACAGTGGTCAGAGGCACAAGGGCAAGTCCAAATCTAAATGGCTCAAAAGAAACAAAGCAAAGGTTTTGGAGTGGCCTAGTCAAGTCCTGACTCAAACCACAGATGAGATGCTAGAGCAGGACCTCAAACACTTCATACTCCAATGAGGCTGATTTGAAGCATGTCTGCAAAAAAAAAATGTGCCAAAAATGCTGTACTCTGTAGAAAAGCACACTGTAGGTTGTGGTTTCAGCATTCCGGACATGCTGAACTTTAATCAGATACTGGCTTTAACCAAACAGTGATCAGATATTTAAGATTTCCTAAGAAAAGTGTTGACTCTGAGTTGATCTGTTTTTGCTGTTAAAATATGCTGAAGATTCTAAACCAAAGCCAAGTTTTAGACAAAGTATGAACGGCTGACCTATTTTACCAAAATAATGTGTGTAATACGTGTAATAACAATTTTAAAGAAACAACTAATTACACTGAATTTTGATTTACTAGACAAAAATGACAGAGCTGGACTTGAAACAAAGTCCATCCTTTGTAAAACTCTATGACGCTATGATTGCACAATCAAAGCTAACTGTCGGCACCAAGTGGAAGCAGAAGGTTTTAAATTGTGGTGCAGCATTTTTAAAGGACCTTTGTTCTTTGACTGATACTGTAAAGTACAGGGTGGTCGGCGTCACCTTGGCGTTGTGATGTCCTGCAGTCTTTGCAGTAGTAGCTGAGGCATTCCTGTTTGGGGTGCAGGAGGAGACAGGCCTGAAGGGGGCGCTGAAGCTGCAGAAGGAGAAATGGGTTTGTTCCATGCTGCTGACCCCTGAGCCGGCTTCTCATCATCTCCATCTACAACATACATATTATAAAAGCCACAATGACAGATCTGTAAATTCTTTTTCCAGATGCAACAAGTCAAGCCTTGCAAACGTAAAGAAGCATTCTGGAGCACGTAAATACGTCTCTTTACATCTTTTCTTTTTGGACATGACTGTGTAACAACACAAGGCATCTATTCTATTCTATTTGATTCCTTTATTTAATGGTGCTGTTGATACAAAATATACATATACACAGCGACCAGACATTTGATTAAAACACACCTCCTTGTATGTCATTTTCCATTTTACCAGCTGTTGTTTCTGTATAGTTTGTTAGCCCCTTTTCTCCAACGTTTAGGACCCCCATCAAACCACAACACAGCAGGTATTATTTGGGTCACTAAGGTGACATTGATGTTAGTATTGTGTCAGAGTGTGTTGTGCTTGTATGGGTGGATCAGACACAGCAGTGTTGCTGGAGTTTTTAAACACTGTGTCAACACAAATAGACAATATTAAATGAATTGCTTCAGTTCACCAGAAAAAGAAAAAACGCTGCAGCCACTACACAAGGCACATCTCACTGAAAGGGAAACAACCACCCTTTAAAGGAATCCTCAGCAGCAAGATGCAGATAAGGTTTATAGATAGACTAGTCTATGTGCTGGGAACACCAACAGTTTACAAAAATGTTGTCTCTTAGCAAGATTACATATAATGTCATCTTTATAATGTAATTAATTTTATACGACACTTATCGTTATGACAATTCCAGATGGGCTATACAATGTATGTGTAGTTTCTTCCATAGTGTAACTGCTATGAATAAAGTTATTTTATATATCAGCTGCACATTATTCCATTACAGTCAGACAAATGCGTCAGAGAAAATTACTTGGCTTTTAAGCCAGAGTAAATTTTATCAATATAATATCACTAAGACAAAAAACATACAGACATTTTCATCAAGAGGCTAAAACTATAAATAAATTAAGAAAACTCCGGTATGAGTGTATGTGGCTTACCAGAGCTCTCGTCAGCCGGGTCTATCTCTCGGCCTACTGGGTAAAGCAATGGGGTCACCAGGCCTTTATGTGGTTGCTGATATCCCAAAACTAAATCACTAAGCGTACGGAAACAGTTCACCTGCACTCCTTGTGTGGTCTATAAAAAAAACAAAATCACACAGAAGTGTAGAAATATGAGGGATGACAGTGATGAACACAAACAGGTCAGGTATATAAGTGTGCAAGTCAATAAAAATTTTGAATGTGAGCCATTTGGATTTTTTAGCAGTTTAGTTTTGTCCCCATACATGAACACAAACACACCCACACACATACAAACACACAGTCAAGACTCATAATGGCAAAACACACAACTGCATAAATGTACACAAACAAACAACTTGAAGATGAACTTCCCTGTAAAAGAAATGCATATAAACACACCATACACATACATACTCCTGGTGATTGACTTGCCAGCTCCATGAACCTTTACTTTATTTGATTATCACAGCTACAGTAATACTTTTTACAAGTTCTTTTGGTGCCAACTGAGTACAATTACTTTCCCATGCTAGGTTTAATAACACTTAAGGCAGCTTTGGCTTGATTACAGATATTCACATGATCTTGCATACTGTGTGAATTTCTTTAGTAAATATTTATAAAAGTAAAAATTAAAGCCTTGCAACCTTTTCAAGTCAAGTCAAGGATACAGGAGACATTTCTGGGCTGTTACTTTTACACCGTGTCCTTCCTTTTCTCATCTATTACTGCCCCACTGTTCTTCATCATTGTCCCATTTTCCAGAATCAAGAACCAAGTAATGCCCTCCTTTATTCTGAGAATGTACAGCATAGGAATGCCTCATAGTAATATTAACTGTATGGGTTTCGGTCTGTATAGGACACTGAATGTGATCTTATGTGATCTCAAAATTATCTCCAAAGGAAGCAGCTGAATTAATATTTTTTCACACTTGTCAAGATTTCTCACATACTGTACGTATATATTAAGAAATAAGAAATAACAAAATGCTATTTCACTACTAAGACAGTTATTTAAAGTTAAATTATATGTCCCAAAATTTGTAGGCACCTGCTCATCCAAAGTTTCTTCCAGATTTAAGGATGTTAATAGTTTACACTAGATGTTGGAACATTGCTGAGAGGATTTAATGGCATATATCCACAAGAGCATTAAGTGAGGTCACGTACTGGCTGTGGGTGATTAGTATTCCAACTCATTACAGGTACTGGATGGTGTACCATCACTCCAGAGAATGCAGTTCCACTGCACCACAGCCAAAGGCTGGGCAACGTCATTCACTTCCAAAAGTCTGAAGTATGCTTGACCCAACAGGACATCCTGTGATGCCCCTACAAGATGCTGAAAAGCTAATTTACGCCTTTATTGCTTTGAAGTTAGATTCCTGATATGCCATGCTTTCTAGATGTTTTAGCAAAAGCTTTAACATGCCTCAGTTAGCCGTCAATGCTGCAGTTAAAGTCCTTTCGAGAACTTGAAAGGTTGACCATACATTGGTTGCCAGTTACATTAAGTACAAAATATATAGAGCTCCTAACGGTCTCACGCCTCAGTAGCTGAGTGAACTTGTCTCTTATTATAAGCTGACAGGCCTACTTAGATCACAAGGCGCTGCTCACAATCAATAGAATACATAAATAAATAAATAAATAAATAAAGTTACATCAGGGTAGAGCCTTTTCATAAAGAGCCCCCAGTTTTATAATAACCTTCTAGTCAGTGTTCACAACCTAGACACAGCCTCAGTTTTTAAGTCTAGCCTTTGGCAATTAGTTTGTTAGATAAAAGAAACAGTCCTGGGGTCACTGACAAAGAGTATTATGGTATACAGAGACTGTTGGTGCTGTCATCCTGCTGCTCTTACACACTTACTCAGTTTGTTAACTGTTGAGTGGAGGGGCGCTGACGTCTAATGCCTTTGTTACCTTCTGGCTCTCCCTTTTGGTTATGCTGTAATATTCAGGCCTGCTGGAGTCACTGCCGCACTCTGTTAACACTCTATACTGTTCTTAGTCACTCCTAACTGTTTCTGTGTTTCTTTGACGAGCTGAACAACTTCCCATCGTGCATGGTCTGATGCTGTTGTATTATCTGCTTCGACCTGGTGTCACTGCTTGCCTGCATTCTAACAGAGGTTATTGATGTTTATGGTTTTTCACTGCGATACACTCCTAATAGTAGTCACTGGTAACAGTGACTGAGTTTCATAGTTTTTCTCTATATTCAATATTGCATATAATTTTAAAAATATAGCCATTTCACATTGTTTAGGCTTTGTCTTGCTATAGTGTCGAATAGAAGAGGATAGGTTCTCCTTTTGAGTCTTGGTTCCTCTCAAGGTTTCGTCCTCTTGCTCTAAGGGGGTTTTCCTTGACACTGTCGCCCTTGTCTTGTTAATGGACGGCTTGGACCCAGATTTTCTAAAAACCTGCTTTGTGACAAAATCTGTTGTAAAAGGCGCAACATAAATAAACCATGACTTGACATGATTAATTATGTTGGGTTTGAATATCATGTCTTTTATTAGTCTTCCAACTTTCATTACTTTAAACATTAAAGTATATATGGTCAATATGTTCAATGTACAGTGAGGTAAATACGTATTTGAACACCCTGCGAAAAAAAATTCTGGAAATCACAATGTATGATTTTTAATAATTTATTTGGATGATCCAAATGAGTCATGGGAGAAAGTTCTGTGGTCAGATGAAACCAAAATGGAACTTTTTGGTCTTAATTCCACTCGCCATGTTTGGAGGACGAAGAATGATGAGTACCATCCTAAAAACACCATCCCTACTGTGAAGCATGGGGGTGAAAGCATCATGTTTTGGGGGTGTTTTTCTGCACATGGGACAGGACAACTGCACTGTATTAAGGAGAGGATGACCAGGGCCATGTATTGTGAGATTTTAGGGAACAACCTCCTTCCCTCAGTTAGAGCACTGAAGATGGGTCGTGGCTGGGTCTTTCAACATGACAATGACCCAAAGCACACAGCCAGGATAACCAAGGAGTGGCTCCGTAAGAAGCATATCAAGGTTCTGGAGTGGCCTAGCTAAGCTCCAGACCTAAATCCTATAGAAAATTTTTGGAGGAAGCTCAAACTCGACAGCCCAGAAACCTGGCTGATCTGGAGAAGATCTGTGTGGAGGAACGGGCCAAAATCCCTGCTGCAGTGCAAACCTGGTGAAAAACTACAGGAAACGTTTGACCTCGGCAGCAGTAACACACAAATAAATTATTAAAAAATCATACATTGTGATTTCCGTTTTTTTTTTTTTAGATTATGTCTCTCACAGTGGATATGCACCTAAGATGAAAATTTCAGACCCCTCTAAGTGGGAAAACTTGCAATGTCGCAGGGTGTTCAAATACTTATTTTCCTCACTGTAACTGGTTTTCTGTAAAGAAGTTGAACTTCTGTTAAACTAGGGTTACAGAGATGAAGGATAATAAGATTGCTTAATCATCACCACACAGCATGAGGACAGCTTTTCAAGCTTAAACAAACTTTCAATGAAACAGAACTAAATCCTAGATTTAAAAAGCTTAACTTTGTATGAGGTTATTGTATTCAAATGTGATTTAATGATTAGATATTATTATCATTAAGCTGTAATTAGCACTATCAGCATTTTAGTTGATGATGGGTCAGTCTGGGTCAGTTCTGGACTTGTTAGGACACATTTTTATCAGGCTTGGGTTGGGTTCGGATTAAAAACTCAATGTGTTCGGCATGTTGGGTAGGCAAGTGTCATCAATGGGTTGCACCTTAAAGAAGCTGAAATCACTATTTAGAAGGGATGTCTGGATACTTTTGGACATAAAGTTTAGCCTAGTTGTTATTAGAACTACACAGCAGCATGAAATTATGGGACCCCTATTTCAGCAACTGCCAACATGCTTGAACAAATACTGTCTGGTAGAGTGTCTGCATGTCTCTGTGCACACACACACATATGCAGATTCTCTATACACAGACACACACAATACATTTGCAGTTTCAAGCAATGTCATGAAGCAGCGCTGCAAATAAAACATGCAGTTTCCTGAACGGCTTTTTCTTTTTTTCTTAAAGATTTTTTTAGCATACTAGAAGAAAACCAGTTTGGCAGATACAGTCCACATAAGTTGCCAAAAAAATCTTCAAATCGTAGCATTTTTTCCTCCAGACTGGAAGAAAAGAGCCGTCTTGAAAAACGATTAAAGGGAAAGAAAGAAGCAGTGGGAGAGGTTGGATATTCGGAAAATGTCTGCCTCTTCAGTCAAAGAACAGACAAAAAACAGCTCCAGCAACCAAGCACAAAACAATGCTGACAGAAAAAGGGAATCTGTGTGTGTTTGTATGTGTGTGTGTCTGCGTTTGATTAAATTCAGAAATGCTCTCATGGTTTGTGGTATGTTTTATTCCTGCAAATGTTGTGCTTATGTGTCTCTAATAAGCAACATCAGCCACATGCCAAAAAACTCAATCAGTCAAAAATGTTTAATCCAAACAGAACCAGCACCCTGCATTAAAGCAACATCTGCAGCACTTGCACACTTTACTGTACACTACAGCCCATTCTGCATGTGCACATATACACACGCAACGTGCCACTGCAGCCATTCTGTGCCTGATACTACGAGTGGGTGTCGGAGGAATCTGTGCGAAACACATCATTTACTCAGAGAGCTACTGAGGTCATTCGGCAAACATGCCGCCACATGGAGCTACACATGGCAACAAGCCTCGCTGCTGCCATTGTGACAAAACCAGAACACAAAAACTACAATGCTCCTCTTGCTCTGCTGAGTTCTCATTGATAGCAGCCCAATGTCACCCTCATGCAAATAACAAATCTCCAAACCCTCAGGATCTCCATGACGGAAAAAAATGGATTTCAAGCCAACAAACATATATCCTGATATATCTCTAGACTTGAGGATGCTTAATAAAGAGCTACAAGTGAGAGGGGTCAGGAGGAACTAGACATTTCAGAAGTGAAAATGTAAGTGCTCAAAGTCAGAAAGAGGAATAGACACAGGATGGTTTTGGAAGTCTGGTGTTGAAGCACTGAGAGAACTGGGTTTGAACAAGTACGTCTGGTTTCAAGAACAAGCCAGGTTTATGCTTAGAGAAGGTAAAGCAGGCTGAGAATTTGAATGGAGTTTAACAATGATAACCATGATTTATTAATCAGCACATTATGGACTTGACAGGGAAAAAAAGAAGCAGCCTGTCAGTAACTGTCATTAACTACAGGTTACACAATGTTTCATTCAATACAAGGTTTATTCTTTCTTTTTGCAAAATGCTTGTTTGGACATAAAACACCACGCTCTCCTCTAAATCATATAACTTTTATCAGACTATATGAATAATTCAATAAGATTTATCTTGCACTGGCCACAAAAACCTCCACAGGTGAAAGGTGCAGAAAGGTGCCGGTACAATGCTTTAACATATACATGTCACTTCAAGCACCAGCAAGTCAGCAGTTTGATTCTATGAGAACTTTGCATTGCTATTGAAATTATTTCTCCTGTAATGATAAAGCAAAGGTCAGTTAATTAGTTTGCGTGGTCAGCAACATCATGTAATTACATCTGATGTCACAGAGTGCACAGAAGCAGCCTGGTCATCAATCATGTCAGGCGTCTTCACGTCAGTTTTCCAATAATCAACAGTAAAGCAACAAATAGACATGTAGGGTGTAACCCTTCTTAAAAACCACATAAACACACAGAAAACTGGAACAAATGGGGGGAAATCTACACTCTGAACAGCACTTTCCAAATAACCTCAAGTAGATTTCTGCACTGGCAGAAAGTCAAAACTAAAAAGAAAGAAATATTAACTATTAACTAATATTAAGAAGGTAGGTTTTCAAAAATCTTTGTATCTGTGGAACAGCGGGTCTGTGTGTATTACCACACAAGCAGCAAATAAGTCTAATCTAGCTACACCATTTAGACTATAACGCAGCTCACACTTTCAGCTGTGCTTATTTTCATAAACTAAAACAGACACGGAAAAGCTGACAACAACACAGTTGTTTTAACTTTTGACAACAGTTTCACTACAGTTCACTCGCCATGCTGACCTTGTCATGTTCAGCTGCAAATGTGATCCTTACGCTTGACAACCACACTGAGCAAATTGTCTTTTTAGATGATGTTAAAGTCTTTAAATATTTTTGAGTCATGCATAACGCTCTACCATAGTCTTCTGTTTATCCTTTGTTTATTCATTGCCAGTGTTTTATCATCAACTTTATAGTTCATATCTATTAGCTGCTGCAGCCCTACCTCATATAATAATTCAGAATGATATCTGACTGGATTAGATACTCACAGTGCTGCAAAGTATGACAGTGTAGTGACAGCACAGTGGCAAACTGCATCCAGGAGGTTTAATTCTCTGTACATGCAGGAATGCCTCTGCTCTATCAGTAGAGACTAGACTCCTAATTCTTCATTCACCTACTATAGTAATGCACGTGTTAAACATGCAGAGCACTTCGAATAAAAACAGTTAAAAAAGTGTTGCCTAGACTAATCCGCTTAGGTACACAGCACAATTGATGTCACAAAAATGTTATGCTCCAAGTTGTTTGCAGAGTCTAGGGGTCTAGCAGAGAGAGGTCTGGCAGAGAGGTCTCCAAAATTCCCCAAATTATGTAATACTGTCTCGCTGTAAAGTGAAGCAGCCAGTGTATTTGAATGGAGCACTCGGCACAGCTTAGTTCAACACGTTGTAGTGTGTTTAGGGTTTTTTCAAAAATGTTGACATTACAGTAGTACAGAATGAGGTAGGCCTGTGCAATAGGCAGATGTAATGGAATACTAGTCATTACTGATAATTAGCCTGATGATGACGATTCAGCTCATGCAAATGGCTTTGACTGTCACTTTTTTAATCATTACACTTTCAGCAGTCTTTTTTTCACAAAGGGTAGCTATTAGCTAGAGTTAGAGGGCTGATGACATAATCAGTAATCCCCAGTTTTTAAACAAGAAAACATAGTGCTGATCATTTTATCTTACCCAGGCCAGACATGAGGTTAAGAAATCATAAAACAAGGCTTCGGCAGTTATACATTACTGCAAGTATCAATATACTTATATTTGGGTCAATTTTATGGCTTTGGATCATGTAAAGCTATATGTAAATCTTTATCAGTTCCACTATGTCTTCTCACCTGGACAGCTAGTAGTCCATCTACATCAGGAAGGATGCGGTAAGTGTGAACATGACGCTGGAACCTAAAGACAGGACAGAAGTTCTGGTTAACATGGTACTTAAGAGAAACTATATAATACATATTGTTATCGCCACAGAGTCCACAAAGCAATGAAAAATAGGTCAAAGCAACCTCTACGCATGGGTGATCTTATACACTTTTTCAGTTGTTCTGCTTATTTAGGTGGCCACAGTAACCCAGGTACAAACTAGCTCAGTGACTGGTATGTGTTGTGGTCAATGCAGCACCACATAGTGACCCAGTTACTAGCTATTGTAACATTGTTCATCTGTCATCCAGTTATTTCTGTCTCTTGTTTTTCAGCCTTCATAAGGGCGCCGACGAACCAGAAAATTGCAGCCATTCAGCTATTCCGTGTGGCTACACATGCCAGCCCATGAACAAGCTGCTGTGGAGATGGATTTAAAATGTTGTGGCTTTGACATTGAACAAATAAAGAAAACAAAGAGTAGAGGCGAGGCAGAAAGAGCAGATGAATAATGCAAAGTGACGGTGAGAAAAAGGCGAGACATTATAAACAGAGCGAATAAAAGAGAGTGAGAGAGAGAAACCCAGGGAGAATGAAAGAGGAGGGAGAGCAGAGAAAGCAGTGAGAGCTGGAGGGCTCAGCCTTCAGGAATGTTGCTGGCGGGGAGGAAAGTGAGTGAGAGAGAGAGCAATGCGGTCACTGGAGCTCACTCACACTTCCAGCATCCACAGGGAGGAAGGGGATGTCTGGGGTCTAAGCCATTTTGACCTAGTGAGTACCAAGGAGGGGATCAACTGACACCAGTACCTCAGTGTTTCATCTGGAAAGTGACAGCCATCAAAAACTGCAAGCTTGCTAATACTGGTCTGTAGAGAAGGCCTGTGATTGAGTGTTTTCCCTGCTCTATCATATCCACTTCAAATTTAACTCAAAAAGGACTTTAACCCAGTCAAATTTACAAAAGCCACATCTAATATCTAAATATAAGAGCCATTGTCCCCTTGAAGTCCTAAAAAACTGCAGCCAGAGTAGGTAAGACAGGTGCATGTCCATGCTGAGTATATAGAATGTATCAGCACATAGTACTGGAACTGTCTTTTGTACCAAGTTTTCTATCGCTGTATAAAATTATTTAAACAAAAAACACAAAATCAAATGGCAGATTTTTTTGTTGTTGTAGTTTTTTTCCCCTAAAAAGGTTAATTACCTAATTAGTAGGAACAGGTGTCTTAGTCTTGGCCTGGTTGTACAGTTCTACCAAATACCCAAATACTTTGACAAACTTAGTCATTTGCACTATGGTAATACATTCAGCATAAACGCCATCTATAAACTCATAATAAAACAGGTTAAGCACTTGGAAAAACATGTTTTCACTTGTATGAGGATCTTTACAGAATTATTAATTGAAGTCAGATAGAGGAATCAGACAGAGGAAGTGCTGAATCAATCTCACTGACCTAAGCCATATCACAGAGCGCTGATCAATTAGGCTGTACAATAAACACTGCTCTTCATTTCTGCCTTCTGAAGTTTTGAATGTAAATCTAAACTGAGCTTTTAAACGGACATCACAGGAGAAAGCTCCCTATAAACAAATGGGTGTGGTGACACACTCCCGCTCTCGGAAAACGACTCCTAAGAAGTCTTGTGGGTTTGCTAAATGCAAGCACATACTGAGCACAAGAGTCACATCCTGTAAAGGTAATTTCCTAAGTGAAACTCCCAGAGTGCCACAGTCCAGTGATGTAGCTTGTCTTAAAAGATACAGAGGGGAGACAGAATGAGAGGATGCAGAAGCCAGAGAGCTGCAGCTCCTGTCCTGCAGAGCTGGATCGGGTGTGCTTGAGAAGGAAGCTCACCAAAATGTACTGCAAGATCCTCCAAGACCAAATCAGATTAGGGGAATTAACTGTGTTGGGTAGGAATGGAATGCTTCCTGTATTCAATAGGCCTCAAAATAGGCCTCAAAATATTTTCTAGTGTTTAGTTTGTCGACACTTTTCCATTATTTCGGGAGATTTGATTCACTTTCTCAAAAAATTTGCAGAGATATTTTTCGACACAAAAAAATCTACACTTAATGACGTAAAAGATTCATGGTTGTCTTGCAAAGGACAGAAACACCTTTGAATTTATTTTAAGATCTGAAGCAAATGTGGTTTTCTCCTTTCTTTCATGGATAAAAGTTTTGAGGTCTATTTATAAATGTATATTCTATTCGCTATACACTAACGTTCTATTCGCTATACACTTTTCTACATATATATTACCTCCATTTGGAAAAACTCCTGTTTCTTTCAACAGTACACATACTATCCAATTCCATGTTTTGACTACTCAGCCATTGAATATTACAGTCTGAGATGAAAAGCTCATGAGATTCATCACATCTGCACAGTGAACGAAGAGCTGGCGATGGTGCACTTAAAGTTATGAATGTGTCTCCATGTGCCTGTGTGTGTGGTTAGAGTGGTGGGTGTTACTCACAGCACACAGAGCGCGTAGGCACCGGGAACTGACTCGCTGTCCCTCACCAGAAAGCTGCCGTCCCTCCCGGCCCGAGCCAGCAGCTCCTCGGCCAGCACCCGGCTGATGTCCCGATGATACCATGCTGCTGTCGCCATGACGACTGGGCACAGCCACTAGCGAATCCTTGTGTCTGGCCTCCAACAACAGATGAACAAAACAAGCTATTTAGGTGGCCCCAGCAACCTGAGGTACAAACTAACAGAGTGACCAGTGGATGCAGCGCTTGATGCCACAGTTACTAGCCATTGTGACCTGTGCATTGATCGTCCAGTTATTTCTGTCTCTTGGTTTTCAGTTCTCAATTTGTAGACATTCAGCCATTACCCTGTTCAGCCCATGAACACAGAGCTAGGCTGCCAAAGGGACAAAATGAAGATGCTGTCTTTATACAAATAAAGAAAAAAGGAACAAAAGAGCATCTGTAGAAAAAGTTAATCCAAGACAAAGATGAATAAGTGTGGAGGAGGGGGACGTATGAAGATCCTAGCTCACACACTTTACTCATGATCCATGGTCACATCTCTTCTCTGTTCAGTGCATTCCAGAAATATCAGATCCAAACACACCAGCAGAGTTCAGCTCCAGCACCTTTCAACATCCAAACACGGTGTTTACACAGCAAACAGCGCTTGCCCTCCCGTGAACGCGTGCTGTAGCAAGAATGCCTCCGGGCCTGCTTTCTTCTACGAACACTTGACACTCGTTCAGATGCAGGACAATATATTCCAGGAGAGCCCTGTCTTCTGATAGGAGTTCTTCCAGAGCAGAGCTGACACTGCAAGGCAGCAGTGCAGTCACTGCTCACGCACACGTTTGTACGATAACAAAAGCACCTATTGTGCCCCTGCACAAGTGACCAGAACGAAAACTCTTCCAAGAAGAGGAACTAAGAGTAGACTTTAAAAAAAACCAAAGAAAATCTGGTTCGAGATCTGAAAGAGCAGCGGAGCAGAACCACCACAAAATTCAAATGATTTTCCACTCAGTCATTTTAACCTTATATGGAAAAGGAGGGGGGAGCCTGCACCCCTTAGAAAAGTTCAGCTGATGTCTGCAACCTTCCCCACCAGTCAAATCCAGCCAGCAGTCCAACAAGAAACTGTTTCAGTAGAGCAGACATGCCAGGGCTTCAAAGACAGTCTGTCCCTGCGCTGTCATGGCTCCCCAAAAAGTGCCGTCCCAGAGACGTAGGGGCCACAGCCAACAGCCCCCACCGAGCACAGGGCGGACGGAAGTGTTTCATCGCTCCAGATGGTAAGGAAGGAAGAGAGATGAGAGCAAAGAGCAAAAAAAGTCTAGAGAGAATTCCTCTAAGTGACTTTACTTTATCACTGATGTGTGAAACCAAGCCCAGCCCACTGAGGACTCTCTCATGCGTCTCCAAAACTCAGAAAAGCTCCTTGTACGCACTCTCGAGTACAAAGAGGGGCAAAGCCAGATGGTCTACTGTTTTTCACTCATCCTTAAATATATACCTGTGCGCATAGCCGCCAGCTTCTCACTGATTTTATTAGCTTGCCATTAGTCTCTCTCCCTCGTTGTGTCTCTCTCCCTGCCTCTGTTTGTCTCAGGAAGTCAAGGGAGCAGCCTCCTCCATATGGATATGATCATCCCCCCTCCTTTTCTCTCTACACGCCTCTGTTCCGTCCTCCCACAGTTGTGCTCCTCCTCCTCCTCCTTTTTCCTCTTTCTTTCTTCCTTTCGCAGAACGAAGCTTGGATTCTCCAGTTGCTTGGCTTTTCCGTCTCTTGCAACTCAGCAAAATCTTCTACCTAGCCCTCGACCACCAGAGCACAACTCCAGGCACATAAGCATACACATGCATGCACACACACACACAAGAAAAACTACACGCCCCAAACTTCAGTTAATTGTCCGCAGCCTATAACAGCATTATTTTTCCACTCTTAAGCTGCTTGATAAAGGAAACGGGGTTTCAGCTCCTACGGGCACCCACCTCCACCCCTCGCCTCCTGCATGCTGTCTTCTGCTCTGTCTCCTCTGTTGTGGAAACAGAGCACAGTGGGTCAGATGAGGGGACAAGTTATTTGGACACATAGTCTGATGATCGCACACATTAGCATGGCCTCACAGCACCCCCTTCTGTCAGGATGTAGTATAAACCTGAAGATTTAGTTTGTGACTGTGATGCTGAAGATGAGAATAATAAAAAGTAGACTAAGAAACGAACAGTATATCAATAAAGTGCTGTGAAAATATGTCCGATACTATGCTAGTCACTTACTTTCCATTCAGATTTATTCATTTTGACAGTAAAAATAAGCAGAAAAATATTTTTTTAGTATTTACTGCAACCACATTTTGTCTTTATTACAGATTCTTTTTGGAAGAGGTGCACATAGTGTTGAGTTGTCTTCTTACAGTGGAAGGATTGACAGAAAAACTTCTGAAGATCTAAGTAAAAAATGGGCTCCCTATTTCTTAAAGTTCTTGTTATCTGACTGTGACTGTTTTACTTGTCTGATCTCCCTAGAAATGAATAACTGGTCTTTACTGGCTGTTTTAAAAGGAAATTTAGAACGGGTGTTCTGTGACTTTTGCAGAGTAATCTATAGACACTGACTACACATAAAATTGTATGCGCTCACTGCAGCATAATAACAGCTGTGCCAACCTGCCAAGCAAAGTAAACACAAAATGCTTTAACTCCTAATCTGTCTCAGATTCTAGTTTCCTCCAAGAATGGACACCACTGTGTGGATGATCTATAGTAAATCCAATTAGTCGAACAGCTGTTTACAAGTATAGCAGTTTTTGGATGACTTGGGCTAATCATAGCTAAGCAGCCTTACAGCTCTAACACAATGTCTGAAACTCGTCCCTGCACTGCTACAGTGTCCATCTAATTACTTAAATGGTTGTGTTTACACAACACAGTACTGGATTATGGTTCACCCCGTCCTAAGGGCTAATCCACCCCACATGCACACTTACACACTGCTCAGCAATTAACCCTCTCTTTTCCCTCTCTCTCTCTCTCTCTACTAGTTTTTTTTTTTTTGGAGGGAAAGTTTGGGCACAAAGCCTGTGGCACTAGAACTGTGATTGACCATGTGCCAATAGCCTAAAGTCAAGATCTGGCATGACAAGGTAAAAGACAAACAACTAATAACAACTGAGACACAAAGAGTGGGCGTGATACTTATAGTAAATCTATAGTAAATCTATAGTAAATGTTTTTCCTATACAAGAAAAGAAACTTCGTTTACATACTTGTCACAGAATCTTTAGTCTTTCTGAATATGTCCAACAGTTCATTTGATCTCACAACAAAAAGAAATAATACCCAGCAAAAGTGCCAAATAACCTGAAAAATAATAAAGATAATAATGATTAGGGATACATAATGACTCTTATGGGTGTTTGCAAATAATGGTTTAATAAAATTGGTCAACTGATATTTCAACCTACATTTGATGACATATTGTATTATATTGTATTGTATCGAAAAGCAGAATGTTATACACACTAATAAATGTTATATTTCACTGCAATGCTATTCTACATTTTATAGAAATGTTTATGTATGAGCATCAGCATTGGCATATATCAGTGGTGGCCGTTATGACCATTATTACCATTATTACAATTTAATTAGAATTTCTGCTGGTTTCAGTATATATATATTATAAATTAAGGCCATTTAAGATACTTAAGTAAACCTATATTTGTAGCTCAGAAGTGGCTTATTATTCTGCAAATACTTCTTCATGAGAATCATCTTAACAAACAAATGAAATCATAAATATTTTCTTTTTGTGCAAAATAATAAAACAAATGGGATTATTTAAAGATAAGGCTATGTTATTATTGCTTTCTTACACTTTCCCTATACGTCTATCAAAGCTATGCTAATAATTGTATTGAATGCAATGGTTTTATTGTTATAACATAAATTCATACCTAAATTACATTTTTAACGAGTATAGTAATAGTAATAATAATAATAATAAGCTTTATTTATAGAGCATACCAATGGCAGCTTAAAGTGCTTGAAAGATCGTTTTTATTAGTAATAACATAACTATATACTAACAATACTATACAATACTTACATACAATAACTCAATTAGTCAAAGACAAAGTTTAAATTTATAGGTACGACAATGTTAAAGTTTTAATTAAAATGCCGAGCTAAAGAGTTTTTAAACGTTTCTTAAAAGTGAACATGGATCTTGACTGTCTAATGGAAACTGGAATAGAGTTCCACAGTTTCAATAGTATCAAAAGTTGCACTAAGATCCAATAAAGACCAGAATAGAAAGAGTTTGCACATCAGCACTAAGCAACACCAATCAATGCTGTCTCAGTACTACGGTTATATTAAATCTTCTCAAATAACTTGTTCAATATTAGATAAGCATTTAGTTGATAAGGCCTTAACTAAGAAAGGAAGGTTAGAAATTGGTCTAAAATTATTTAGTACAGGATCCATATTTTTTATTTGAGGCAAAGGTGTCAAAAGTATTCACATTTATTACTCAGGTAGAAGTATAGATACTAGTGTTTAAAAATACTTCTGTAGAAGTTGAAATATCAACTCAAGCGTTTTACTCAAGTAAAAGTGTAAAAGTACTGCTTTCAGAACTACTTAAAGTATAAAAGTAAAAGTAATGTAAAGGGAAAAAATGCCATTAAGGACAAAAGCTTAGGCCACACCACAGGGGTCTATAGTGCACTAGCCCACCTCCCCAAAAAAACATTTTTCTAAAAGTCATAATGATTATAATGTCATATAAAAATGTTAATGTTGATAAATTTGAGATGCGCTAGGCTTCCTGTTTCAGCCGCATATACACCCATTGACTTCAAAGCCATGTTATCACTAACTTTTACTGGAATGTAAATGTACATAAATGAAAACAAGCTGAAATGAAACAAGGAGTAACAAGGCTATGTTTAAAATGTAAGGAGTAGAAAGTAAAGATAATAATGTGTAAATGTAAGGAGTAGAAGTAAAAAGTAAAATGTGAAAAATAATTTAAAAAGTAAAGTATAAATAACCAAAATCTCTACTTAAGTAAAGTACGTGACACCTCTGATTAGAGGCTTCATTAAGGCGGTCTTATAATCATCTTTTTATCTACATAAAGTATACTGAATATCAGCATCAGCAGCATCAGACTACTGGTGTAACCCTAATAATAACAATAATAAAAATATTTTCATTTATATATGACATGTATATAAAATAAGCATATATATATATATATATATATATATATATATATATATATATATATATATGCAGCATATATACGCCACACACACATGCAGACAAACATACACACACATACATATGTGTATTCCAAAACATCTACACACACGGCACGGACATCACCCTAAGAACTGTTTTATTTGTTTAACAGAAAGAAGTTTTTTGTGGGGACTCTTTCTGACCTGCCCATGCAACTGGCCATGACCATTTCACCCAGCACTGAAGATAAGGGGTATGACAAGGTGTGTTTAAATACACTGCTTACACACACTTACACTTGGCAGTATTACATTTTTACATTATTATATACTGTGGCCATGCTTATTTTTAATTAAATTGTAGTGTTTAAACAAGTAATATGTTTTTAAGATTTCCTAGCACTAACATTTCATTTGCATTGAATCATCCTATTTTATTTACAGTCGATTAAATTGAATAAATAAATCTTGATCAAGGTCAAAAGGCTACACGCCATATGGACTCTGTAGACCATCTGCCGAGACAGCTTCTAAAGGAAAATCCTCTGGACATGATCCTCTTCCACTTATCTCGGAGAACCAGGAAACCAAGTGACGTCAACCGTTACTCACAGTAATTATAGCATATTAATTCATGGCCAAAAATAAATAAATAAATAAATAAATAAATAAATAAATGCACAGCTGTTTAAGACTTTCCGCATCCTGTCTGCTGTACCTGATGAAGCTACACACACACACACACACACACACACACAGCAAAATGGTGTTTTTTTGAGCACTAGAGGAACACTACAGTAAACCCACAGACTAAATGTCTTGCTTACTAGTTTAGGAATCTTGTAAAACAAACTACCCTGAAGAGACATTTCTGTTGTAGGAAAAACAAACAAACTAACTGAATAAAATGCTGAATAAAATTAGTGATTAGCTAGAAGCAGCAGATCCCTTATTAATAAACTGTGTTTGTAATGTCTCAGGAAACTAAATGAAAATGACCAACCCTGAATCAGTCAAATAGGACCCTCCATTTTAACCAACTAGTAAATCACCCTGTTCTGATTTCTTGTTGGCTACATTGATCCGCTGAAATTATTAAAGTCTGTCTGCTGAAAGTATGTCGTTTAAGTTATTATCAGTGTTTTTATTGGCTGTTCCATAAAAAACTTGGTCTCAACGAGGAGGTTGAGGCCAAGTTTCAAGTGAGTTGCAGGACACTTATGCAAAGTGCAGTTTAGTTTTTCTGTTGGTTTTATGGTGTAAAACTAGCCTTGATTTCCAGCTTTAACTGACATTTAATTTTTTATCAAATATTTCCTTTGGTGAAATGAACAATAATTCAAAATGTTTTGAACGCAAACAGAGGATGTAAGTCTGATACAACTGTACTATATGTATATATATATTTTTGTCATCCTCCACAATTCCTTGGACACAATAGACTATTTTTGATCTATTAGCTCTGTGGCACTCATATCTTGCTTGCAATTAAATCTGAGGGAAATCGCAGCCACTAAGTTAGTTGTATTTGTATCACACTCGCACTTCTTTTACTTAATCACTTCCTGATAATACTTGAATCCCAAAATACTTCAAAATTTCTGCATAATTAATAAATTCATATCAATATATCAATGAATTCATAGTGGTCTGATGTGAAATGCACTATTCTAGAACAACTTACGCCAAACATCTGAAGAGTTTAATCCTTCTTAAAGCTCCATGACAGGAAGTTATTAAATAAACAGTTATAAATACACTGTTCACAAGAAGATTTGAGCACTATTCACAGAGGAGAGATACATACAAGCAGTTGTAAGGCTTCGATTTACTACAATTTGTCAACATCACAGGAAAAAACTCAGAAGACATATTTAGGCACTAAAAAATGACTATATTTGTATTGTAGACATGGAACCCCTGGTTCCTATCACCACCACTGTAAAGGAATCTATATGTTTCAGTTAGCTCCTCTACAATTAACCATTTCACATCGAAACCAGTCGGAATGACTTTGTTTACATATCATCGATTGCATCATGTAGACAGTTTAAAGTCTCTGTTAGTCCCTTTTATTGTTCCAAACATGAGTTTCCACAGAGGGCATTTCATAACAATTTGAGTCATATGGATGCAGGACGTGAGACTGCCCCAGTAGACTAAGCTGATAAGGAAGGCAGATATTTGGCCGCTTGTTTTCGTGACAACAGATGCACATTACATATCTTTGGTGCTTGGGGACAGGAATGAAGGCCCAGTGTTGGACAGTCAGCTGGCAGAGTTATCCAGACTTCTTGACTCCTGTTGTAAGGCCACAGTTGGGCAATGTGCCTGGGAGGTGGAGCTGACTAAAGACTGACAAGGGACAGGACCTTATTATTTCATTCCATGTAATCCCACCAAACATTTCCGTTTCTGTCACCCTGCCATTCTTATATATACTCTGCTTGTAATTCCCATTCACTGCGCATGTAAACATGTAATCCCTTAAAGCTCAATAATATGCTTATTTTTATACACGTTGTAGTCAGAAAGAGAAGAGGTAATAGGATTGGCGCCAAAAAAGGCCACTTCACTGAATAGCGGTCTGTGTACAGTGCCGGGAGGGAGGAGAGCTGGCAGTATAAAGGCAGATGGTGACTGAAGTGAAGGTAACTTATGCACTCAAAGCAACCAGGCTGACGGATTACAGCCAAGAGCACGAGAGCAGACGCACAGCTAAAAGAGGTAAGTGCTCGCTGGGCCAAGGCTCGCTCTCTAACACAATGACTGCTACTAACAGGGACAGTAGAGCAACAGTGGAGTTGGGGACAGAACAAACTGATAAAAGCTAGAAGAGTAAAGGGTTTCATTTAGCAAATAATATTTCTAATTATTCACATCTAGAAGCTTGAAGTTAATAAAAGTGATGAAGTAGAGGGACTTAAACTGCATTCCTGAACATGTTACAGAGAATTTAAAGGGTAATTACACCAATATTTTCTGTATAGCTTAATAGCTGAGATGTAAACAAAGTCATTCAGAGTGGTTTGATGTGAAAAGATGCATTACAGAGAAAATAACCAACTCTAATTTCATGACAGTGATGATAGTAGGATTTTATATATAGGCATTTTATTTAAAATAGTAGTCATTCTTTCAGGACTGTTTTGCCCAACAATGCCCTACATGTACATCTCCACCATTACTTGCAATATTTTAGACCACGCAATTCACAATATTACCAAAAAAAAATGTCTCAGAAATCAGTGCAGATGTTTCCAAACATTTCATGAAACAGCTTGTTGAGGCGTAACTGCTGAAGATATTAAACTTTTCAGACATCTGCTCTGTAAACACGTCTCACTGTCAGTTTCTCTAGAAATCAACATTATACATCAAACATCTGTTTGTATTTTAAAGCTTTAATCTGTGTTTGAAACTACTATTTGTTGCATTTAAATGAAAATAGTTGATGGTAATGCACAAGTCTGAGTAAAGAAATATATTCTCCAATTCAGTGATTTTTAAAGTCACACTGAATCAGTCTTTTGCATGTTATTTTATATCTCTGGTCAAATTAAGATCAATTTACAATCATTATTTTCTACATAACCTCCATCAAACTATAAAGCCTTTTGCCGACCTCTAAAATGTCTTCTGAGTTTTTATTAAGTTCCTGTGTACCACTGGGCAGGAAAAATAGTATCAGCCATAAAAATCATGTTTCATCTACCACCACTGCAAGCTGTCATAAGTCAAGACACTCAGTTAGCTGAAAGACCTTCCAAAATACAAAATTTTAACGTGTGAGAATAATGTCAAAAGCTGCAGGGAAAGTCTACTTAATCACTGAAAAAATTACACTCATCTACTTTTCATGATTAACACATTACTGACATACATTTTACCAATCCTCTTTACATTCAATTTCTATAAATTACTAATGGCAGTGTCAAAACACAGTATATTTATTGTTTATTTACATGCACTTCACATTTTTTTAAATGACCATTACATTGAAAAGTACACTTACAGTAAAATACTTCTTTTACAATTATTTAAGGGCTAGTGGGCTCAGTGGACACAGCTCTCCACTGCTTAAGGATGCTGGGCCTCATCTCCTGACTTAAGGAGCAGACATATAAGCAACTGGCAAGAGCTTATCCTGCACACAGCATTTGGTTAAGATTAGTGCACAGTCAATCGTAAAGTTAATCTCCTCTTCCCAGATTAGCTGCGGTAGATTAGACCTCTTATTATTTATGAGGCCATTTTCTCAGTCATTTTAGCAAGATCAAAAAATGCTACAGAGCTGGATGTGATTTTACTGAATGTTTGCTCTCTAAAGCCATTATTGCATTGTCTTTGTAGAAACCCTCAGCTGTGTGGCCACAACCATGGCAAAGTAAGTTCGGAATTAAGCCATTTATATATGACACAAAAATAAGCACAGTGATCTGAAGATGTATTGCAGCAGCACTATTAGCTCAGCATTTGTGCTTCAGAAATCTGAGCCTGATAAATTTATCATTCTGTTGCTTTGTAGTTTTGGCCTAAGCAAGTTTTACATTTTAATGCCCACCCATTCTGCCCTCTCAGCTCTTTTAATGTATAGGGTCTTCTGGGCGTGCAGTATAGGTGGATTACCAGATTGAACTAAATCCTTCTTACGGTGGATTTACTGGCTTAAAAGTAACAGTGCAAAGCCTGATGTATGAGGTTGGCTCATCACTTTAGGTTAACTACCAAGTAATAATCTACAAATGTAATGTTTTATACTTATAGATTTGAGTCGAATACGCATATTCATTTACATACATACAATGCATGTCAATTGGCCAAATATGGGCCCTGGTCACCTCTGTGTTAACATTTTTTTTGGATTAATTCATTCTCACCATTTAGCCTGCTGAAGATAATTCAGTGCACAGTGCACAGCCCCAGCTCCTGTATATACAGGAGGACATACACAGGGATCTTACACAACGTTATTTGGAAGAGAGGCTATTGTCATTAGCAGAGGTACACAAGCTTGGCTTTAGAAAGTAAAATTTAAGAGTATGCTATTAGAATTGAAAAAGTAGCATTAATGTATCAGAAGAAAAAAAGAAAAACACAAGTCACCCCACAAACACTTATGTATTATGGTTTCTCAAAAAATAGATTTGGGGACCTTCAGGCCACATATGTAAAATCAACATTATACTGTTCAGACTGCTTTGTCATATCCAGATAGATTTTTTAAGAGTCTGGACAGCAAAAAAAATGTGATTTTTGCAAATCAGATTAAAACCACATTTAGAAGTGGTTGGAAATGCTATTTCAATCAGATTTTTAACAGGTCTTTACCATTTTGGATGCTGTGGTGCCTTTTCCATCAAAGTGTCTTTTGGATCACCACCAACAACAGAATCCAGTCCAGAATGATGGAAGTGTTGGGATTTATTAGGTAGTTGCTGATGTCTACGTCATTACTACAACAACCTATCCAGCTAGGTTGGTGATTTCTGGACACACCAATTTCATCTGATCACTGATCATATAACGTTGAGTATAGTGTGCTCAAGTAATCTGATTTAAGAAACAAATATGATTTTGCCTGCAGTCTGAATATAGCCTTACATCTTCAGATAACATGTCCTTCACCAAGTTTTGACTGAGTACTCTTTGTCTGCTATTTCATCCTTAAATTCAGCTGCTCAGTGCGGTTTCAAGCAGAACCAACATTACAAAATATTCTTCCACATGTTGCGTGCATTTACTGTATCAGTCCAGAGAGAACTTTAATTTATAGTTCATGTTCTGTTTGTTCAGAGTTTATAAGAAGACCAGTGGGAATGGTTCGGTAAGATTTCCTTATTACTCTCTAATAAATCATCCATATTTATTGAAAAGTAATATCAAAGTAATATCTTTCTGTAGTAGACTAATAAACCTTTTCATTTCAGATGTCCCTCTACTTGGGAAAGAGAGACTTTGTAGACCATGTGGACAGAGTCGATGTTGTTGGTACGTTGTTTCTTAGATAACAACATAAAAAAAACATAAGGCATGTGCCATCATGTGATGGAATATGTATATCTTGTTAAATAATATTTGCAATCCTATTGCCAGATGGTGTGCTCAAGGTGGATTCTTCAGAACTTGATGGAAGGAAAGGTAAAGTGGAATTAGCAGTAGAAAAATAGACCCTGACACTATAGATATTGTCACAAAATCCATATTAATGTGGACATTACTGTAAAAAACGTCAGTAGCAGTATAGCATAAATAGTGAATGGAGTCCTTGAGTTTGAGTCCTGTATTCAGTTTTTTTAACATGCCATCTTCAGCTTCATCTACAGCACAGACGTGCACAACATCTTTGTTAGACAAGCACCCAGAGTACAGCAGATTTCTCAGTCAGAACTCCCTTGCTCTTGGCTAGCCTAGCCTCAGGGAGTTAATTAGCAAGCTAAGAAAACTTTATTTTAGACTTTGTAAATAATTGCTTTATCTGGCATAAGTTTCAGATTTAGAAGAAGTACAAAGATGTGCTACCTTTCTTGTTTGTTGCTGCCAACTTGTCTTGCTAGCATGCCAGCAGAATACAACAACAAAGTTCCATCAGCGGGTGGATAGATGGAGCAGTTGGAACATATTAAACTAAACTGTCAAGCTTTGAAAGAAGTTATTTAGTGTTTGAAAGGCTTTTGTTGTACTGCCTGCATTATTTTCAGAAAGTCAGTTGGACAGTGATTTCTGGGCAAGTTCTTCTGCTTGAAGGCAGGAAGACACAAACACAGGACTTACACCAACTAATTCACTGACCTTTGCTGAAGTTCAGGTTGCCAGCAAAAATCATACTGTTGTAAAAATTAATAAATGGGCTACTTCTTTGGTGCAAAAACATTAAGACAATGACATAAATGCATGTTTACTAATGGGTTAACATACAATATATACACAATAATTACTAAAACCTATAAACCTATATAAAAAACAAATGTCCTGCATGCTCAGAGGTTGGTCCAGTGTGTAAATTATTCTGAAGTATTCAGCAAACAATGTAAAGAACATTTGTGTAGAGATTCCCCCAAATGAGGGGCAATTTGTAAATAGTACTGCACTGAAAAAGGGGGGAAAGATAATATAATGTCACTATCATTTAACTTGTAATAGAAATTAATATGTCCTAAGTTATATTGGACCAATTCTATTTGTCTGTTTATCATAAAACTTTAACACAACACAAAAGGAAATTTGATTTGAAACATGAAAAAAAATACACACAAGATACGGAGACATAATGTTTTTGCACAATAACAACAATAATCAGTTTCCATTTGGTGCAGTATGGGTACAGCTGGTCTGCGCCTTCCGCTACGGGCGGGAGGATCTGGATGTGATTGGACTGTCCTTCAGGAAAGATATCTGGATACAGCACATTCAGATTTATCCTTCAACGAGTGGAGACAAACCAGCTACCACACCTATGCAGGATGCCCTGATTAAAAAAACTGGTGAAGAGGGACACCCCTTCACTTTTAATGTACGTGAACCAACACATCACAGTGTACATGCTGGGTTTTTCACATTGAGGTCATGTTCCTGAAGTTTTGCTTGCTGTTTCAGATCCCTACAAATTTGCCTTGTTCTGTAACTCTTCAGCCAGCACCAGGTGACACAGGCAAGGTATTACCAAACGCATGCACCATCATTTAAAATTTTTCTCCATCTGAGACTCACTTTAATGTTTTGTTCTGTTCTTCATGACTGCAGCCTTGCGGTGTTGACTTTGAAGTGAAAGCCTATATTGCTAACGAGGCAGACAATCCAGATGAGAAAATTGCTAAGAAGTGCGTGTAGCCCTAATATGTTGAGATCTGCAATACTAATAAATACATGTATTCACTCATTTTGCAAAGCCTGGCTTAATGTTCCCATATCTTTGACTCTATAGAGACACTTGCCGTTTGGTCATTCGTAAGATCCAGTTTGCGCCAGACAAGCTGGAGGCTGGGCCCAAGGCTAATATCGTCAAGCAATTTATTATGTCAGATAAACCAATTCAACTGGAGACCTCCATAGAGAAGGAGGTACACTGCGTGAAATCTTGGCTTTTCGGTGATATGGATCATCACTAAATTTAATTCTACTCCTCCATTTTGTTTTTTATTTCAGCAAACACGTCAAGCTAATGCTCCATATTATTTTCCAAATCTTCCAAAAGGTCTACTATCATGGAGATCCAATTCCTGTCAGAGTGAAAATAAACAATGAGACTAATAAAGTGGTCAAGAAAATCAAAATTTCCAGTAAGTAAATTCAAACAATTCAAAACTGACAATTAAGATGAAATAAGGATAGATGACAAAAACAAATAAATTAATAAAAGATGCACCCTACTCTCTTACAGTTGACCAGACAACAGATGTTGTGCTCTATTCAGCTGACAAATACACCAAAATTGTTCTTTGTGAAGAATTTGGGTAAGTTCTTCATATTTGCATCATAGTTTTATATTTTTTTATGTATGTAAAACCAGTGGGCCTAATTGATCTTAAGAGGTCTTTGCAGTTTAAAAACATGTCATGAATCTGGCATAGACTTTTTTCTTAAGACCTTTCTAAACAAAAAATGAAACAAAACAAAAATTTAAATGAGGCCCATTATTATTGATGCATTTGTATGTGATGCATTTAAAAGCTCCCTTAGAGGAAACTATACTACTTGATGCTTGAGACAATAACTTTGAGATGAGGTATTGGTCTAAACTGTATATAAAAATATACCTATTTAAATGCATTCTTGGCAGAGAGGTATGTGCCGAGTGTTTAAGTTTGACTATATTTGTGTTGTTGACATCACAAAACTTGTTCCCATCATCAAGACAAAGCTGATAAAATGCTCTTTAATGCACCATTTAGCATTCAAATAATCTGAATGACTGTTTGACATTTCATCCGCAGAATGTGCAGGCAGATAGGGAAATCAGTTGAATACCCTTTTTTACATTATGTATTTTTTTCATTCTTCAGGGACCAAGTAAACAGCAACTCCACATTTGAGAAGGAATACAAAGTCACTCCACTGCTGGCCAACAACAAGGAAAAGCGTGGTCTGGCATTGGACGGCAAGCTAAAGGATGAAGACACCAATCTTGCATCTTCAACAATGTTAGATAAGATTCAGTTTAAGATAAATAGCTATACTTATCAGTCAGCTAGTTTTGTCACCTTGCCACCTCTGAAATGCACCTACACTATAAAAAATTAACAAACATATGCAGCCGTATGCAAAGGTTTAAACACCCCCAGTCAAATTACATATTTTCAAAGTGATTGTATGTTTAACACAGGCAACAAACTAAAAATATAGCTTTTCTCTACTAATTTAGTTCAAAGTTTAGTTTATTTGCTGGTTTTAACTATAAATGTTTTATAACTACTGCACGGTTCACAATAATAAAGTAAGATAACACATTACTGATCCCGAAAGAAATTGCAGTTTCACAGTACAATACATATTGCACAAAAGACGACATACCTTAAACAGAATAAAATAAATAGTGTGTTACAGAAGAGCCAAAAATCACAGGTTCTAGTTCCATATACATTATAAGAGCAGCATATCGTCTCTGTCCAATGAAAAACCTGTATCTCCATTTTTGTTGATTTTGAGTTTTCTACATCATTTGAACACGCCATAGACATTTACATTGTGTGAAAATTTAGTGATAAATAGACCAATGGAAGTGCTCCAAAATAGCTTAGAAAAGTCTGGTTCCATTGACTTGCATTGAAAGTAAAGTATGTTTTTGGGCTCTCCTGTAAAGTTGCAATTTTGGTGATACTTGTTTTTCACTGGATAGCAACGATATGTATTATGACACTAACAGAGATATGAGATAGAAAGAAACTATCTATTAAATGTTTATTAAAAGATTATTATTATAGACTGTTCCATTTCTCCTCTTGCAGTCTGCGACCCGGCATGGACAAAGAAGTACAGGGCATTCTGGTCTCCTACAAAATCAAAGTCAGCCTCATGGTGACCAGTGGTGGTCTCTTGGGGAATCTTACATCCAGGTTAATAACTTTATTTTTTTTTGTCAAAGCCGTGTGGTGTTACCCTATATATGTAGAAAAGATCTAAACACACCTAATGTGAAGTACTGATTAATTTCTCAACAATTTACAGTGACGTCACGACAGAGATACCTCTGGTCTTGATGTCTCCAAATCCAGCAGGTGAGGATTTTATTATTTCATTTTCTTTAAATATTGTGACTATAGACAGTTACAGACAGACAGTGTATTATATACACCGTTACTAATGAGTATCATTTCTATCTATTCCATATATCTGCTGCATCTCTAATGGAACAGATGTGTAAGTCTGAAGCATAAATCATTCTTCCTTATACAATGTTTATGATCTCAATATTTCTCTGTGTATTTTATAAGCTGTAGCAATCTAGAAATACACTCTAGTGAAAGTGGAGTCAGTCCCAAATTTGTTCAGTCTCATTCTGCATATCTGCAGGGATTTAGGTATCACCTGAAAGCACATGAAAAAGAAAGATAATAAACTAGAAAAGTGCATTTCCTGAAGGAAACGCAGGAAACTGTTGCTAAGGCGTTGCTAGGCAGTTGCTAGTGTGTCCCAGCTGGTTGCTTGGGTGTTGCTAGGCAGTTTGTTTTACAAGCCGTTGCTACGTATGGTTAAAAATGAATGGGACTCTAAAGGTGGAATGAGGGATGAATAAATGTTAGAGATAAAAAGATCGATTGGCTATGTATCGGTATCGGCCGATTTTTAATAAAAAATATGTGATCGGTGATCGGCCAATATTTCTCCAATTTAGTCGATCTGGAGAGCCGATCGATGGCGTTAAACAAATGAGCCTAATTTCTGTATTTCCAGCTAGCGTTTCGTTGAAACCCCCTCCGGCCAGCTCCCTGCAATTCCTATCTGAACCGCTAGGTGAAACACACACCCTTTTATTTTCGATAGACTGACAAAAGCGGCGCGCCTCGCGAGAACAGTTTAAAATAATCGAGAGTCTGCGTTTAAGGACTGCAGTTTTGACTGCAATTATTTAATTTAATTTTTCCGTTTTAAATCAAGGATCTAAATTTAATTATTGTAGTATTGGCGATATTTGTATGACTTACTTTGTTTATTTATTGCCAATTTTGTTAAAAATATTATGCTGTTTCACATGAGCTTGTTAAAAATGGTAATAAACCAGTTAAGACCATGTTTCATGACTTGCTTTCGCTAATAACTACATGTAGCCCTGCCGTGGCATGTAGTCCCGCCCTTAATCGGTATCGGCTGATCATGCTGAAAGGTGATCGGCGATCGGAATGAGCCTCAAAAACGCTGATCGGTCCATCTCTACTAAATGTCAAATAGAGGAGTGCGGGTCAGTGGATTAGTGTTTGGGGTTCTGCACTGTGAGTACATGCAGTTTCGTGGCTGTAGGTTAAATGAAATCATACTATTTGGGTGTGTCTGAAAATAAACAGGACTTTATGGGTAAAAAAAGAGGGATGGAAAAAAAACACATGAATGCGGGTCAAACCAACAGTATATTCGTTTATTGTTTAATATAATATGCAGTATTACGATTGGTTCACTCTGATAAGGACATTTCTGACTTATGCAGAGGTGCTTACTGTGCTTCTGTTTCTTTACTGCTATATCCTAATAATGAAAAGGACGCTTTTGTCATGTTGAAAAGCCTATTAAACTGTGACCTCAGAGTTTCATGCTGAAAAATGTCTCTTCGTGTTTATTTTCTGAACCCTAGCACGGACATCCAGCTCGAATAGGCCCTCTGGCAGGTAGTACTAAGGAACTCCAAAAGAAGAGGGCAGGAATATCAAGACGCACAGCCAGATGCAGCTTGAGCTCCTTAACTTCATGTTCATGCATTATTAGATGGGATCTTCAGACTGCAGGTTCCTATCATTAGACTAGAGTCCTCTCAAGATGAACTCTGCTAAACCTCAGGCCTGTTAAACCACAATGTCACTAAATTTACTTTCTTTGTTATTTCTGCCTTTACCATGTGTACTTAGTCTAGAACTGTTTTGTTTTTGTATATAAACAGTTTACATGATGTGAAAGAAGAAGAAATAGAACTGTGATATTATCTCTAAGATATGCTAGCTGTAGGTGTAAAGATTTTAAAGGCACAATAAAAACATGTCACCTTGTAACAGATGTACCTGCTTACACACAAACAAACGTTCTTAAGAATGTAATCTTTGTTCTCATGTAGTTTTCACATGGTTTTGAATCATTTTCATATTTTACAATTTTATAACAAAATATTTGTTTTAAAAAGACCATGAATCACATACGTTTGTCTAAAATAAATGTCACATAATAATTTCCATTTTACTTTTCTTCACAAATGACTTATTGTGCATTGTGTAAATTGGTTTATTTGTTTGCTTGCTTGGATACTACACACATTTGAGTATAAACTGTAGTTACACTAAATGACCCAAACCAGTCACCAGACTTGAAATTGTTTTATAACTGTTATGCTGAGCCTAAATGATTAATGCATTTATACAGCAAATAATAATATAATAAAACTGTTTAAACTTTATTTTAATGTATATATGTTTAGAAAAACAGGACACTAATGCATTTATTGTTTTAGTAATACATGATGGTACCTTAGACAATAAAAGATAAATTCACACAACAGTACTAGTAGTTTTTCTTTTTGAAAGCTTAAAGTCCCACAGAACCTAATTCTGTGTTTTATTTCAAATCAGTTTAATCTTGTAAGCAAACAGTAAACATATACAAATACCCATTGAATAATTCCAATAACCAATAAATGATAATGTCACTGTCTAATAAAATATGAGTATTTCTATTTTTGTAATTTTATTTTTTAACATAGTTTTATTAAATGAAAGTTTTATGATAAATGGACCAATAAATATGCCCTAAAACTGCTTTGAGAAAAATATATTTCCATTGACTTACATTAAAAGTAAGGAGCAGTTTTGTCCTCTGCTGTAACGCTATCATTTTGGAGATACTTTGGATAATACTCTAAAAAACCTTTACATTGCCAATCACAAGCCTGACATGTTAGAGAACCTTAGCAAGCTAAAGCTAACCCAGTATAACTAAAAGATAACAAGGCTGTTGGCTGTTCATTTGTCTATGTTTGTTTATCCATTCCTCATTCACATGTTGCTTTGTCCATCCAGTCATTAATCCAATCTATACATCTTTTCATCTAGTAAGCCTCACTTTAAAGCTAGATTATGATTTTAGTTTTTCATAAGTGGTGGAGCTGGCTATATTGTTGGACAGAGAACCTTTTATTTTGCATTCATATAAAAGTTTTAAAATATAAAAGATTTATATTATCTTATACTTTTCATTTACATAAAATTTTTGCATCATACAAGCTTTTTTTTTAGATTTAACTCAGTGTCCCCTAAGACTTTACATAACTGCCTATGTGTTTAGCTAACAGTGAGCTTGTGCTATAGATACTTATAAAGGAAGTGAAACAACAAATTTAGTAAGGTCTGGGTTTTTTTAAATATTCTTAAATCCCTAAATCATCCAAATGTCCAAACAATAAGAGTCCAACATATTTAAGACCATCTGGCAATTACAGGCCACAGGCCATTATGGGCATTCGATGCAGTAGCCACTCCAGAATAGTGACACTATTATAATGATATAATTATAACATAGAAACTGGAAAGTGTAATACGTAATTGCATATGCCTTGAAGGTAAAGGAGTTTTTTAAAGAAGACAATTAGGACAAAAATGTATAGCTACTCACCTGTCAATCACGCTGCACATCCACACAGCAGGTGGCAGGGAGCAGTTACTTCTGCTGCATTACAGTGGTGTCAGAAATCGGGGAAAAAAGTGAAAAACAATAAATTTGAATTGGAAAAATAGACGTCTGTCTGACCAAATCTGGGTTTGGTGGGTGCTTTTAGAATGATATCTGCCCAAATATGAACAAACTGATGGAGAAGTAAAACTAGTTTGTCGCTGTTTTGCCAGATCCAGTTAGATGTGTTTGGGGAAGCGAATTTCCAAACTGTGCATGGACACTGAGTGCTGAGAGGACATGTCCATATAGCTTTAGCCATATATGTTTCTTTTTATTACAGTGCTAATATTTGATTAATTTAATTAATCTTTCAAACAACATTGTATAATGGCACATTGGTCATTTATAAATAAATGTACTTTTTACTGTATTTTATTTCTGCCTTTTTTGTCTGATGACTTTTTTTTGTCTGTGTGCGACAAAAACTGTCCAGACAAAGTCCATGATTATCAGGATACACTGTAAAACTGCTACCTTTCAGGATCAGCGCAGATGGTGACTGTGACTGAAGCTGCATCAGAGAAACGCAGCGCTGCGCGACCGCAGTGGAGCTTCTTCCACTCAGGAGGACGTAAACAGACGGAGCTTCGCCGCTAGCAAGGTGAGACTTACAGTGGAGGCAGACTGTGTGTTTTAATAGCGTTTTGTTTTATTAGGTTCTACACGACAACCGCTGGTTTTACGTGGTCGTTTAAAATATGCGCCAGTTCTGTAATTATTCAGTTATAGATGCTTTGACTGCGTCAACCCACCGAATCAAATTAGCAACGTAGCTACGTTAGCGTATGTGGTTTACTGTCGGCATTAAAGCGCTAGCCAATTAGCATGTTAGCTTGTGTTATTTTGATATGGACAACGCCAAGAAAAGCATATATAAGAATGTAAACTTGGCTGAACAGCAGTAATCAGCACGTACATATACGTTACACGGTTTACTGTTATGTAATGTGTGTTCTGTACACTCGGCATACGAACGAGTCCTTTGTGCTGCTAGCCGAGTTATTAGATAGCAAGCTACAGACTGTGATGGGAACTGGTTTGGTGGATTTCATTTGCGTTACCTAAATGGTGTTATGCGTTATCACACATCCCGGTAACATCCTACACCCCTTGATTTTGTGCCGCGGCCGTGTTTGAAGAATGCTTAGCCAGTGAATTTATAACGTTGTAACGAGAAGTAGCTTTTTAGGCTGTTTGAATCAAATCAGCGTAGCCAGAGAATGGATCAGGTCCTTTCTACATAGACTTATGGATCACGTTTAGATCAAGTTAAAAGACTAGTTGTTTTTTCTTTCAAATATATAATCCAGTATGCTGGCTGTGCTGCTCCGTGTTGGGATGATTTTGGGTCAGGCGGACCTAGTAGCTACCAAATGGCCCTTGAGGTGCAAGGTACGCAGGGAGCTGTGCGAGGGTGCCGGTTATGCGTAAGAAACATGTCTTCGCTGGGATAATGAAGCGCTCCTGACGTGTTCATAAACTGTCCTGCACGGTCTACTTCGCGGCATCAGTGATTTAAAGATTCCTTGCCAGCCAACAACACTTAAGCAAGTGTAACATAAGCGTTAGCGGGTTAGCCGAGCGCTGCGCAGGCCGCCATGTTTGTCTTTCTCCGGCTGTTTTATTCGGCGCTGCCGGAATAGGCGGACTTGAAGAGCCACCTCGGTACATGTCGTGGCAATGGCGTTGTCAGCGACTCCTTTCAGACTTTATACAGGATGAATATGACCTACACTGTCGACAAATTTCGACAAAACTTTGAAAGCAACAAGCAGTGGTTAGCTAGAAAGTTGTTTATAAACAAACACATTGACGACTACGGAGCACGTAACATAGACCAGCTGCTCTCCCTGTCGATGGTGTGGGTCAACCATGTGTCCATGGGATGCAGGTTGGATAGTTTTATGCTGCTTTCGGTGTAATTCAATTTGGTTTTGTTTACATTTCATGTTTTCAAAGTGCTTATGCTAAAGTATAAGTAGTTTAACCAGAGGTTTGTGTCTTGACTGCTGTTAAGGCAACTGAAGACACCACTTAACTTCTTATAACTAATTGCTTTTGTTTGTATGGAAGTGCAGTAATCCAAACAAACATTCAGGCAAATTCATTCTGGCTGCAAACATTCAAACTCTTAATATAAATCTTGCAGGTATGGCCCACAACTAATGCAGAGAGTGCTTGAGATGGCAGAAGGGATTCATGTTGGCGAAATGCCCTCCTATGAACTAGTCCCAAGTGCTGAAGCAAAAAAGAGGCCAATTTCATCTGATGGAAGTAAGTGTAAGCCTGGTGATGATTACTTCCCTGTTTATTTATGTATTTCTTTATTTATTTACTTTTATGTGCATAAATCTTGAAGATTACATTTTCTCATTGCTCTTTTAATTTGACTACAAAAGGATTACTGTACCTTGATGTGAACTACAACTGTTTATCTGTGCTTTCCTTCAGGAGAGGAGCCCATGAGGAAGATGCCTGTGTCAAAATTTGGCTCTAGACCACGATTTGAGCCGGTGCAGTTTGTCAGTGGCACCAGCAGCAGCAGCAGTTGTCTGGGGAGTACTGATGAAAAAGAGAATGAGAAGGAGCGCAGGGGTGGGGAGATGAACAGTGTGAGACAGAGGGAGCCAGACCAGCCATACAACGGTGAACGTGGTTACGGCTCTTCATTCGCCTCTTCGTTCGACAGAGGATCTTCATATGGCTTTGATTCTTGGACTGAACGTAGAGCCAAGGACATGTTATTCAGCAGCAAGAGTGGTCTTGGCTATGGCAACAGAGGGTCCACCCCAAATTTTATGGGCAAGCTGCAGCAGGATTACACCGCTAGATATGAGGCACACTCTGCAAGACAGTCAAACTCACCTACCCAAGCCAGTAGATTTGATGGATATGGAGGAGGTAGGCCTGGAGGCTGGGATTCAGGACGGCAAGGGTTGGGCTATGGACATCAAGACAGACCATCATCTAGCAGGGCTTTCACTAGAGTGTATGACAGTCCAAGCAGGAGCAGCCCTGGCCTGTTACCTACACCATCTATGCCAATCCCAATTCCCCAAGCAACGCTGGAGGAGAAACAGAGGCTGATTGGCAGGGTTTCTTCTGCTATAGCAGTTACTCTACGAGATCCTGCATTTGCAGGTGGACCTGATGGTCCAAATTATAATTATATTCTCAGTCGCAGCATTCAAGCTTGTAAAACCAATCCAGAGTACATTTATGTAAATTTAAAGGATATCCCTCCAGCTGATCTGCCTAAGAACAGGAAAGTGCCGTCTGAAGGTTACGCATGTGAGCTAAGGTGTTCATGTGTGTACCTCGCTACAGGATACTCTGGAAGCAAAAATGGTGCCAGGGACCGTGCATCAGAGCAAGCCGTCAAACTTTTCATGAAGCCAGTGGAAGTTCGTGTTGTTCAACGTCAGTATAAGCGGAACTATGTCAATGACATGGTGGTGTGCCAGTTAAACACCCCAACCCCAGCCTTAGTTCCACCTCTCCGCAACCCAGAGGATAACCCACCTCCCAATACTAAGGGTCAGTATGTCCCTGATAGAAGCAAACACTGGACAGAGTTTGTCCTAATGGAGAATGCCCATGATGCCATTTGTATCCTCAACAATTCTGCTGCCTACAATCGCATGAAAGTTGATTATACGTTTGACCCGATACCTAACAGCAATCTGTGGCTGTGCAGTGTATATTTACAGGATGAGCTTGTGGCTCAAGCCAGAGGGTCTAAGAAGAGCTCCAAGCATGCTGCAGCTGAGGAGGCTGTGAAGAAGCTACGAACAAATCAGGCAGCTCGCCAGCAGCAGGAACATCAGGAACATCATCACAACCATCACCACCACCACCACCAGCAGCAGCAGCAGCAACAGCAGCAGTTTTCACAAGGTAACCATAACTTTGATCAGCCCATTGGTCGTTTTAACCAGCAGGGTGGCCGTAAAAAGCAGCTTAGTGAGCTGGTTATTTTGGAAAACTCGGATAATGCCATTTGCATCATCAATGACACGGCACAATTCAACAAAGTGGCAGCTGACTACAAATTTACCGTGCTACCAGATCATCGCTGGAGGTGTGAAGTTTATATAGAAGGGCAGTTTGTGGCTGCGGGCATTGGTCCTAAGAAGACGGTCAAACATATTGCAGCAGAGGAGGCTATTGCTACTCTGAAACGGACACAGGCAGTGGTGAAGTCTAACCTCAGAAAGGAGGGACACGTGGATGCCATTTCCCGAAATCAAATTATAGCCCGGTCTGGTGAGGAGTCCATGCGACAAGAAATCAAGGAGGACAACATTGGTAACCAGTTGCTCCGCAAGATGGGCTGGACAGGTGGCGGGTTGGGTCGAGAGGGAGAGGGCATTGCAGAACCTATAATGGTAAAAGAACAGTTTACCAGGGAAGGACTTGGTATGGATATGGATAGGCACGGGAATCAGCTGACTAAGCGTGATATTGAGGAAATCATACGGAATTATGCTTGCTCAGATCGACAGGATGACCTGCGCTTCTCCACTGAGCTCAATAATGACGAGCGTAAGCAGATCCATCAGGTCTCCCAAAAATATGGGCTGCGGAGCAAGTCTTATGGACAAGGAAGACAGCGTTTCCTGGTGGTTAGCCGAAGAGTGCAGAAGGAGCAGCTAATTGGTCAGCTGTTGCAAGAGGGCCAGGTTGGACGGTATGAGCTTGTAAAACCTCAGGCCTCTCACTGACTTGGGGCCAGGGGCAGGGTGGTGTTGGGAGAAAAACCTCAAAGAGAACTATTAAATGGGCATTTCCACAGTCCTGTTCCTGGAGTACCTACGCACATATTAGTTCCTCGCTCTTACCATGCCTGCCTCAACTAATCTTGGAATTAACAAGCTCCAAGTGAGACTGAATGGTGTGTGTTAGAACACACTCTGAAACCTGATGTGCAGGGGTAACCCGGAACCAGGGCTAGGAAATACTGCCACAGATGAGTTACTGTGTAAAGCAGCCGTACTTTTGTTTATTTGCTTCAAAAGAGTATAAAATGTATTTTTCAAACAAAAAGCGTCAGTTTAACAGCCTCTGTTGCTTCTGTATTCCTGAGAGAAAGTATCGTTTCCCATGGATAGCACACTCCTCTTTTCCCTCATGTAATAATAGATTTTGTCACTGTAGAGTTTGCACTTGGTTAACTCAAGGCACTCTTATGGACACAAGCTACCTTACTAACTGAGGTTTGTCATACCTTGTGTCCTGTGATTTTTACAGACATGGACATAACATGTGGATCTTAGAGCAGCATGTGCTCCTTTCAAGTTCTAACATTCCATTTTCTTTCAAATTTCACAATGGACAATATCATCATCCCCTGTTCATGTGCAGTAAGTTAAACATTTAAATTATATAAAAATAAATAATTAAAAAAACAGGGGATAAACTATCATTACATATGTGTCACATTAAGTCAGACAACCACTTGTTGGTGGTATTTTAAAAAGAGCCAAGGCATCTTTGGAAGCTAGTTAACTGAACTGTCTTCCCTTCGAGAAATGCCTGAGCAGCATTGTGATTTACTTTACATAAGTCTAGGTTTTGTGAATACTGTCAAGTGTCTGCTTGTTTTGGCATACATATTAAAGAAATTTAATCTGTTCATGCTTCACTGGTCATCTATTAAAAACTTCAGGCACTTTTGAAATTGTGTTCTCCCTTTTCTGCTCAAGAAAAAAAAAAACCTCAAAAGCTTATTTGACTGTTTATTTACAAGAGGGGAGAAAATGTACAGTTTCTTACATGAATTACTAGTGCAAATCTGACACTCAAACTCAGGATGTGCATTGGAAAAATAATGACCCAAATTAATTTAGATGGACACTGCATTAAAACAAACATAAAACAGCATCATGCCCAGGCAGTCAGATATGCAATCTATATGCAACAGGAAAATGAAAACAAACTGCATGCAAAATGGCCAAGTTGCCATGCAATGGGAGAAACAACACAACAGATTGAAGATGCATACAGTCTGCAAGTACATCAGTACCACTTGTTACATTCTGAGTCCTAGGCTCATAGCAAGGGCTTTGTTAAAATTAACAGGGAACTCTTGTGACAGTTTTTTTTTTTACAACAGTAGACACACCATATCAGTTTGAATAAAACAAAATCTTTAAGCATTAAATAATTTTAAAACAGCTTCCAGATTTTTCATAATTTAGTACACCTTTAGTCTTAAAGAAATTGTGCATTTACCTTAAATTCTAGGGCAGTAATGTCTGCCAAGATAAAAAAAATAAATGCATTTATGAGACAGGAACTGATAATGGCATGTTTTCTGCAAGATCACCTTGTAAGTCCTTGGCATTTATATTGGATTCAGGGGTGGGTTGATAAAAAAAGATAAAAATATCCCATGGATTTAAGCAGGGTTATTTCTTTAAAGCTAGATTCACACTGGAAACCACAACCTGAGCAACCACTGGCACCCTAAATGCAATCAGCCCACACTAAAGGCGCAAAATCAAAACCAAACAAACAGCTTATGTTCATGACCAACTCCTGCATGGAGACTTCAAAGGGCAAATCAAAAAGATGTGTAACCTTGAGGTGAGCAAGGTATATTTTGTTGAATTAGAAACACCCTTATTATAAAGAATAACACTCCGCATGAAGAGGGAGACCACAACACAACAGCACTAACTCTGCAACAGCTACAGAACAGACAACTATAGAGTAAGAGGAGGATTCAAAACATGATGTGTATTTATTTTATTCTTTGCAAGATGGTTTTCCTCTTGATGGCTGAGGCCAGGTACTGTTCAAACTTCGAAGGTTCAGAGCAAAAAAGGTGGGGGGAGGGGTCAACAATCACGCCAGCTCTGTTCCACGATGGCAGACACACGTTTCTCATACTCTCGTTTGTTCTCCTGGTACAGCTGAGCTGCCTGGCTGTTGGCAGGACTGTTTGGGTTTGGCTCGTCCAGTAAAGACTGTAGTAATTAAAAAAGACGTGAAATCTGGATTCTGATGGCAAAAGATTTTTTTCAGAAAAATCTGAAAATATGTATTAACCTCCACATACCTGTATAGATGTTAAAATTGAAGAAACGTCATATGTGGGACTCCAGCGGTTCTGAAGAATGTCCAAGCATATACTACCATCTGCATAAACTGAATAGAGAAACTTTTTTTTAACTTGCAGTTTTTTATGGCAAAAAATAAGACCCACATAACAACCCACTCAAAATGCATGCTGGTGTAGCAAGATATTAGCAAATAAGAGCCAATATACACTGCCTGGCCAAAAAAAGGGCACAGCATAAACAGCATATGCAATGAACTAACCCTAACCCTAACCTAACCCTAACTTTTTATTTTTTGTCCTGAGCGGTGTCACTTTAGTCCGACACAGCACATCCCAAAAGACTTTAAATGGGGTTAAAAAGGCATGAAAATTATTTCTCATGCTCCCTGAGCCATTCATTTTCATCTTTAGCCCACTGAATCGCAGTACTGTCATCTTGTAATATGCCCATGCAGACCTGCCAACCTGCAGATATGCATTTAGACGTCAAACTACGCTGCTACAATTTGTCACTTAAAAACACAGGAAAAGCCTTTGATGGCTTTGAGTTTGCGCACTAGGTAACTCATCTATGGGTGTAACTGCATTGGGCAGCAACCTGTTGGGAAAAGAAGACTTCGACCAATCACAGCGCTAGTTTAAACTCTTTAAACAGGCTACGACGGGAGACCTGGGGAGTCGTCAAAATGAAACTAACGAAATTGATTTTCATCCCTCTCAGTCCATCTTCATACTGTGACTGGTTCAAAGGGAGGACGGTGCTAAACGCAGTTTTAGAGGTAACTGGCAGGGTGTGGGAATTGTGAATTGTTAATGTAAAACTAGGGGGCTCAAAAACTCAAGATGCAAAATATAAACTTGCAAGTTTTAACGATTCATGTGTGTAAATATTCCTCCCGCAAGTGTAAATGTGAAACTCGTGAGCACAGAAAGTCCTGCGCGTGTATTTATCATCATATTAGCTCAAAACGCATTTTTTCTCTCATTTTTTCTTTTTTAAACTCACGTGAGTGCGCAGCTGCTATACACATGTTGGTAAATGTCATTGCACATGCAGACCGTAGAAAATAGTTTACAAGTAAAATTTACAGCTTTATAAAACAACAATTTCTATTAGGTAGTCCATAAAATCAAATGGCATCCAATATCACCATCATGATCAAGTGTAATTTAGTGATAATTGTAATTTAACACATTAAATGGCCCCAAATGTTCATAAAAATAACAGATATCAGTCCAGTGTTAATTCAGGCAATAATTAAAATTTATATTAATCACAAACTGTTTCACTTTTTTGTTGCCAGAATGTTTCAGAGTGACTGGGCATAACTAGATTGAAATATGGCAATAAAATATTCTCTGTACATTGACTGCAGGTTTATTCTAATCAAATAATGTACATGTCCTCTGTGATTAGGTATCAGGATTACTTATGCGGCAATGTATTGTAATTAAAAGTGATATTATTGTATTGTTCTGAAAGAACAGTCAATATCTTTTATAAAGTTGAGGTTTTATTGTTATTTATAATGTCCAATGTATTTAAGACACATAATATGACATAGCCCAAAAAATTTTCCAAGTATGTTTAAGTTCAAATTCAGTTTAAGGGACATATTTTTCAGTTCAGTTCAGTGTTCAGTTACTATATGGCAGATGTATTGGTAAAAAAAACAACCCAAAAAACACTGGAACATGTCTATGAAAGCACAGAAAACTAAAAAAATATACCTTTTCATAAGAGTTCTTTTTTTCATAGTCTCCTTGTATGTTGAATAACTAGACATGGTGGTAAAGTAAGTGGGTACTATGTGCTTAGTAATAAGTTGTGATGAGCAAGCATGTGAACTTAATCAATACTGATCAGCACATGTACCTGACCTCGTGCTGCCCCACCGCAAGAAGTTGCATTTAAAAAAAATGTCCTAGGTTGGCAGGTCTGCCCATGCCATCAAAAAAGGGAAAACAAAATGCTTCACTCTGTACGTTTAAGCAGTCAGCTGACTGCCATTTTATTTCCACAAAACAGTCCTGATCCTAGACCTGACCAAATAAAGCAACCTCACACCATCACACAATGTCTGTTTTGCTTTTCATATTTTGTTTTAATGATTCAAGTTTCTTCAAATAGTGTCATTTTAGATTTTTTTTTCTACAACTACATTTCTTCCACAATGTTGGTAGTTCACTTCTAGGTTTTAATAAAGCATTAGAAACCCCTCTCTAATTTAGTTTTAGCTATCTTGTTTGTGGTTTTCTTTGCTTGATGCAGGTCAATTATTAGAAGACTTCTGAAGCACAGTAATATCTTAATATCTATAGTAATATATCTATAATAATATCTATAGAAGCTACTTACTACATCAGTCAGGATTAAAAGAATCATGGCATGCTAAAACATATTAATCACTGCAGTAATAATCCATCACAGCCTCTTAAGTATGTGCTTATTTAAATATAAAGTGTGCCTTTTTTGGCCAGGTAGTGTATCTTAAAGAGAAAGAATAATTTTGTAAATTATGATGCTGTCAAACTTACCGTTAGGGTGAAACATTTTGGATACAAACCGGACTGTGGGAGGTTTGTTCGGATATTCCTCTGTAAATTCTATTGTGAGTTTGAAAGTTCCTGAGAAAAAAAAAAGAAAATGAAACAAAGGATCTAATACACATTTACACACATAAAAATGGTCAGAGTGGTACTTTTACAGTCCAGGTATATGCACATGTGACTTAGATCAATCACCAGTTCAGCTTTATTGTCCAGGCAACAACAATGCCTATATCTGCATAAATAAAAAAGGCAAAAGTGCATGTCCTAAGATGTCCTAAAATTACGTTTCAGTCAGTAGGACTTGGCACTAAGGCCTCTTGACTGTTGGCCATCCATGCAAGCTCACCATTGCCTAATCCCAGAAAACGTGTGTGCAATCATCATGTGGCACCCAAGCAATTAAAATAGATAATCATGATGAAACATCAGAAAAAGCAACATCCATGCACTGTTATATTAAATTTTTCCCCCAAAATAACATGGACATGTTGTCCATGTCTTACAAAACTTACAAAGCCTCACATATGTGATACAAGCATACTGCTGCTGAAGAAAGGGGAAAGGATTACACGAAAGGCCTAATCACTGACCCGTATGGCATTACAGCATGGCGAGATAGAAAATCTCCTTTTGGACCTAAATACCCCATTAACAGACATGCCTTAAACTCCACAGCAGACAGCAATCTAAGCTCCACCATGCAACAGATTAAAGTTGTTAAAGAGCACTGGACGTTTGTTCAGATGAAGCACTACTTCATCTTTTATTGAATGCTTACTCTTAACACTGTCCATTTATTTTCATTAAAGCTGGGTCACCATAATACCTTAATTTTCTACCCTACAAGTAACTATGCAATGTCTGTATTTGTAACAAGTGTTCATGTTCTCTCATAATTCATCTGTGTGTGTCTACAAAAGGATAAATATCTGTGTTATAACAAAACTTCAGGATTAAAACATACAGTTCACTAAATACCTACCAATACTCAACCACTCACTCCTAAAATGCATTTAATGGAACAATCAAGCACAATGCCTGTATACTGAAGCTAAAAAAGGGGTGCACAGCTGCCAAGTACTCCAGATTAATAATATGCCAAGACGACAGAAAAACATGAAACTCAAAAGAACAAACCTTTTTACTTACAACAAAATAAACTCAAACTTCATACTTAAAATACACAGTTTAGTGCTTAAGACAACTTACCATCTTCAAATGGTGTTCCCTCTGGTCTAAAGACGTGGGAAGAAATTGACCATTGTGTCAGTTTACTTTAAGGAATCCTTTCAAAAAAATGGGCAAAATACTTTTATGTCTATACCAAAGATTTTAAAAGCAGACGTACGTATGCACACAAAAGCCCTAAATTAACTCAGAATGTAGGTCATATTCGCAGTATTCGTAACTGACACAATAACACACAAATAGAATAGAATAGAATATAGAATTTATTAGAATAAACAACTACTTCATCAAACTACAGGAGTTAGCTACACAGCTGTGTATTAAGCACCAATGTTAGCCAGCCAGCCAGCCAGCTAGCTGATAAATTCATAGTCTGACAGGTAACGTTAACCCTGTGACAGATATAAGCTATGCGTTTACCGCTAGTTTATAGCAAAAACAGTAGCCATAAATCCATAACTAACTACTTAAGGTGAAAAACGTCTATTATATTTACCCAAAAATAACAGCATTCCAGACCATGATGTTGTTTTCTGACGGGGCTCCGCTAACTCCTGCCGGAGGATCTTCTTGGAGACTAGAAAGCCGGAAAAACGTCTGTTTTACATTCTCACGACGAATATAGGGACGACAACATTATCGGTGTAATTTCATTAATTAAATATCGTCACACTGTCAACAACAATATTAGCCAAACAGCTCTACTACTTGAGTTTCATGAAAAAGTCGCCATGTTTGGTCTGCCAGGCTACACCGCTAGCCACTTAGCCGGTCCCCTCAGACAAGCGAGCGGCCTGTTTCTCCCACATCGCTTACCGTTTAAAATCTCTCATCAAACGCCGTCGTGCTGGGGTTGACATCTTGTTTAATTCGAAAACAAAAACTTGACCATAAGGTATCGATGTTGTCTATTAGGTATCTTATTAAAATCTGGAGTTTATAGCTTCTTTTTTCGGGGCCGGTATGTTTGTATTTCCAGTTAGCTTTTTAGCTAGTGGAGATATCGTTTCTGCTGTTATCTGAACTGTAGCAGCTCGTCGGGCCTGGACTGTACCACTGCGTCAGAATGATGGGGAGACGCAGCAGCGCCAAGATTACAGAGAATTAGCGCAGGTGTCAGTAGGTCAAGTCAGATTTGACAAGAATACGCTACTGTAGCACAAACAACGTACACATTGACTTAAACTGTACCATAATGAATCACAGTAAAATTATGTACTGTACATTTACATGTTTACACCCATAAATGTATCACAAATAGACATGTGTCATTTTTGCAACACCTACGTCACTGTTTAATCACAGATTTCTTTTGTCGTAATTTCATTCCCGGGAACATGTAGTAACAAGATATATTTACTCCGAGTTTCATTCAGTCTCCACACCCACACCTTTAGGGTGTTATGAAAAGCTTTGAATCAGTGTTTCGCCCTCCCAATGCTGGACTGCTGTACTCTACAGTGTTTTCTCTGCTCCGCTGTTACTGTTACCTCCACACAATTAACCGTCTCTCTGCTCCTCCAGCTAAAAGCCTTCATATCGTCAATGAAAAGTTATTTTGGAGCATTATTATTGGTCCGTTAATCTCGACTAATCTTTACACAAAGTAAATGGTACAGCTGCGTTCAAATTATATCAAAAAATAAAAATCGACAAAAAAGGAGTTACATGTCTTTCTTTAGACAATGATATCTTACTTAAAATAACAAGAGATTTTCTCAAATAGTTATAGTATTGTTAGTATTGTATAGTATGATGATGGTAGGTTACTCTCATATGAACAGTTTATAATATATATATATATATATTATTTTTATTATTTTTTTTTTCAGGGCAAAAATAACAAACCACCCAACAGACATACACAAGGATACACATACAGTACATTCATCCACACATCTCAAACTACCCGCTCCAAACATTTTTTAATAAGTAGGACCAATAGACTCAGAAAACTTATATAGGGATAAATAAAAGGGATTAATAAACCATCCATCCATCCATCCATCCATCCATCCATCCATCCATCCATCCATCCATCCATCCATCCATCCATCCATCCATCCATCCATCCATCCATCCATCCATCCATCCATCCATCCATCCATCCATCCATCCATCCATCCATCCATCCATCGCTGGAGACCAAACAACCACAGGATCAGCTGTTGCTTGATGTAATCTGACAGTGGTCTGCTTTGGTACCAAGACAATCATGACATTGTTTTCTTTGCTGCCGTCAAAGAAGCTATTACTATTTTATCTCAACAGAGTTTTAGGTATTGATGCATCTCCAAGAAGAAAACAAGGCTGGATGTAAAAGTGGATCTGTTTCCCAGAAATGCTTAACTTTTCATGAAATGTTGTAAATGCTTTGTAGGCCATTGACTAAAAGACTTGGTCTTCAGTGGACTCTGTCTTTGGCAAAAAAAAGTGTAACAGCAACAGAGCCTATTACAATCCAGACATGAAGGTTCCCAAGAGGGAAATATTCCTGGTATTCACTTATCCCAGCAACTTACTTGTTTTGTTTTAGTTTTGTTTTACAAGTTTACAGAGATGCATTTCAAAGCGTTTCCTCCTTTCTGGTCTCCAGAATCTTGTCTGATTTACATTCTACACCTTCCTCAATTTGTAAAGCTTACATTTTCTGAATCTCCACTTATAACTGGTCATCTTCATAAAACTGTTATTATTATTATTAGAGTTTAGGCACTATTACATGTACAACCAATTAAAGTGCAAAATGTAAATAAATTTAGAATGCAATAATCATTTTAAATAATTAAAAATAGTACAAAGAACATGTGTAATTGTGTAATTTGTAAATGTGTAATTTATTAATTATGATTATTTTTAATGTATGCCCAATTTTGAACTTGATGCCAGCAACCCATTTTTAAAAAGTTGGGACAAAAATCTTTGTATGCAAAAGAGGAAACTGTATATGAAAAGGATCCAGAAAATTAATCAAAATGTGAAATCTGGGAATCATGGATGCCGTATCCTCCGGGTTAAAGAAGAGAGAGACCATCATTAGTGATGATATGGGGGCATTAGTGCACATGGGATAGGTACCATTAACACAGAATGATATGTACGGGTATTGGAACAACCAGATACTGTCTTGTACAGGGGAGGTCTTGCCTGTTCCAGAAAAACAATGCCAAACCACATTCTACACATATTACAAAAGCACAGCTCCGCAGTAAGAGAGTAAGAGAGTAAGAGTGCTGAACTGACCTACCTGCAGTCATGACCAGTTGAAAAAATTTGCATTAAGAATGAATATTATGACCCTCAAACAATAAAATTTCTCAGTTTCAACAATTAATATTATGACCCTCAAACAATAACATTTCTCAGTTTCAACAATTGTTGTCTTTTTACTATTTTCAATTAAGGACAGGGTTTCAATGATTTGCATTGTTTTATTTACATTTGCACAGTGTCACCGGTTTTTGTAATTAGGGACCTGATTTTTTTGTTTATGTATTTTTGTTTAGTTTTTTTATTCGTTTGCTTTCCAGTTTATGAACATTTATTTTAGTTTATTTTGCTTTATTTGTTACTTGCCCAATTAGTTGTAGTGATGTATGTTGCAATTGTGAATAATACTATCAAAAGTAAAAAAAAATAATAATAATAATAAACAAAGAACAGCTTTTTATTACATAGTAAGTGATAAAAAACATGTAAAAAGAGCTGCAAATATGATGGATAACGAGTGTCATGAATGAACATGTTTCACCTACAATAAGAATTAATTGAAAAGTTAATTTAAATTTAACTAAGAAAATGTATTAAATAAGCAGGATTTGAGGCGTTATCGGTCCTTCTGCTGGAGATCTAAAGTACAATCTAGAGTACAGTCGTAATGGCAGTACAGTTTACCCGTTATATATCATTAACACATTAAATATGGGAAGTTGGCATACGTGGGAAATTTAATCTGCATGCACATCTCCATTGCAAACATCAGATGCCCCCACATCCTGAACTCAATCTTTAGTTATTGATTTCAAAGTCATTTATTTAATCTTTCAAATAAATTAATGCAAATGTTTAATTCCCTACAAATGCTGAGGTAGCAATTTAGGTGTACAGGCTACACACAAGAAGATGGGTGTATTTTGTTGCCCTTTTGAATAGATGAATGAAGCTAAAATATTCAGAAACTCATTACCTAAAACAAACCAATATGATAAGAGTGTCTTACTTCCTGCTGTAAAATGCAAGGGTGTGGTGAAAATAAGGCTCCACCTATGAACTAAAACTCTTGGTGTTTTGGAAGTGACATGAAAATGAAGGACAGGATATTTTTAAATACATCTTTTAGATAAATCTAAATCTATCTACCCTAAATTTTAAATACATCTAAAAGATCTTGTAAACAAGCAAAACAAATGAAAACAACCCATCTTAGTTAATGCTTTGGGTTTAAGTAGATCATAATGTAATCTGTGTAAATATGTAAGGTCTTAAAATTGTAAACAGTCATTATTATTATTGTTATTATTATGAGAGACCTGATCTTAGATCAGTATTCTGAAACTGATAAGTGCAGCTAAAGATCTCTCCAAAAGGCATTGCTCAGCTGGCTGGTGTGGTAAATGTGGGCTGGAACTGAAATCTACAGGTAGTTTAATCTCCAGGAGACAAGTTGGAGACCACTGATTGATTATATATAAAATATGCATTATAAAAAACAGAAGTATTAAAATACAGCTTTGCAATTTTTGGTGGCCAGAATAAGCACAAAAATATTTACACTGCAGTTCTAATATTGTGGATCTGTCTCCATCAATATCATATTAATTCAAAAATGTAACATCTACATCTTTCATGGAGTACTACCACTGTCCTTCACATTGAGCAACTTGTTAAAAGCAACTTCTCCTGGCAGGAACCTCTTCAGAAGATATAAGAGTAATGTCTAGAAAAACAAAAATCAGAAAGAGAGATTATAGAGAGGTATAGAGTTGCAGATATAAAAATTGTGCAGTGGGCAAAACAGCACTCACATAAACCAGCTTCTTATTTTTCTCGGTGTCCTGCAAGATCTTAAACATGGTCTCCACATCCGCCTTGCTGAAAATTCGATAGCCTGCAACTGTCACAACATGCTACATTAATAAACATTATAGTGCTCCACACCTGCAGTAGAGCATAACAAGAGAGAATACATACACTTGGAAGAAAGGAGGTGCATAGCTTTCTCCGTTGTCTCATTCTTATCCTCACTGCTTCGTGGCGGTTCCTGGGACACTGGCTTCTCTGGCCACATAAGCTCACGAAGGTGGTCAATGTAGTCGGCTATCTGAGCTTCTGAAGGGTTCAGCTTCTTTAAAAAGGTGTTCACTTTCCTGAGAAACAAAATACACAGTATTGCTGAATAAGAAAAAAGCATTGGTCGCTGCAATGCTTAAAGCACTGGAAGCTGGTCAGACTAAATCCAGATTTGCTCTAAACGTAAACGACAGTTCTCATGTAGACAAATAACAATGGCAGAAAATGGAAATAATGTTTTTTTTTTGGACAGTGGTGATATGGAATTTACTGTATTAGTGAATCTGCTATACATATAGACAGTATGCACATGAGTAACAGAAAGACTACCTGAGTGGTATGCTGTTAAAAGAATACACAGAAATGGGAAAGAACTTTTGTGCAATTGACTGTACAAATACATTCAGCAAGAATTTGGGAGCGATCTTTTTACAGACTTCAGGAAGGTTAAGAAAAAAATGGAAATGGATCACATAAGGCCAAATTAAGCTTCCTGTTCACCAGCTACTTGTTATACGTTTCCAGTCCTACTTTAAATAGCGTAGCACTTTCATTCTGGTGTCTCAGGTCACACGAATAGGAAGCTGACTTCAGCTTTATATGAAGCACTGCAATTTGCAGAAACGGGTCATGCACCGAAATGTGGATTTACAGCAGCCGTTTCGTGTCAGGCTGCTGTAAGGGCCTGTACTGTTAGCCAGACTACTGGATACAACTACCCTTTCCTTACACTCACTCACCATGTTGTTAGGTCCATCTACCAAGTATGTGTAATGTTTACAATCATTTAAACAGACAAAAATGTCACAATTTTTTTGCTGCCTTCTACCCAGTCTATCAATGGACAAGGACTACTGATTTCTGGCTATAAAGTAGGTATACCCTTCAAAACGGTCAAGGACTACAGGTAGCCAAAGGCCCCCAGTTGGGTGTGTTGGTGTGGTTTCTATACTTGGTGTTTGGTGCGTTGGTTAGTTTCTGTACTTGTGGCAGACTCTGTGTCTCTTCTTTGGTGTGATGTACTTTCTCTTTCCCTTTAGGTTTGTCTGTTGACTTTCTGATTTACAGCAGCCGTTTTGTGTCAGGCTTGCTGGATTTTTGAGTAAACTCATACCTTAATCTACATACGGTAGTGACACATCAATTAAATAATTAGCATCTTTCATTTCTGTTTATATACTGTATAACTGTATACATGTTTTTGCCAGCATTTATTAAAACATTCATGATGATGAGACTTCTAAAACAAAGTGAGATGATTAGATAACGTCAGCTCACCAAGACAATCCCAGTTTTCTTTATGAGGGGGAATTACACAAAGTAGTCTAGACAGTTAGCCAGATTACTTGGAACTAAGAAACACTGACCAAAAAAGGTAATAATGAACCACAGTTTCATCCAAAAGTAGATAATTGAGCTGGATGAAGACAGTTCAGTTGCTTTTACTGAGTAGCTTTTTTGTTTTCCACTTCCATATTCCACTACTATACTGACTAATTATTAATGTTTGGGGTCTTAAACCTTTAAAACGGTGTGTCACAGTATCCTCCAGAACATCACAAACATATAACCCCAACAATTTAACAGCTTTCTTTAACAGGATGATTAATTTTTTTAACACTAAAGTACAAACGCATAAAGACATAAAGGATCAAGTTGAAGTGACCCAAATGCAAGTGACCCAATATTCACCCCCAAGAGAATAACAGGTAAGTTCTTCAGTTTTTTAGCTTTTCAAATAGGGGAAGTGAAAAAATCTTAGAACTTACTTCTTTATCAAAGGCATAAATGGTGTTAGAGCAGTCTTAACGATTTTCAGCAAACGAGAATTGCCTGTGGGAGGAAATTAAAAAACAATGTTTTCTATGAATGTTTGGCATTTAGCTCATTATATTTAAAAGTAGAATATACAGTAAGTGTTTAAAGTGTTAGGGCCTGTACTGTTAGCCAGACTACTGGATACAACTACCCTTTCCTTACACTCACTCACCATGTTGTTAGGTCCATCTACCAAGTATGTGTAATGTTTACAATCATTTAAACAGACAAAAATGTCACAATTTTTTTGCTGCCTTCTACCCAGTCTATCAATGGACAAGGACTACTGATTTCTGGCTATAAAGTAGGTATACCCTTCAAAACGGTCAAGGACTACAGGTAGCCAAAGGCACCTAATGAACTGGTTTTATCAGTGGAATTACTTTCATCAGAAGACAACTTTTAAACCTACCAGAAATTTCCTTCAACAAATCAAATATCACTTTATTGACTTCAGGTTGTCCCCAGTTGGGTGTGTTGGTGTGGTTTCTGAACTTGGTGTTTGGTGCGTTGGTTAGTTTCTGTACTTGTGGCAGACTCTGTGTCTCTTCTTTGGTGTGATGTAGTTTCTCTTTCCCTTTAGGTTTGTCTGTTGACTTTCTGCGAGGGGGGTGTTCCTTCTTGTTTATGCTTTCAGTGAAATTGTAGTCTGACAAGCTGTCAGTTTCATAATGACCTTGGCTTTCACTATCACTGTCAAAGCTAACGACAGCTGGCTTTATTTTAGGAATGACTTTCGTTCGAGCTGCAAACTGTGCCAAATTATCAACAAGACTTTCACTTCTGTTCAAAGCCGCCCGATCATGCTCATAAAAGACAGAATCAGAATGTTCTGAGTGTTGTTTGAAGTCAAATGACTGGTCGGATGAAGGTGAATATCCAGAGTCTGGGAGCAACAAGTCTCCCTCCATTTCTGAATATTGTCTTTGCAATGTGTGCATATCCTTTGGCTGGGCAGGAGCCAGTTGATCATACAGCACTGAGGCCTCTGACAGGTTGCATCCAAGTACGGCTTCATCTGGCCTCTCCTCCCCTCTAAGATTATTAGGCTGAGAATAAAATAAGGCATCAGTACATGCACAGACAAACTCATGTTACTAGGCTGACTATCCGACTGAATCCACACTATAGTAATAAGTGTAAGTGTAGAATCAAATCTAATTTTATATACTAAGTTATTTTGTTTTTTTTCTTTCCAAAATCTCTGATAACCAAAACAAACAAAGTGCAAAGAATCAAGTGTTTGCTTGAATTTTAAAAACATTTGTGATAATGATGAGATTATTAGGTCAGGTAGGCAGGTAGAAGAGCTATGTTTCCAGACTTTGAGGTAGGGCTGTGTGTTACCAAGTACCTACATATACATATGATATGATACATATGATATAAATGATAGAGTCTAATTTTAGAAAACCTGTCACAATGGAAAATAATACATCACCATATGCATATGTGCATCCTTATGCTATTTGTTAATGTTGGAGTGGAGTCAAATAGTTAAAGATTAACTGCTATCTAGCGGTTGAGGGGTTTAAACACAACACAAAATGAACCACTGCCTGCCACCATGTAAACTATGAATGAGAATTTGATACTACAATCCTAATAATCTTAAAAATAAATAAGATCATTGTCTAGGCAAAGATGTAACATCAAATCTGAGGATATTTTTGTTCTCCTTCTTACACCAAGAACTCTACATAGATGACTTTTGTGTCCAAACACAGACATATTACATCCCTTTTAAAACATTATAAACTGACACTGTCATTAACTGAGAAGTACCCCACAGATAGGACCCTCATTTTTGTTACAAAAGAACCTCCAATTTGAAGGATCATCTGGCTGTTTCCTTCTAAGATTTAGAAAGTAGTTTTAAGTGTTATGTTTATGTTTGTAATTGCATGATGATATAAAATTATTAAATACATCCTCAAAACCAATAAGGTGTTATAATAAGATAAGGCAATGAATCAATGGTTACATGGGAAAAACTAAATATCAGTTAAAAACAAGTGTTTGCATTTAGAAGGAAAGATGAGTGATCCACAGTAAAAGGAGTATATTTAGGCTATGACCCCAATTGCCTTTCTTGGGTTAGAAATAGTGGATCAAGTGCAGAGTGGCTGAGTTAATGTACAATTATTTACATCAAGTGTGTTGATATAATAGGTGGCAGTATTTGGTGAGTTTGTGGCTACAGTGTTATGATCACACTATGTAATGTCTTTTCACTTTTTTCAGTAAGGTTAATAACAGCTCAGTTACAGTCTTAGGTACAAATACCGTTCATTAAGGAAGCTATTATATGTTGTCTGTATATTGCATATAATATTATAGAGACACCAATGGTCGAACCAAATTGATTGCATGTGTCATACTAATAAATCAGATTTCATTTTAAATAGTACAGAAAACCTAAACAGGTGAAAAATTGGGTGATTTCCCCTTTTTAATCAGGATCCAGTAAAAAAAACAACAATGTAGAGGATCTTCCTAGAACATGTACATTCAAATAAATGTAAACGGTTTTTATTTGAAAAGATACATATTTTACATGATCGCTCTGAATTATTAAGTGTTGTCCAACTTCACTGAAACAGAAGCAGCCCATATTCCAGCTATTCCACAGCCTAGCCTAGATATGATTAAACGTCCCCCTGAAATCGCATGGATCTGGGACTTTGATTGTAATGATCAGTGACTTTCTGCAGTGTCCAGTATAGTGATGAAGGGTCCATTTCACTTTATGTAGCTATCAAAGTTCAAATGATCTGTGATTCTGTGCAACAGCTGCCTATGTTGGTTTGTATACTTGCCTCATCATCTTCTTGGCCAGGCTTTAGAAAGGATGCAAGCCCACCCAAAAGAACCCACACCCCTCCATCCTCGTCTTCTTCTCCTAGTAACCTGTGCAGCGGGCAGAGGAACTTGAAAACAAGCTCACTGTGCCCTAAATCGGCATCCTCCGTCAGCACCTAAAAAGGTTATGTACATGAAAATGAGTTTGTTATACAGTTATTTGTTTGTTTTTATGGTTACTTTGTCATTAAAGGTGAAACTTACTCGCAAGAAATGCTCAAGCGCTGTTTTTGCTTTCTCTTGGTGGTCTTTATTAAGCCTGGATTCTGGATTCTCCACTATTGCTGATATGGAGGGCAAATGAGGTATATCCTATAGATACATTTAAAACTGTGTATCAACCTGATGAAGATCCTGAAGTGCTATAGCATAAAAATAAAGGAAACACAACGACGCTGACGTCTTACCTTGCAGTGATTATAAAATTCTACTATTTCTGACTCGGTCTTTTGCACAACCCAGTTGAGATTCTCAGGGTTGCTTTGCTCTTCCAAGTGAACTGTGAAACACAGCGCTTCATCTTCCGTCTCAACCTAGAAATACATTTATAAATAACCGAAAGTTATACTACACAACAGAAGACAACTGACAGGTGTTAAGATGTACAGCTGAAGTGTATGTTGAGAAGAGAGGAACGAGGGAAGGACAGTAGGAAAGGAAGAAAGGAAAAAAGAAAGAAGGAAAAAAAGGAACTCACCATCGGAACAGTAACCCGCCAGGTACCAGCCCGCCACATCTCAAAGGACAGCTTAAACTCCATCATGTCCTCTTGCAGGCTGCTTTCCACATCACTGTCTTCCTAACAGCAAACATAGTAAAAGATCAGAATACATGAGCAGCTCTGAAATCAGCTTGCTTTTAATTGCAGCTGTCTGCCTACACTGTCGAGGGTGGAGTCCTCACAGCTGCTTGCACCATCAGTTTCTATCACAGCAGGCCTGCGTGACAACAGAGCCCTTTGCATCAGCTCCTTCTCTTGCTTCTTTATCTTCTTCTTCTTAGGCTTAAAGAACTTTGAAAACCTTTCCATCACTTTCCTGCCTGCATGGAAACAAACAGGACATGGAATTTTACGAAGTGTGGAAAGCTAGTTCGAAACAACTGAAAATAAGCCCTAATGCATCACCTCAGCACAATTCAATCAGAACTCTTCACCTTTCTTTTTCGATTTGATTTCTTCAGATGGACTCTCCCCCACTTCTTCTTCTGGCCTGCAGAATATGATTTAACCGTTACAACAAAACCAATGAAGAATGTCTATAATACTACAGACTATAGATAATACTAGTGACGAAGCAGATGTGCTGCGGCCACTCACACTTCTATATTCTCACTTCCAAATGAGGAAGAAGTGTCTTCTCTGTCTGGGTCATGCCCCTCTGCCAGTGAGCTCTCAGAGGGCACTCGATCCAGCTGACAAACCACAAGGCGATTCAAGTTGTCTGGGTCAGACAGCAATGTCACAAGTGCCAGTACTAGACAACAAAACCAATAATAACATTGCTGAAACAAACGCTGAAAACAGAATACTTTGTGGAATATTTGTAATCTTTAAGATTTTTTTTATTTTCCAGCATTGTTATGATAAGCTACTACAAACAGAAACTGTAGCATTTAGTTCACTTTTTAATGCAAGGTGTTGCCATAATGCAACAATTATTTTTTTTTACTTTTTTTCTCTGCCTGACAACAAGTTACTTGTATCTTTGCCTTTAATTAAAAGAGTAAATAGATATATATTTTTTTTCATCACATGCCTTCCTCTTGCAGCTTGTACATAACATGGACAGGCCTTCTGAAGCTCTTTCACAGTGTGTAATCCCATTGTCATGCACAACTTCCAGAACAAGAAATTGGAGACTATAAGTGCATAAATAGAACTAGTCTAGACGCTATGACTAAAATGACAATTTATTACTATCAAATGGCAACAGCATGTGACAATAGAACAGTAATATAGAATGTAATTGGAATAAATAAATACAATGCAATTGGTCACTGCCATCTTGACATCATTGTTTTAAAACAATATACTTATATTCTTATGTACTTATATATGCTTATATTCTCACATATCTTGGTGTATTACTAAAACATACATGCATAAATTGCTGCATTTTCATGCCATAAAGTAGCAATAAAAGTATAAAATATCTTGTGCAGTAAATGGGTTGACAATTGATAATATTATGGCTATTGCTGCTGGGTTGAGTGAAAATAAGTGACCACGTGTTGACATATTATACTAAAGTCAGTGGTGTGGACTAGTTTTTATGACATATATGCCTTTCTTAAATACTCAGCATTCAAAATTTGGTATTGGCAATGCAGCAAATCTCTCAAAGGCTTCACCTTTAAATCTTTGGGTCTGACTGAGGGCGACTTTTGCTGACATCATTAAAATTCGCATGAAAGGCACTTAATTGACTGAAGCTCACAAATGACTGTGTTTAGTTGAGCTTTTAAGTCAATCTAAGTTTCATCATAATAAAATCTACTCAGCATTATAAGTTTTGATTTGTAATGACTAATTGTCTAATTTACATATCATTTGCATAAGCCTATAAAAACTTTAGCCAAGTCAGCGTTAGATGGAGAAGACACCTGCAGGTGCTCTCACTCCCACCACTTTGTATTTCTCTCGCTCTCTCGACAGTGAGTTAAGCCATTACATGTAAGCTTATGTGTGTTCATGCAAATATGATGAACGGTTGAGATTAATTTTATTCTATTTTTAGCCATTCATTCTTGTTTCCTTTTTGTTCTTTTATATTTTATATCTATACATTTTTTTAATTCAATGTGTTGTCTCCTCATTTCTAAATGTAAAGTTAGTATGTTAAGTTATGTGTTATCGTAAATTACCCAAAACAATAACTGCTACTACTTATTGACTGGACTTGCACAGCTTGATTATGAACTGATAGCAATAGATCATCCAGATCATGCAGTTTGATCTAACGGGTCCCAAATAATAAATGTTACATAATAACAAAAACACCTACCAACAGTTTTACACAAAGTAAATAATGAGTAGTATGGCTGCTTTGTGCCTTCAGAGCACTTTCAGTGGTGTTTGGAATGCTGTCCTACTGGACTGTGTGTAGTGGGACCTTTACTTGACACTTTGCACTCCAGTACCTCAACTAATGGAGAGATAGTGAGCATGAAGGCCACAGAAAACAACCACTGACTTAACGAACTGACATGTGATTAAATGCAGTTCTGTTATTCTGTTGTAAAGCATAAAGGCATAAAGACTAACAACACTGCAAATAAAGAACAGAATCAAGAAATATCTGAGTTAAACACTGACTGAACCATATAACCCCACAATCTTTTTTATAGGATTATAAATAATTGGACAAATAAGCACATTTTGAAATTATCACGTTTAATGCTTTGCTGTATATTTTTTTATAGTTGACACAAATCTCTCCATAATTTTCCAATTCTGCTGATTTAGGTATGGGTTTATACGTCCTTAAGACTTTGTCTGAGAGCTTTACAGGCTTTTCAGTGCACATTTAAAGGCCGTAACTTTGTCTTCCTGTTTTCTTGGTAAACTTGTAATTTGTATCTTGTGGTTTGCTGTCTGAGGTCATGCTGATATATATGAGTAGTGTTTTTGAACTGTTCAGCAGTTTCTTTAGTCACCCCTCCTCCATGGTCTGTCAAGTTTTTTGCTATTGCATTTGTTCAACTGTTCATTCTTGCTATTAATAATGTACGATGCAGACTTTGACACATTTAATGTTTTAGCTTCAAGGAATAGTTTTAATTTAATTTACACATTTAAAAAAAATAAACCAAACTCAGTTCTGTTAAAATGAACCGGAAAGAGAACCAGTGACCTTATGCTTTTGGTGTTACTAATGTAAGCAAACTTTAAAGCGATCGCAGTTATAATAATATAACTGTAAATAATTTTTTATTTAAAGACTTTTTATTAAAGATTTTTTAATAAAGACTATAATTATTATTTGTGTTAACGTTTGATTAAAGCAGTAAGCCTTTCAAGTTGCAGTGATTAGCATATTCCTCAAAATTCCACGTAGGAACCAAAAGAAATCTGTCTGTGATAAGTTTTGCAACCTGGACAAAGACAGACGAGAGGAACTACCAGGGAGTTCCAAAATAACTCATGCTTTTCTGGTTTTCTCTTTCCCTTTGTGTGTTTCTACCTTTTTTTTAGAGAAACTCTCTCCCACAGAAACCACTTTTCCCAACTGCCTGAAAGGCCTTGTTGGAATTCTCTGTTCTGATCTCTGTTACAAGATGAGATCATCTAGTAACGCAATCCTAATTGCATACCTACAATGCACAAATAGCAAACAAATAAAAAAAAACTCAGATTTCCTGCTACAATGAAGCTTCCGAAGGTGGATCAGCTATTGATGTTGTAGTTGTTAGCAGTGTTAGCCTCATAGCACACTAAAGAAACAAAATTTGTGCACCAAAATGTCTTGGCTGATGAACTACATCTGAGGTTTAGGGGATAACTGCATACATTTGATTTTTGGTACACTAATCCTTTAATAGCTGATAGCTATTTATTTTTTCCAGCCTCAAGACGGCCTGCTTTTACTGATGTTAACACTCTGTGGTTTGCAAATGCAAATCTACAATCACCTAATTTGTTACTTCTTTGCATAAACGAATGATGCATTAACATACAGCTGGTTTAGAAACTGAAGTTAGGGAATGAGCTGGAGTACAGACCTAAAATGATGATTTGAGTATATATACAGTTCATATAAAGTATGGCAGACAAACTAAAACTGGCAGGATGGGAACATGTTGTTCTGATACTTAAAGATTACTTTTAAATACAGAAATGTGGGTGAGCAAGTCAGCTCATGTAGGTGCTTATTGAAAAGTCACAAGTGAAAACACGCTGATAATAGTTAGTCTCTAAGATACTATCAGACAGAAAAATGCAAATGATTCACTCTGTAATTCTGAATATGCTAAAGGAATGTTCCTGACTAAAGTAATGCTTCAATGAAGATGGACAGGAACAAAAAACAGACCAAACCTCTTGTAGCCAGAATTTCTCGCAAAGCACAGTGGTAGACGTTTGGCTCCCACAGGTGTGGAGGGAAAAGGCTGCGTATCAGCGCGTCACACAAAGTTCTAAGAAAAGTCATTTCATCAGCTTTACAGATGAACAGCGGACACCTGAGGAGGCACAGACATAAACACACATAAAAAAATATTTTAGTGAGTTTAGTGTCTTTGAATTGACTTTATCGCCTATTGTTAGAAAACAGAAGTGCTACCCGCATCTTTTTGCAAAAGTAGGTTGCAACAGACCACAATGACCACTTGAAAGAGGTAGCTAATGTAAAAGTTAGAAAACAGAAGTGCTACCCGCATACTTTTGCAAAAGTGGGTGGCAACAGACCACAATGACCCCTTGAAAAAGGTAGCTAATGAGAAAGGGGGGAATACAACCCATTTGTCAAAGGTTCTGCATAATTAAATATTTAAAATGTGAACACAGTTGTTCAGAGTAGCTCTAGAAAAACACACTAAGAATGGTTCACAGTGGCGATGAAAAGAACCAGATGTCTGGAGAGATTTAGTGCCACAGAAAGTTATTACCCAAGCCCAGTTTAAAAATGCTGACTGAGACCGTGTTTTACCACAGAATTAAAATAAAGTTTGGTCTAAAATATTGTCGCTCTCCAAGGATTAACATGTAACTGTATTTTTGTCCATTTTTTTTTTTTCTACAACACTTTTTTATTTTTGTGAACGTATCATGGTTAATGGACCAATGGAAATGCTCCAAATTAGCTGAGAACACATTCTGGTTCCATTCACTTACATCAAAAAACTTACATGTTATGGCCCCCTCCTGTGAAGTTGCCATTTTGGAGAGCGACGTTATATTTATTTAAATCCACAGAGAGGTGCATAAGGCCAAATAGTCTCCAAAGAAGCTGATTTGCCATCCTCAATATTACATGTAAAAATTCTGTAGACATGTGTAGAGATGGTGCTCTTGGTCAGTATGTAAAATGGTTATATGCGTGCTGTAGACATTATGATCTGTAACTCCTATAACCACTATTCTAAAGCGAAGTTTTAATTACTTGCTGGATTTCTTATTTGAAGGAAAGATTATAGTGACATATCACTGCTAACCACAAAGTTCAATGTTGCAATAAAATAAAATCCTTTTTTTCTGAGGAAAATAAAACTATGATTGCCCTAAAGCACATGATGGTATAGTTTATTATATGGTGTGCTGTACCATTCATAAAAGGTTTGCTTAATAAAGCACATAAGAAAGCTTACCAGTCTGACTGCTTTGCACAGTGGAGGTGCTGGGTGAAGATGTCAATGCAGCCCACACTAGTGACGGAGAGGTCAAAGTCTTTGGCCTTACAAATGATCTGGTCCATAATGAGGTTGTATTCTCTGAGAAGAGCGCCATATAAAGGCTGACTGTCCCCAAGTTCTGGGACCTTGTACCAGGGCAAGACCAGCTGAGCATAGATGCACCTGAACACTATAAAAGATAAGTAGCTTTTAAGACACTTTCCAGGAACATTACACTGCTATATAACTACAAGGATTTGTGGGCTTTTTTATTTGGTCACTCTGATGAGCCATCAAAGGCTGTACAACTCTGTCAGACTGAGAATTAAGAACTTCCTAAAACCAGAAAATTCATAGACGGCAAAAGACAGTTACCATGTATTTTATTCTAAGAAGTCACATGGCTACCAAACTTTACTTATACACCCAAAAAGAAACGGAAAGCTATTACTTACCTTGGTGAAGTGACCTCTGCACATTTGGATACTGTAACCTGTTGGGTGCTGTTTCTTCTGCTGCAGCTGTGTCAGTCTCATCTCTGCCAACCACATGAGCACTTTCACCTGTCTGGTATTAATAATAATAACAACAACAACAACAACAACCATCATCATCATCATCATCATCATCATCATCATCATCATCATAATAATAATAATAATAATAATAATAATAATAAAGGTAAGATTTGATCCAGCATGCTGCATACTTGAAAGTATCCCACCATCCCAGACTGTGTCGTGTTAAAATAATAAACAGTCTGGTATTTACAGTAAACAAAGCACAGTTAACTCTACCAAACCACCAAACTACAGTTGTAGTTACCATGCAGAAGTTTGGCAGCAAGCAGGCTCTAAACTATGAGCACAAACCCAGGACTCAAATAACATTTCTATATAAACAAATGCAGTCTATATAAATGCATGCAATTTATACTGTTCCAGGAACAGTCAAACTCATTATTGTCCATATCTGACCTGAAATGTTATATTTATTATCTTCTATGGTGAATCAACTCATACAGGTAAAAACAGAGTCTGTATAAATTCAGATTAAATCCAGTCTTTTAATCATATGTGACTTCTAAACTGAAACTAAACAATACAAAAATTCATACAAAAATTCAAACTGGGAGTAATAGTGACACAGATGAATAGAGGTTGGCTGAAGACCACCGGTACCTGAGATGACGGTTCCTCGGCTGTGCTGTCTGTCTGAGTGCTGCTTTCACTTCTGTTACTGGCGGCGGGGAAGATGAGAAGAAAGCACAGGAGCCATATTCCCGCCTGAATGGAGAACTGTCCAGACTCTGAGAGACACCACGCCAGGCCCAGCACGGCAGTAAACAGGTAATGCCAGAAGGACATTTTCATCTTCTCCGGTTTGTTGACCCTCTCGCGCCCATTAAGAACAAGTTTCCAGCCGCGTTTCTGCTCCGAGACTGAAAAGCGGCTGACGACTCAGAGACTGTCAGCTGAAGAGTTCAATCCGGAAGGTGAGGCTGTGTGAAAGCGTGACGTGATTGGCTAAAGAGAGATTTTGTGCAATACTTTTTGGAAGTCTGTTCCATATTTGGCTTTAACAAACACTAGAACAGTTACAACACGAATAAGACCGGAAACACGTGTCTTATAGAAGAACTACAATGTTTTTTTTAAGTCTACATAAGTAAATATTTACTTAATATTTACATCAAGTAAATATGATGTAAACTCAGAGTGGTTTGGTGTGAAATGCTTTGTTCTAGAGAGACAGAAGTGTGAGTGATGGTGATGGGAACCAGACGTCTCATACTTCTTAAAGCTCCATCACAGGTGGTTATTGCATGCAATGGTTGGATATATCCATGACTCATTATTTCATGATTATTTTTGATAACGTTTTGGTTTAAAATGTATTTAATTTAATTTATTGTAATCCATTCACCACAAAGGGGTACATGATATAACACATCTAATGTCTACCAAATAACGTTTTTTTAATGTACCACTGTTTTATCATCATTAACAGTGCCTGATATGTTGTTTCATGATAGTTTTAACCTAGTTTTAGACGTTTTTACGTTTAGTTTTAAACGTTGTTAATGCATTAATAGCAGGCAGAGTGTTTTTTCTACAAACGCAAATATCCAACTCTGATATATAAGTAAGTTGGTACGCGTTTCATAATTAACTATTTCACGTCAAATTACGCTGCTGACATCAGTTGTTAAATTACGCAGGTGTGTACAATCTGTAATTCTCCTTTAACATACACTGACAAATAAGAAGGATCACTAGCGGTTACTGTCACAGAAACCAGCTATTATATAATTGAATAGATGGTTTTGTTATGTAATTGTATGTACTCCAGCCTTCACTCACGTCTCTTCTGACATCTGCCTGCTTTTCCTCGTATTTACCACACGGTGGCACTGTGCATCCATGTATTATGAATACACATTGATTTATGAATGAAGGCTCTTCAGTTAGCTTTACTGTTCAAATCTGTGTCAAGAGTCTTTGAATACCTGACCCAAAGCATATCTGTTCGTGTTCTGGTACTGAGTTTATGTTTAGTAAGAGTTTTTTTTACCAAAAGCATTACAGAAACACGTCTCCTGCAGCGACCGGCAAGTAGTAATAAGTGAGAGCATGAACCTCCACACAGGAACACTGAGGAGCCTCAGTCAGCAGTATGTTCCTCCCTGTCACTGTAAAAAAAAACACTTATGGGAAATAACTACTTTGTAAAACACAGGTGTCAGATAAAAAACTGATTAAGAACTCCACACTGGAACTTCAGCACATCTAGCATCTGCCAGAACAGATGAAGTTTATTATGCATGATTTTATTTGAGCTCCTTTTGGCAACTCTTCATTACAGGAATAAAACTCTTGCTCTCTCATCATTAACTCAAACGGCTATGTGCTGAGGAAATTCCATATAAATCCCATCCAATAAGATTTAACCCTGAATTTTAATCTGCTCAGAAAAGGTCTCCTGTAGGCCATACACTCTTGAAAGGAATGCTGGGTTATTGATCAACCTGAACCACCATGAAACATCCAACATGCTTTGTACTTTAGACTGCTCCATAAACCCTGTATCTAGTAGTCTAGATAATGAAAGCTTGGAAAAGCAGCCATGTTATACAAAAAAAAAAGTATCACCAGATTACAGAATCTAATTCAGATAATCATGGCTTTGAATAAAAGAACCAGTCAGTGGTGACGCATCCTTTTATGAATAGCTAGTGAAAACATTTTTACAGCCATCAACAGCAATGTCTTCCAACAGGCATGAATGATACTTAAGAAGCACTAATATAAACAGGCCTCTCACAGCTGTTCTTGGCTTAAACCCAGACACGAAACATGGCAGGTGCCAGAGTACGAATTTGCACTCCATGAAATAAGACCCCGTCTGTCTGCATCTTAAAACACTAAGTCAGATGTACTACTAAACACTAGATGACTTTCTTCAGCAAGCCACATCTTAAGGAATACTGAAATGGCTATTCCTATTATCTTTTATCTAACACAAAGCCTGTTTTTGTTCACACTTCAAAATGACTGTAGCTTTAAAATAAAAATACCCTAAAGCATGAATATGAAAACAGATGACAGCAAATTTTGGATTAGTTTCAGTGAGTCTTTATTTAAGTGTAATGCCTAAAAACAGACCGGCTGGGTGACAGGTATGTTTCAGTACCTGGCATGGCTTCTTTCTCTCTGGGAATGACATGGTGAGGGGAACAAAAAACAAAACAGAAAAAGGGCAAAATAAAAGCAAAAAAACAATTCCCCAGTACAACTAGTACTGATACTAGCTGGTCCCTATAAATAAGGCGGAATTTGAGTCCTTCCAAATGTACAAGTTATGTTACAGTTAAACACCACAACAGTAACGGCCAGCGAACATTTACATGTATTTCTTCAACTCATCATACAACACAAGCACAAAGGCACCACCCATGCCTCTGAGCACATTGGACCAAGCTCCCTTGAAGAAGGCTTTGCCACCCTCATCACGAGCAATCTTCCTCCAGCAGTCAATTGTGCCGCTGTACATGATGTCAGCTATGATGCAAAACAAAAGACAAAATGTTATTTTTCCAACAATGCAACAAACTCAAAATAAAACAAAACACTTCATACAGCAGCAACATACCTCCTTTGCGTCCAGACTGCATCATCATACGACGACGCACTGTGTCGAAGGGGTAGGATGTAAGACCAGCAACGGCAGTTACAGTCTGAGCAATCATCCAGCTGACAACAATGTGGGTGTTCTTGGGATCTGGCAGCATACCTACAGAGAGAGGGAAAGTTTAATAACTAGCAGTAACCAACCTGCAGTTTATTCCCACACTACACACAAACACTTACCCTTAGCTGTGTCGTAGATGCCAAAGTAAGCAGCTCTGTAGATGATGATACCCTGGACAGATACATTGAAGCCCTGGTACAGACCCTTGAGGCCATCTGACCTGAAAATCTTCACTAAGCAGTCACCAAGCCCAGAGAATTCTCTTTCAGCTCCTGCTTTGCCAACATCTGCTGCCAGGCGGGTTCTGGCAAAGTCAAGAGGGTAGACGAAGCAGAGGGAGGTGGCACCAGCAGCACCACCAGAGGCCAAGTTACCGGCAAAGTACCTCCAGAACTGGGTGCGCTTGTCTACACCATCAAGGAAGATCTTCTTGTACTTGTCCTTGAAGGCAAAGTTGAGGGCCTGAGTGGGAAAGTATCTGATGACATTGGCCAAGTTTCCTCTCCAGAAAGACAAGAAACCCTGCTCCTTGGGAATACGGACAACACAGTCCATGATACCTTTGTACTGTTTGTCAGCTGTGATCTGCTTGCTGGCATGTTGCACCTGCAAAGAAACAAAAAAGAAGAAAAAAACATTCAGGAACAAGTTGTACAGAATCTAAACTTCGTGACAAATAAAGCATAAGCTGGATTTTTAAAGAATTTAAAGCTACTCGTTTTGTGGTGAGAGTTTGAAAGCTACGACTTCCCAGTTCGTCAGGCCTTCCCTTCTCACGACCTTGGTAAAATATTAGAGAGAGCCAAAACACAGCTGAGGTGTCACTGGTCAGCTGTAAACTGGCCAATACTAGTATCGTTACTACATTATGGAACCAACACCAACAGTGTGTATAAACAGAATAAGCATTGCGCTTTTGCAGATTGTTTTTTAAAGTTGCGCATGACTAACTTAATAGTTCCGCCTAACAAGATGCATCCTGCGTTTTGGTGTCCGGCCAGAAATTACACAAGGACGGCGCTGGAAACACAAGAGTGTCGAGCTGCTACCGCCCGCCTCGCCCTCCACAGCTAGCCGGCTTTGTTAGCCAGCCTGTAACTTTCAGTTCACTGAAAGATCTTCCGCTAGGCGGCTAACGCTCACTGGTTTAGCAGCTAGCTAAGGTCACACCACACAGCTAACAGTAGGTAGCTTCCATTCAATAAAAAGCAGCAAGTCGTTAACTAACTAAACATCAAGGACAACAAGAAGTTAAACAGCAAATAGGCGACATGGACACGTTCTCGTAGTAAACTCTTTCATAGCGGATTGGTACATAGCCAGTGTTAGATAGCGTGCTTAGTGAGCTAGCTACGTTAGCTTTCAAGCTAACAAAATGAGTGGCGACGGACTAGGTTGTGAATGAAACTCCTGTCATTTCACACCATTGTTTAAAACAATACACCACATACTGATGTGACGTTAATACGTCTCGATTAAATACAAATTAGATAGCGAAACTTCACTCGGTGTAACTGGTTTCGCCTGTTAACAGGCTAAGTTCCGGAACACGCCGCTCAGCGCCATTCATCAGTTTAAGGTCATTTTTTGAAGTGTTGAAAGTTAACTTACCTGAAGAAGAAGCTTCACTCTTTCGATGGGAGCAACAGCTGTTTTGGAAATGGCAGCGGCAATACCCCCGGCCAAGAAGTCCTTGGCGAAAGAAATGGCGGTCTCACTCATTGTCGGTGGCGTTAATGTGGTGTCGTGTGAAGGAGACAAATCCCGCTCAGCCGCAGGAACTACACGGGATGCCGGCCGGGTCGAAATGGCCGATCGACAAGCTGCGAACAGAATTTAAACAGTGGGAACGCGAGACGGAGCGAGAACAAAAATGAACAGTTTTGATTGGTTTCTTGAAAAATCGGGAGGAGCTAAATGTTCTGTTCTCGGAGAGGGGGCGGGTCTAACAGTCACGAGGCGGCAGGAGAAGCGTCATCAGAGAACAATGGCGTCATCACTACTACTTCTCTCTTTTCCACTCTGTACGTCTCGTGAGAAAGTAAAATATCCCAGAAGTTAAAATTCTCGTATATATATATTGACTATGTATGAAGTAAAACAGTATATTATAAGAATTGGTCCGCATTGTGTCCGTCACTTTAATCACAATCCATTCTGCCTGAATAAAAAGTCCTTGAAGTGACTTTACAGCCTGTACAGCCCAGAGGTCAGCTGTTCTTTATCAGGAGAGACTGTCCAACTACAAATCACAGACCCTCAAATCTTATCCAAACCACCCGAGTACTTAGACTGACTCGATGCAAATGTGACTTGTGATCACTCTCTTTGTAAACAGTAATATCAGAACAAGCTGCTGGAGGGCTTTGTAAAGTCACACAACTCGTTTTTGACACAATTGGCACTTAATGATTGGGTCACAAACAAAACCTAAGCTCGCCAGGAGCCTCCAAAGTCTTTCCATTAATTTCTTATGTTTTGAAAGCCACATTACTCTAAAAGAGACGCTCCGCAACGTTATGTGGCAGATCCGAGTTTATTCCAAAAGAGTTTGCATACAGTACAGACACGTTGAGGGGAAATTCCACCAATTTTCAAAACGTCAGCATCAAATGTTGAGATATAGATTCAGTCATCAAGGTTTGGTTTGTTGTGAAATGTTTCATTCCAGAGAAACATACTGAGATAGAATATGTCACAGCGGTGGTGATAGGAACCCAACATATAGGGCATTTTAATGTTTCTAAAAGCTACTTTAATATATTTTAAATCTATTTTCTTATTAACAGCAATATACGTATCAGACATTGCAAACACTGGTTTCTATCACAACCACTGAAAATACGAAATTCTTTATGGTTTGTACAGTAGCCATTTCACTTAAACCACTCCTGCTGACATCTCAACAACTGAATTGAGTGTTGATTTTTATTTATGTATTGATTTATTTATTTAGTAAAATTGTTTCCCCTGTAATTAGGAGATACCCAACATTTTCATGACAATACAACAATACTGGACAATGGAGGACAAAGATGAGATTAAAATTTATATTGCTTACGCTCAACCTCATCATTATTGCTACCAAAGCCATTTAAACTATTAATGGTGAAAACAATCAACTGTAATACATGAACAGTAAAATTTGTACATTTCACACAGAAAGTGAAATATAAGATAAATAACAGAGTATGGGTAAAACCTAAAAGCCACCATCATGATTTGTAAAACAAAGGCACTGAAATCACCCATCTGAATAGGCCCTTAACGTGTTTTCCTAAAAAACAGGAAAGTATCCCTCTTGTAATAATAATGCAGACGTTTAATACTGTCTGAAAGATGTGTGATAGTGGATTATCTATCACTGTCAAAAACTATTTGAGGTATTGCAGGAAACAAAGGTTGTGCTTCAAGTATGCTGGGCCAAGAAATGGCACAGATTGACAACAGAAACATTTAGCAGCAAGTAGTGTTACAAATGATGCAGCACCATGTAGTAAAACCAATAATCACTTCTGACTGGCCACAGGAGAAAGTCCACACTGTCTACTGAATAGAATCTACCCAACATTAACCATACTGAACACTTCTCAGTGCAGTTTTGCACACTTTGTGGAGTGCTGTGCAAAATGCACTTAATTTAAACCCAACAAACAAAACGTCCAGAGCTATACAAACCAAGTACACGTAAATGTGTCCTACAGCTGGTCTTGTCAATATCAGAAAAAATCCCATGTAGTTTTCTTTTCTTTTTCTGTCCACCTGCTGCTGTTTTGCTTACGTTACATAATCAGGGAGAAACATGTTCACCAGCGATTTCCAATTGATGAACTTTGTGCCTGTAATTTCCTGTTTCTCAGGTAACGCTTCAACTCCTGCAGTTCATGTGGACCCAGGCTTTGGTCGACTCCTGGTTTGAGTTTGTAGCTCAGGGGAGACACAATATAACCGTTTTGGTACAGACAGACTTGTTTACACATCTCAAAGCAACTGAAGAGCAGGCCGTAGTACGGGACAATCTGTAAACAACACATTAAACAACTGCCATAAATTCACAACCACTGAATAATAACACATGTATAAAATGTTTCCAATTATCATTTTCTTGCATTGTGTTTCACGATGAATAGACCAATAAAATTGTCAGAACACATTAACGCGTACATTAACTAATCAAATATATAATCATATTTATATGGTTGTATAGGTAGTATACAATCAAAATGACTTGAGTAGCATCATAAAAATAGTAGGTTTAAAAGAGTGATTGTCATAAGTTTAATTTTGATACACCACAATTAAATAAAACTCAGTTTTCAAGCCAAGTTCTTATTATAGACCATTTGGCTCAGGACTTCGTTGGAAAGATTTTTAAAAATGTATTGATTTCAATACATCTTATGATAGCCTGTAAAATATAGACCAGTTAAATTGAACTCTTGCCAAAGGTCACAAACGTTGCTTGTCTACAACACAGACTAACACAGTATAAACAGTTAAAAGATTATATAAAAGGGATTTTTATGACTTTACATTTAGCAACCACAAATATCTCAAGGACAATCAAATGACCTACATGGTGTTTAAGGGCCGTTAGAAATTAAGACAATTCCGAAAATTATTGTTTATCTTTTGTAAGCACTTTTTATTCAGACAAAGCTCCAATTAAATGTCGTAATATAACTCAAACTAACAAGGAATCAACAAAAATATGGTCATTACTGATCTCTAAAATTCAGGTTCTTTAGTTTATGGGCAGCACATGGGTAAAGCGGTAAATAGGGGAGGAAACTACTGAAACTACCAGCATATCCATAGTCACAATTTGAAACATCTCACCTTGACTGTGTTGGCTGTCAAGCCACTCCAAAGGGACAACATGCCCTTCGTTCTGACGACCTCTTTGAAGCAGTTAATCATCCCAGTAAAGTGGACGTCAACTCCTCCACAGTGTGGAAGGAAAGGACTATGAGCCTAAAACATCAAATAGGAAACTCTGAGCGTTACAGTAAAAATAAATACACAATTATTAACAGACGCCATGAAACATAGAAAAACACAAAACGCAGTTCAGTGAGTTTCCTGTGTGTGTAGGAAGAGGGTAAATTCAACATAGTCAGCACAGTCCCAGGGTCAAAGGGTTAAGGCGGCATCAAATTACACAGATGGCCAACAAAGAACCATGAAGAATTTACTAGTGGTACAGAAGGTCACGTGGTGTTTGTTGTCAGGTTGTTGGTTAGCACCACAGGCTCAATCCAGTGAGGAGGTTAAACCCCTATATCAGACTTAAATGCCTTACTGGGTTCCTGTTCCTAGGTTCCTGTTTGTGAGATCAATTAATTAAGAATGTGAAATGATTAATGTAATCCTGCCCAGAAACAAGAGCTTCTGAGGGGCCCACGGCTCCTTTAAACACTCTGGGTGGGATTGACGGGGTTGTGTTGATCACTGTTTCTATAGATACTTGTCTGTGGCACCAAACATCAAGCTTTCCTCCACAGTAGGGTGTTGGCAACTGGGTTATCTGGTTTAACTTGCGAGACAGAACTGAGAATATGGACTTTAACATGCTTATTGAGATTTTTTTGCACAACAAATTTCAAACAATAAACTGATCTATTACATATCAACAATGTTTTAGGGTATGATAGGTAATTTTTTAGAGAACCTATCTGTAACTGTCTCCGAGACAAATTTTACTTAAATTGTTCATTGTGGAATTTGTTATAATTTCATAATGATTTCAGTTCACAATCACTACTAAAATGTGTTTAAAATGTATTGTTTTGGTTAAAAATGTAATTTCTGTTTCTGAAATGATTTATTTAATGTGAAAGGATGTGTCACGTGACTACAATCTAATAAGAAGAACCGTTGGATTATGGGTCAGATCCAGTGTGTTTGCAGAGAGAGACATGCGGAACCAAACTAAACCAGTCCTACACATGGTCTGTATGGCGCACGCAGTAATCGTGTATATTTTGTTTATAATGTTGTTTGATATGCCTTTACACGAACTACGCACGTGTTATTTTGTTTAAGATTTGCTCATTTCTGTTGTGCTAATGCGTTATGGAACTGTTTAACTATGGACTCTTGACTAAGAAAATGCACATATTGAACCAAGTCCTTTATTTACTTGTAGTTTTCACGCTGTCAAAAGAGAGAGAGAGAAAGAGAGAGAGAGAGAGAGAGAGAGAGAGAGAGAGAGAACAAAATAAAACAACTTCAGAAGACATCTGTATGATTTGCATGGCTGTTATTTTGTTGGACCCGTGTAGCTACACTATCCTTAGTTTTAAGACATTCCTGCCTGTTGCAGCCAATCGTGCTCTCCAGGAACAGACAGTGGCCTTTATTGCTTTCTAACCTTTGCTGTAAAAGCTTGTTCCTGGAAGACAGTGCATCACAATACACAGGAAAAAACTGAGTGTGATTAGACACTTGATAGCCTGATGAGCTCTGTGATGGTTGTGCCACCTAGCAGTAAACAACAGCATTACATGAGTGTTTAATACGAAATTATTACTTTTTCAAGACATAAAACTAGCAATGCACTATTAAAACTGTCTGAAACGAAATAAGTCAAAATCCAAATAAACCCAGATGACAAGATAAATAAAAATTTAATAAAAAATTTAAATAAAAAAGTTTTCCCTCCACCTTTGCTTAAAGACAGTCAGGTCTGCTAGTTTACATGTTAGTAATAGTTTTATTGTCTATATTAACCCTGCTTCAGAGCTCTGTTAGCTGACCAAAGCAGTTCAAACTTAATGGCATAAAGTTACATAAGACGCGGTAACAAAGTCCGGAAAGTGTTCAAAGAAATGTAACAGCGATGTTGGTGATGTTTGTTGTTATTAAACAGCTTTTTGTTTCCTTGCATTTATGTATTCCACATACTTTATGTCTGGTCGACTGCTGACCTGTGTAGTTGCACTTTACTTTGTCGCTTTTATGAATTACATTATTGTGATTATTAATATTATCCAAAAGTGCGGCCTAATTCTATAACACTATATAAATATAATACTATACATTGGTATAGTTTATGCTTATTAGTCTAATAATTGCTGAGATTCTGACAGTTATTTAATAATATAATGCAAGAAAAAAAAGGTAAAAATATTTTCTAGCACTTTGTGTCAGATTCGTTCAGTTCTGTAAATGTAATCTCTAAAAGAGACTTTGAAAAGTATGTAAGCGGAGTTACTTTTGCTGAGTTGCTTTTCCTCACCTGCATCTTCCGTTTAATGGTCTCGAAAGGAAAAGAGAGAGTCTGAGCCACTCCTGCAGCAAGACAGCCATTGATGAAGTTCTGCAAAGAGCTGAAACGGAAGTGGTGCTCCTGCCACAGTTTCTCCAAGTTAATGTAGACCACATAGCAGCCTATCGAGAAAGGCACTGCACCTAGTCCAGAGAGAAGAGGATACACAATCAAAATTGTGAAGTTGTACTGTTAAGTCTTGAGAAAGAGCACTGTGTATAATTAGGGATGCATGATTGGAATCTGCTGATGTTTGCTTCAAACACATATCTGACCAGGACAATGACCTATACAAAAATATTGTGTTAGTGCTTTATTTGATTCATGTTATGTAAACAGGCACCTGTTTTTTGGTTTAAAAATTTAAAAGCCAGTTTGAACTATTAAAAAGCAAATAATGTGAATTATATAGTGACTTCAGCTAAAAGAATATTGGTGCAAAGTGTGCAAACACATACATTTAGAGGTCACTAATAGGCGGTCCCGGTCATCTTATTTTGAAATTCTTGTCTTTATGGTATACGGCCTTTGTGGCACAGAAAACTCGCAGACCAATTGTGTGCGTTGAAAATTACCTTTATTTACTGTTTCTATAAATAAACCCTTGAAAATGCACTTCTTCCCAAAAACTTTCTTTTTTAACGTAGCCCTTGTTTTTACTCAAAGTAATAATTCATTCAGTTCAGCATCAATACATTTTGCTGAAATATACTGAACAGTATTTGTAATTTTGTGTATTTTGACATAAAATGCTGATACTAAGCTACTTCAGTATACAGGATATGGCACTGAATGATAACACAAGTTAGAAATGATGACAGTCCAAACCTTGGCCTGAACAAATTTCCTATATCTGGACCTTACTGAATTCTGATTAAATACCCCTGGCCTACACAATGCAACGTTTAGGTTCAGTAAAAACTGCCAAAAAGGTAAAAAAAAACAACCCAATTAGAATTAGCCATGAAAAATAAGAACAATGCGTCTCTAGTATAAATGATTGCGGTAAGATGGAATTTGTATTTAGATGGAATGATATTTAAGTACATAAAAATAGCTTGTCGATAAACTACACTGGGAAAATATTTTAAACTGTACATAAAGAAGAACACAGAACACTATTAAATATTTGAAAACAGGTTTCTAGACTGATTTTAAGGCTGCTTCATCTTTGCAACATAAGTCTTGCTTTGGTTGAGTAAAAAAATGTTTTTCATTAAATTAAGAAGAAGTGAAAGCTAACTGCAGCAACTCGCTAATCATCCACATGACCGACAGCAAGAAGCATGTGACTGACAAGGACAGTGTAACATGCTACTAATTACTCCTCTTACAAAGTCCAAAACCAAAGCATTGAGTAGCAGTGTGTAGCCCTTAAAGTACCCCTTAAATTCTGAATGTGAATCTTACATTCCTTGAAAAGGTGCTGTAAGAAAAATTCCACTTATAAGATGGTCTCTTGTCTTCTTTATAGCTTTATTATACTGTAATTCCACTGTAATCCGACTGTACAAATAACTCAAGTGGTTAAAGAAAGCATACCTAACATAGTGAGTGAAAAGCCCCGGTAGAGAGCCTGAAACCCCTCGTTTCGGTGGATGCTGGATAGAGCGTGCAGCAGCCCCGTGTATGTGGACTCTCTGCAGTTCTGTGCAATCAGTCTGGTTTCAGCCACCTCTAATGGATATGTTATTAGAGCAGCAGATATACCTGCCAGACCCCCAGCCACTATGGCCCTCCATTGGGAGATACTACCAAAATCATCCATATGGAAGTTCACAATCCTGTTGGACAAGAAAGACAATCTAGTTAACAAATCAATATACTGTGTCCTTTTCATCACACATACCTCTAGGTCTCTGCTGTCAGACGAAAAAGTATTCACTCATCTGCCTTCACACTCATATGAACCTGAGTGACTTCCCATTCTTAAGTCATAGGGTTTAATATGATGTCGGCCCACCCTTTGCAGCTAAAACAGCTTCAACTCTTCTGGGAAGGCTTTTCACAAAATTCAGGAGTGTGTTTATGGGAATTTATGATTGTTTTTCCAGAAGTTTATTTGTGAGATAAAACACTGATATTGGACAAAAAGGCCTGGCTCACAGTCTCCGCCCTAATTCATCCCAAAGGTGTTCTATTGGGTTAAGGTCAGGACAAGTTCTTCCACACCAAACTCAGACAGAGAAGCGTGATTGGTCACTCCAGAGAACACGTCTTTAGACTCTAGAGTCTGCTTTTCTCTAGAGTCACGTGGTGGCATGCTTTACACCACTCCATCCAACGCTTTGCATTGCGCTTGATGATGTAAGACTTGGATGCAGCTGCTCGGCCTTAGAAGCCCATTGCATGAAGCTCTCTACGCATTGTTCTTGAACTAATCTGAAGGCCACATGAAGTTTGGAGGTCCATCACGATTGACTATGCAGGACGTTGCCAACCACTGCGCACTATGCGATCTGTCATGTTATGTGGCTACCACTTTTGGGCTGAGTTGTTGTGGTTCCCAATCACTTCCACTTGGTTATAACACCTCTGATAGTTGACTGTGGAATATTTAGTCGTGAGGAAACTACACGACTGGACTTGTTGCACAGGTTGCATCCTATCATAGTACCACGCTGGAATTCACTGAGCTTCTGAGAACGACCCATTCATTCACTAATGTGAAGCAGTCTGCATGACCAGGTGCTTGGTTTTATACACCTGTGGCCATGAAGTGATTGAATTTAATGACTTGGCAATACAGCATATGTTGCACATATATATGATCAATAATCGATTTCTTTAGCTCTGGTGAAAATGTATAGCTAAATATAACAAAGAAATAAACTAAAGAATCAGCTTATTTATGTATTTATTTTAAGTTTCTGAAGTTTATTTGAAGGGAATGGGTTGCTGTAAAACCCTGTAAAAGCCTATAGAGAGAACTACAAAGCAAAAGATTAAAAACACATTGTTCTGCTGCCTCTGAGTCCATACTTTATCAACAGTGCTGCCCTAACGCAAGACTGCTGATGATAAGCTGACTCCCCCAATTCCTAGAATACTGTATATAGGACTTTCCAAACCTGGAGAGGAGGACCTTATTTACTTATGCGACTCCACGTGACAGGCAGACATGACCGTGTACAGTCTGTTCCTCTCAAAACCGGGGGGGGTTCAGATTATCGGAGGCGACCCTGACATGACCATAAGGGGTGACAAGTCAGCTTACTTGTCCAAAAAGTGTGAAACGGTATTTAAACACGTTCTCGTCCAAAAACGCTCTCTTTACACGACAATCGACGTCACGGTGTGCTGAGGGTTTCGGAGCGCACCGATTGGCTGAGGGAAAAAGGCGTGATTTCACGATGACATCACTGTGAACTGAAGTAAACTTTAAGCGTGGCTAACGCTGCTAGTCGCGGTCCTGAGGTAAACAAATGTACCACCGCGACCGACCTACAGCAGGACACGACAGTCAATAAAGAAGTGAGGACATTTTGAATGTTCTATATTTATAATCATATTCTAAGCAAAGCAAGGTTTAAACTAAGTCGCTGAATATGCTGCTGGTTATCCAGTGGCGTTAGCTGACTTCCTGCACAGCAAATTCAAATTCGCAGCCCGATACTAGCATTATTATAATAACACACACCGACATATAACAGAGTTTCAGAGTAGAATATAAATGGATACTCACTTTTTGTACGTTGCCAAATGTATGGCGCTGTATGGGAACAAGCGAAGGCAGGACACAGAGTTTCCTTTCCAGAAAGCTCTCAGACCTTCACTCTGATACAGAAGGAGAAAGCTGGATATAAAGCCGCGCTTGCAGTGAAATGTCCCCACTTGACTCAAAATCTTCACCACTTCGAGCGGAGATGTGACGGTTTTGCTAAAAACACCGGCAAAACCAACACACAGCAAACTTTGAGAACTTGTCAGTCTGTTATCCTTTATAACGGTTGCCATCTCGACCACTAAAAACCACACAGTTTTACTGTGTTTAACGCAACTCCGCTGTCTAAACACAAAAATAATTCACACAATCACAAATACGTATCATGACACCTGAGTGTAAACTCCCCGCTGTACGCGCTGCTCTCGCCTTCGTCTGCTAGTGACGTATGGTTCGCGGAGGAGTCGGTTCTTTGAGTCGGCTCTTTTAGCTGAGTGTTGGGAGTCGACTCACATTAATTCTTCCTTTTTTGTAAATTAGCACAAATGAGTAGATCGTATGACACTGTAGCTAAAAATCACAGGTCTCCTAGATTTCCATGGAATATACAGATCTGCCCTCTTATTATGCAACACTTGCTGCTTTCTGTCTTTTTTGTGTAATTTGGGTTTTAGTTCCATGTAAGTTTAGTCATGTTTCCAAGTAAACCACTGATTTTTTTTTACCTGCCTTTGTTTAATGACTGCTTGATAGATTCGCCTACCAAATCCACCTGCCAAATCGTGTGATTCAAAATTCATTCAGTAAAACTAATTGGACAGCAAACAATTCACTTTTTTAAATCAATTAATTAATTAATTAGAAGGTACACTATTGTTTGAATGAAAACTGAACGAGGGATAAAATTGCTGACGTTGGAAACTAAAACTGGAACAATGGCGCATAATGAATGAAAGATCCGTTTGGGAGTCGATTCTTATTTAAGAGCTGAGTCAATTGATCTGATTCACTGAAAAGAGGTTGGAACACCGGAATGGCCATCACTAGCGTCTGTAGAGCCCCAGTGACGTAGCGGCGTGTCTGACGGCGATCATTGGTAGATATTTTGATGCGGGGCGGGTCAAATTAGGGAATCAACCAATTGTAGGTTAAACGTTTGGAATACAGTAGGTGTGGTTGCTAAACACAGAAAGTTTTTTTTGATTTGTGATGGAAAAAGTAGAAGCAACTGCCATTCATATGTTGAGCCTTCTCACCTAATCATGTATCGCTAAATTTAAATTCTATAATAAAAAGTTGTTGTGTTGTTTTTATTTAGATATCCAGTCCGGGAACCAGTTGACTTTGCAGTAGAGCTTAAGATTCTTCCAAGTTTTTAACAATTCTGCTTTTATGACCAGTTTCTGGAAGCTGGCTTAGTCATATTAAACTCCATGTTCAATGCAGTCAAACATAACTAATTTCACTTTTCTGCTTGATCTTTATGCAGCTTATTTCTTTCTTTCTTGAGCAAATGATTTAAGGAGAACTTTATCAGTGTTTTTTAAAAATCTGCATAATTAAACTGTGATGATGTAAACTGTAAAATTCATAGTAGTCTAGAAAAAAAAAAAACTTCACAGATTGTTTACAGTGGTGTTGACATGAACCAGAACTGCAGATTAAAAAGTTATTTATAGAAGATTGATGCACGGAATATGACATTTTACATTAATTGTGGAGAGGTACATCCTGGATTACCATTACCAACATTACATATAAAACTGCTCATTTTGGATGGTAAATAAAATCATGATATTTTTGTTGTAGACCGCACAACTCCTGGTTCCTATCATTCTATCAGCAAACCGCACTGATATTAATATTCGTATATGTACTATGTGTATTATAATTCCAGTATCTGGCCACCCAGACGATCCTAGATCAATGGGTTGTTAATAAAAAAAAACAGCAGCAACAGCTCTACACCAAAGCTCTGTACTGGGTCACTACTAAAGGTAAATACTTGCTATTATGTTTGACATATATGTTTTGCTTTATATAAGCCTCACCACAATACTTCTTCACCATCTGTACGAGTTTGTTGAACTGCAATTCTTCTCCAGGCTGCTGGAGGGCGCTATGCCATTTCTCTCCAGTGTGGCATTGGTGTAAAGTAAAGATGTAGGAAACATTAGGAAGAACCGCTGCTCTGTGCAACAGCTGATAGCAGGCAGAACACTTCTAGCCGTATGATTTATGTTCAGGGTGAACTCCTATGAAGTTCAGTTCAGTTGTACTACTAGTGCAATTCAGATATCCAGAGGTTGTTCATTTCAAATTTTCAGTTCGTATGCACACAGAGAACAGTGTGCATGCTACTCACTGCTGTATTTTCTTCTTTTGGGTTAATGTTTGGTTTTCTTGGTTTTCTTAGTCTGAGATATGGTGGCTACTTCACTTGTAAATGGACCAGCCTCCGTTTCTTTCCGTCTGAAAGTACCACCATGGCCCACTAGAGGGAGGCAATTGACAGGTTGATAACGCACTGAAGTGGTGCGTCATTTTGTAGTCCACGTTATAGCCATATTTGAAACCTGTGTTTCTCTATGGTAAAGAATGAATGGAATTTTCTAAAAATCACCTCTGTCACTTCCTGTGGTAAATGTCGAGAACACAGAAGGTTTTGTTCTATGAAGATTTGTCTTCTGAATATCACTGGACTTATGAGGTCATTAAGGAGATGTAATGCTAATGTTGCTAAACGTAAGCTTTTGCTACGGCGCATTGAATGGATGTAACTGATCTACATAACAGTAAGGCAGGCTGGGCGGTGTTCTGGCGGCAGCTACGTGATGAAAATGTCTTCATCACAGCGAACATTTATAAACAGCTCTGTACATAAAGCACCCTGCAAAGTTACGTTATGACAACCTACTGTTTTATTACAACGTTAAACCGTAATTCCTCAGTTGTTACAACCTTCTAGAAACCGTATACGTTCAATTATATCTGCATAGAACTCAATAGACTTTTTCTCAGTTGCTAACAGTTAACAATAAAACACAGATATTTAGTAGTGATGTTGTGACAAACCACTTTTTGACAATGTTATAGCAACTCTGTGTGTTTTCTGGGTCTAGATGGGTTATTTTAGTCTAAATTAATTTATCAAAAATACTGCCACTGCTACGAGGCTCTATACTTCACTATAAACCATCATGGCACGACTGTACTGTGAATAACCAGCAGATGGCAGTCTATGCACTGTTAAAACTTTCATTTCACTTAAAATGTTGGGAACCCATTGGCTCATTGTTTCTAAGTAAAAGTTTACCAGTTTACCAATTTTCCACCAAAAGTCATTCAGAGTGGTTTGATGTGAAACGCTTCTCTCTAACCAGTAAGAGTTCACAGTGGTGGTGATTAGAAAACCCCCTTACAGAAACTTATTATATATTGACTGATGCCTGTGATACTGTTCTACACTAGCTTTGAGATCATGTTTTGAACTACAAAATATGAAAGATCAAGCAAAATAGTATCAAAGGAAAATATCTTGACTTAGATTTACAACTATTTTACCATTATTAATATTACATATTAGTGCTGCCCAAAAATCTAAATTTTCGTTTTTTTCAATTTTTATTTCCCTGTTCTCCTGTTACATTTTGTGGGAAAATATTATAATAAATGGACCAATAGAAATGCTCCAATATTGCTTGGAATAAAATCTACATGTTTGTTTTGGCAATAAAATGGAGACACCACAACCTCTGGTTATTAACCCTCCTGCTGTAAAGAAATCTGGAGGTTTCAGGTCGGAGGCATATTCAAATCACTTGAATATTATCCATAAAAATAAATAAAAACCACAGGCTGATTTTAACTTTTTTTATGGTAATTTATTAATTTATAATAAGGATAGTAGCCAATTTTGAATTTGAAGGAATGAAGAAAGGCTAGAAAGGTGCTAATATTTGCAGATTAGTTACTTTTATTTTCTGAAAATCTAAATGAATGTAGTTAAAGTTCAGTTTCTAAAAGGAGTAAACAAAGTGTACTGCTATTGTTTACAGTTGTCTGTAGTAGAAGTGAGAAGCCCTGCATCAAGATTTTCAGATGTTCTCCTGAAATGCTGCTTCTGGGTGGCTTTTTGTGATAAAAAATCGTTCCATGCAGTTATATTTTAAAGCAGCAAATGGCTACGATCACTGAATAATATTAATGGTTTGCTTCATGCTTCTAATATATTGTATGAACACAGTTATTCCTAAATATAAGTAAACTGTAAAAAAATTGTATACACACCATGAATATTCCTCAAGCTTGTTACTGTTTGTACTGTTTGTTTGTTTACATGAACATATAATCTCAAGGCAGACTAACAACCGAAACTATGTAGACTGAACACTAGAGGGAGACCTAACACTGCTGCATTCTGCACAGACTCACCTGAATCTTCACCTCAGCAATAAGTGCAATAGATCAGAGACAGTCACTCTGGAACTGTGGTCACATTAAATAGGAACAAATCTGGGTCTTTCATTTTTATTAGAGGGTCTACATGAGGTGGTTATGTAACATGCTTCTATATGTAACACTATGTTGGTTAAAATTAGATAAAAATGTGGAGTGAGTGTCTTCTGGTTCAGTCATTATAAACATTAACTACCATACACTCCTACAAAAGTATCATATTCAAATGTATATTATAATATATTGAGGAATATAACATGGTGACTAATAACATTCTGTGCAAGTGTACTGTGATATTGCATGTCATGACTCATTTGCCATGCAGATGAAAGTAGGCGCATGAGCTCCCCTTGTATCTCAGCAGGGTCTTGTAGCTCTTTTCCTGTCGGGGCCGGTGTTTGTTTTTGGCCTGTGTCCCCTCGCGAGGTGCACCTCCCTCCCCTGCTGGGCCGACAACCTCAGCTCCCTGTGAAGAGCCCACCTCCTGTCTAAGGCTGGACCACTTGGCTTCTTCACAAAGACTACTGGAATAACAGAGCCCCGAGAAGGAAATGACGGCCTCTTCAAAAGAGCACCCTCTCTGCAGCCCTGTGCCGGGGTTGAGAGGGGGGCTGGGGTGCAAAGAGAGGTGTCGGGGACACACTTTTATCATTGCTGAAATACTGGTGAATCTAATTCTCATACTTAAAATAGTGGAATGCAAGTTATTACTGAACAGGACTAAACATGATCCGTATCATAATCAATTTTCTGATGTTAACATAAGTAATGCTTTATTAATGCCTGTTTAATGATAGACTACCATATGCATTACTAGACGAGGATAAAATATTACACCATAAGACAATACAATACAATCAATATTAATGCTCAAATAAATAGGAGGTGGGCTTTTTTCTGTATACTGATCAGGGACATTGATAATACTAAATATAATTAATTGAGAATAAATAAAATGTTAAAGCTTACATAAAATACATCTTATTTCTTTATAATGAGATTTCAGGTCAGAGGCACATATTGCATGACACTATACAGCTATGTGAGGGGTATATATTATATATTATTATATATCACATATATCATATATACATATAATAACTAATATGTAACTGAAGGCTTAGGCTCAGTCAGGAGAAAATAAACAGCACCATTATATTTGATATTCATTGTCAATACTCAAATACTCAAATACTGGTAAATACTAAAAATTAAAAAGTAATGAAAAAATGTTAATACTAAAAGTAAGGGCTAGAGATGGGTGTTTTTCTTAATGCTGAGGTTTCCTATCAGGCTACATACGTATGCAAACGTGTGCCATGTGAGATATTTTCCTCTGCAGTGTCACTCTGGCCTGTTAAAGAATGTCAAAGTGGGAATAAGAAGATTCTTCAGTCTCAAGAGTCATAAAAGTTGCAGCGCTTCCTTTGAATGTGGCAGAAAAAACTCCCTTTGATCTCGCTGTCATATGCATGTGGCTCCTAATACAAGATAATGGGGCGATGCTGGTGCCAGATAAGTAGTGTGAAGTGTGTGCGTGTGCTGCCTCTTATCAATTAGGGGCTGAGCCGTTTAACAGGGTTAGCCTTGTTATGTGTTGCCACAAGGTCTCCACTGTGGCTGGACTGATCTCCTCCCCGTCCATCTCTCTTGACCCTTTTTTTGCACTTTCAAGCTCTCTTTCACTTGCTCTCTTTCACAGGTACGCATTGTAGAGGATAGGGCCCTGACTTCCTCCCGAATTCCATAGTGTCCTCCCCTGTTTGCTGACCATCTTGCAGGCCACGTATCCTGGGATTCATTAACCCGAGAACTTCCAGGGCTCTTTTGTCTTGGGGTTCCTCTCTGAGTCCCAGGAGCCGCAGGTGGAGGGAGCAGCCATTGTCATTCACCCCAGCTCATGCGCAAGTCTGCCCTTGATCCCTTGCTTTGAAATGGAGTGCTCGAGGAAGAGAGAGTCGCTCCGCTCAGCCCACAGTTTCCCACACTGGTCCCTAATGATGGCTGTGATGTGTGAAGTATGAATCTGAATTCAAGTCAATGTTCTGATTATCCTCCCCAGTTAAGCCCTACGCGGTGTATTTAAACAGTCAACAGAGGGAGCTCTTTGCCACTGGAAGCAGTTTGGCTAGGCCCGGCCTCGCTCTCGCAGCCTGGTGCCGGGCCAGGAGGCTGAGGGGTCGTAAAATTCTCGCCTCATTATCAGAAACACAGTCACATCGCAGTTCTGTGCCGGGGTGGGGGACGAGAGGAGAGGAAGAAAGGAATTGGGGGTGGGGTGAAGGGGTAAACTGAGAGAAGAGCCACACTGACACCCTGCGCCTAGCGAGATCACAGCTAGGCAGGCTGGCTCACTTCACAACCAGGGAAGAGATACGGCGCACAGAAGCTCTGTTAAGAGTCTTTTAGCATTCGAGAATATCCTGTGAAGTGTGATTTTGTCAGTGTCAGTCCGCAATAACATTGTTGCCCATTTTGGTGTAGCTGCATGTTCCCCACAAACTCTCAGACATGAATTCAAATCTACCCATTACACTCCTTTAAAAGAAAGTATCAGAATGGGTTCTTCAGAGCCATAAGTCAGAACAGAACAACTTTTGTGTCCCTCCTTTCTTCGCAAATGAGTTGCGTATAAAGAACCTGAGTATAAAGAACCTCCTCATATTGCTGCTTTCACAGCAGTTTGAATCATTTGTCTGGTCCATTTGTCATGAAATTCGTACACAGGGTAGAGGGCAACAAACATTTCAAATCATCAAATCAACAAACAAACAAATGAAATCATGTTAAAAACTGAAAAACTGCAAAAATGGAGGGTCTGACAGCAGCGATATACTTCATTTCCTTGTCTTTATTTTTCAATCTTTTGAATTTTAAATAAGATCTTTTATTCTTATTTTTGAGAAAAATAAATTCCTAATGATGGCTGAATAATATTTAGTAGTCACAACACAATGAGCCTTAATATTAAACAGCATAATAATGTACAGTTTAAGGGCTTATGTATTGTATACGTCATCATAGAGATGGGCTGATATTAGTAGCTAATGCTGAATAGCATATCAGACAAAATAATAAAGACATTTAATCTAAATTTAGTTCTAAAAATAATATTTATTTTAATTTCATTGCTAATGACCTTGATATGGGTCTATAAATATAAAATGTTGATAATGCTTCCTGGACACAGATTAAACATAGTCCAGGACGAAATTGTAATGCCAACAGTGCTTTTCTATTAAAAAGCCCTTTTAGTTTATGATTCAGGTTAATCTGGGTTTGAGAAACTGATCCTGTATGTCATAATAATCTATAGCAGTTCATAAAGGCAGAGCAATTCTAGTGGTTAGTGTATCAAAGATATACATTTAGGTAGAATAATAAGCAGTATTTCCTCCAGTTTTGGGGTTTATTTCTACGTAGCAACAATTAATCAATGGTAATTTCATAACCACGCCTTTAATCCACACAGCACTTGGTCCTTAACTCATGGAAACTAATCAGGCTGAGCGCTGAGAGGCTATGACATAAAGCAGAGTCTATTGTCTTAAAGGGCTGGTGAAAGCATTAGAAAGCAGCGAGCTGCTGGCAGCTGGCGTCCTCCTATCTTTGCATGTACATGCCAATAAATCAATATCAAATCTTAAGTGCAGGAAGCCAGATGGCCTTCCTCCAGACCCAGGTCAGAGCCCTCTCAGAGCCAGTATGGCTACTGTAAGCCTGGCCCACTGAGAGAGAGCCCTTTGAAGGATTACACATTCAACAAGAAGTCCATGAATGACTAAAAGGAACAAATAAGCTGTTACGACTCAAGTCAAATCAGTGTTTGTGTTTCTCCCAACATCAAAGGCCTGCCGGCTGTTTGATATGCAGCCCCCACACCTTGATCCAGAGCTAGAACAGGTAATGGGGTGGAGCAGTAAATTGAGAGAAAGAGGAGGGGGGATGCAAGTTCTCCCTCTTGGCTCTTGCCACGGGGAACTTAACTTAGACAAAGAATATCTCGGTGCCTCCAACTCCCTACAGAGCTATCAGCCCTTCACACCTTCCTACGTCTATGGCTGTAGACCTTGTTGGAATCTGACGATGGTTGGCACCCTCTCTGTCTGTAAAGTCCAGAGCACACTGATTCAGTGTTCTCCAACAAACAACAACAAACCCAAACATCGGGTTGGTGTACTAAACCTATGTTTGCAGTTGGCCAAGTAACAAAAAGAGAAAACAGATAGCTAGCGAGTTTGTTAGCTTTACGTTTTCACACCTCCCCAGAATGCGTGTAGAAACTGTATTCTTTAAATTTGCCAGTGCTTTCTTCACATACACACTGCCTGTCTTTACATTCTTTACAAGAATGGTCTTTGAATCTTGTCTTGTCTGTGTACCACCTGTTATGCCGTATTAGCTTGTAACTGCTACCTACATGTGTTGCATTCAGTGACATGATCTAAAAATAGCAGATTTGTTTTCATGGCATTACAAATGTTACCGAAAGTACTTCAAAAATAAACTCATAAAATTAATAAGCTAAAAAAAACTTTAAAATAAGCTATAAAATTACATGTTTGCACTCTTCTAGAATATTGTTTCCCCTCCTACACCAGTTTGTTTGGCTGGTCATTTTCATTGTGGAACAGTACTGACCGAACTACCAGCACTGAAATGGTTATGTTTGTTGAGGACAGTGTTGTTTTAATATTAGGATTAGTAAATCCACAGTCTCGGGGGACGCTGAATACGTGTTTTACCAAATCATAAAAATGGATGTTTTTGGTTTATATTTAGTTGTCTTTGGGTAGTGACTTTGAATAACACTTGGAATAAAACTTGCAACAGAGAACAACAATAATAACAATTTTAAAATAAAGATAAATATAATAATAATAATAATAATAATAATAATAATAATATAGCATACAACAATATATAAAACAATATAACTAAAATATAACATACATAAAATTGACTTAGACATGGGTTCAACAAAGTATTGGTCTGATTTGACATTTTCAGATCTTGGTCTCGGACTCAGATTTAGTGGTTATAATTACGACACTAGTTGAGCAATGGCGGATTATGGCCTTTCTGTAAATTACACCGCAGAGAGTCGGGCACAAAGCAAAGCAGAATCAAATGTTGCATGGATATTTTATGTGGTGAAACAGGTTTAAGAACAATGTTAAGTCACAGAATTCATTTCTGTATAGTTTTATCTGCATTCATAGTGGCTGTAACATAGCACTAACACTAGTACACAAATAACCCACGTTCTGCTAAAAGAACAACCTCCACAGTATTACTAAGCTTTCAAACATACTATTGGTTTTAATGGAATGGAAAAATTATTTATTTACCTTTTAATAATTTCTATTGGTCCTTTTATCATTTTGGAACAATGGGTGATGTCAAAACATTCAAAATAGTGTAAAATGGTCTTAACACTAGTGATAAATTGATCTGGTTCATCCAATGTAGAGCTGCACTGCATTCATTCATTTTTGAACAATTTTACCAGATATTTTAGAGACAGTTCAACTAATCTCCGGTTCTGTTACAGTTAACTCCTGCTGTGGGAAGTTGTGAGACTTACGATACTGTCACTTTTGACTGAACTGTTCATAACTCGCATATTTTAATGCAGCTCAAATACTAAGCAAAAACAAAAGTGAGTCAGGTTGTGCCCCACTCTCCCCTACTCCTCTTATAACCTTAAGTCTAAGTATTTTGATTGTTTTGGCCTAAGCAGGAGAATTCACCAAGCCCATAGAGAAAGGTTAAAGGTCTGCCCCTGTGTACCACAGACGGGGTCACATTTTTAAAACGCAACTCGACTTGATTTCTGTGTGGGCCTGGACTTTGGGTTAAACAGTAGTTTCATTCAATGGCTGTTCGCAGGACAGTGTGAAATGCCAGCTCTGTGGTGAGGTGTGGCTGGGAAGAAGCAGGCTGCAGGCTCCTTTGTGTGGATCATGGGCTGAATGCGCAGCCCCCATTGTTCCAGGCTGACCGTCCGGCCCCTCAGACTCTCTCTTGCACTGCTTTGTCCTGAGCCGCGTGACCACTTCCTTCAGCCAGGTCAGGGTAAGGTCGTGACTTTGGAAAGCTGCCTCTGTCTGGCAGTCCAAAAAAAAAATAGACACAATTTGTCAGTCCGACCCTGAGATTTGCTGAGAATCACCTCCATTTGTGTCAATAGAGCATTTCAAAGGGAAACAGAAAAACCAAACATTAGCGTTTCCCCACGAAATGTGAGAAATGACAGCCTCACTCACATTAAAAGACATATTAGGAGAATCACTTTCAGAGTCATCAGAGCTCTAGCGAGAGCTCTCAGATTTACTGCATTGAGTTAACCTCCCAGTTAACCTTAATGGGGTCAGCTATTTAGTTGTAAAGACACGGGGCAGTCTGACCTCTTCCCCTTAGTCCTGAGGGAGAGGCCGTCTCGCTGGCCTGAGTGGAACGAAGCCTCACTCTTTTTGATAAGAAAAAAGAAAGGCCAATGTGCCATCAGGCATAGTGTTTGCAGGCCAGGTCAGCCCAGTACTGCGAAAGAGTCTGAGAGGAGAAGGAGGGGAGAGATACTGGTAGATAAAGATCATCATGGACCTTTGATCCTTAAAGGAACTGATAAGATGTTACACAGTGACATGCCGAGTGGACAAGCAGAGCGACATGGCAGGTACAAACAAGATTGTTGAGAGCCAGAGGTGGAGATGGCTCGAAGCAGGCGCAAATAGCCACATAAAGAGGAAAGGCTGGTGGGCTGGGTAATTCACTCTGAATGTAGAGAAAAGTAAATTACAGGCTTTTCCTCAGCAATAGAACTTCAGGTAAGGCGTATATTGCAATGGTAGTACAGCTAAATTCCAAAGATAAGAATAGAGCTTACATTGTTAATATGGGCTTGATTAAGAAAAAAGGAGCAGGTTAATCTGGGTTGCTTGCAAGTAGAATCCACATGGATAGGCAGCATGGCAATTTTAATAGCTGAAGATACAGATGTTTAGGGTCAAGTGCAGGATTAAGTGCTGGAATTAAGAGAAACATGATTTAACATGGACTTCACAGCGCAGGAGGTTACTTTAGTCGCCCTTGTCATATCTTAAGGAAGAGTGCGCTAATTCAATGCTCTTAAAATGACACTCAAATGTCACAATAAAGCTGGTCGGGGGAGGTCCGTGTCTGAGCACTCCCCAGGCACTGATTTAGGGCCTGCATGTGGAGACCAGACAGGGCCCGAAGTCGGGGGTGCGAGCGATGCCCTGAAACAGATGCCTGGCTGTCTGGCCCGTGGAGGAGGGGGGCCGGACTGAATAGGAAAAAAAGAACGGCCCACAGAGTTAATGTGCCTCTGCTCAGCCTCCTAGCAACAGAGCGGCAATAGAGCTCCATTCACTGCACCTGCAGCCAGGTCCACATGTGTGTGGGACAGACAGGCTCGGTGGTGCGCGGCCCTAGATTTCTTCACTGTTACGAAAAAACTTCTTTTTTCATTTGTATTGTGTTAAAATCTCACCATGAACTGCTCAAAATGAAGAGAACTCGTCACAGTGACTTGCAAGTTAAGGGTGTTCTTCGCTTTTCCTGTGAAGGTACCATTATGATGATACGAGATTTGGTTCTGATGGCAACAATTTGTAATTATATGTTTTGGTGACATTAATGTGCATGACATGAGAGATAAATATAAATAGTGTGCTGCATTAGGATAGAATCATCATTTAGAATTTTTTAAACAAAAGCATTTTTATTATTTTGTTTTATTATTATATCTGTCCATCTATCCATTCTTCCATCTTTCCATAAATACATCCACCTATCTATCTATCTATCTATCTATCTATCTATCTATCTATCTATCTATCTATCTATCTATCTATCTATCTATCTATCTATCTATCTATCTATCTATCTATCTATCTATCTATCTATCTATCTATCCATCAATCCATTCAACAGTCAATGCCTTCATGTAAACGTCCTAGATTTAGTGTAGGTTCTTAAAAATAGAAACTCCAAGGGCTGAGAAATGTGTGTTTCTCTGAAAAGCCTAGAAGTGATACAGAACCTTTACATTAAGTAGTTGAGGCAAAAGCTATACATACGACCGCAACAACTCAAACCAAATGTATAAATGTTAGAAATTGTAAAGTGGTTCTACTGTATGATGAAAAACATATATATATATATATCTTTGGCACAATTAAAAAAGCCTTATATCTTATATATCAAGGGTTTGTTTCAGGGCCAATGATACGTATGTGTAAGGAACATTTTAAAGGTGGTTCTATACGACACCAAAAGGCCTATGGTTACATAGTCCTATAATCTATGTAGTAGTATATAAGAGCAGCACCAAGAACTGCGGACATTAGAATGTTCATGTTTGCCTGGTGTACTCTAGGCTTAAGGGTGTAGCTCAGCATGTCTTTACATTACAAAGTCCATCAAGTTTTTATATATAGACACAAGAGATTTGGTCATTGGGCTTTCTTAAGAAACGAGATAAAGCTTGACCAGCACTCCAATTAAAAGGATTAAGATGTTAGGATCTCCATTATCAGTTCTCTCCTACAGACATCAAAGAGTGCATGGAGTGAGAGTGCAGCTGGCCTGCTGGTGTGAGTTTTTTCTCTTTCTCGCTGCTGTTTGTGTTGAGGATGTTTACTGATCCCAGCAAGGACAAACAGGCTTGCTCTTGTTTGGAAGGAACTATTCTCAAACAGACAAGCTTGTGAAGATGATTCAGGCAGGATGTGTCTTGCTGCTGGCTCTGTGTAGCTATTGCCTTGATAGCCTCAGCATTGCAGTCTTTTCTATCACCAGCCAGAGTTGGAATTTTTGGGGTTTGGACAGGACATGGTTTCAAATAATGTATTTATTACATACATACTGTATCACATATTCCATTATACTATATACTATATATTATATTACTATATATTATCCATATCTATTGCACTTTTACATTGTCTACATATTGTATTTTGTATCTGTGGTAATTTTGCAAAAGAAGGAAAATAATGATATAATGAAATTTATAATAGAAGTTAATATGCAAAATTATTAGTTCCAAGTAATTTTGCACCATTTCTGTTGGTCTAATAATCATAACATTAAAAAAAATGTGAAGGATAGCGGACATTTTTATACCACAAAAATAAATAAATAAATAAATAAATAAATAATGAGACAATTTAGATGCAAGGTTTTATTCAGCACAACATTGCTGGATGTCAGCGGTCAACTCTTATGAAAACACACCACAAGGTGTCACTCTCAAACACCTCTTCAGGGTCCATTTGAGCATCTGTTGGCAGCTGTACAAATCTGCAATCCACGCAGGTGTGCCATTACACAGGAGAACAGTTTGATAACATGCTGGGCAGAAGCTACAGTCTGTTAATCATTCCACATGGTAGCATCTCTGTCCATAAAACCACACAGCCTTGGTAGTGTATACATTAATGAATGCACTGTTGCATTAGTGGGATATTTATGGGATATTTGTCAATATATAGTAGTTCTACTGTACTTCAGTGCTATTTTTAAAAGGTTTGTACTTTTTCCAGTACTATTGACATTACTTATAAAAGATAAAACAAAATTCTAAAGTTGGGATGCTTCTGGTCCAATTTTTTCTCATTTTTTCTATTTATATTTGCAAAACTGAAGATAAAATGTGGCATGTACATTTTCACTTAGATAATCAACAAAGCCAGCACTTGATTGAGCTGTTCATACTTTTGAATTGTTTTTTTCATTTGTCCCTTTTGGATATTTATTGACATCTTTTCATTTTGATTCTTGTCTGTTTCTCTGCATTTGAATCCATTGTTTTTAATGAAACATTCAATCAAATGGGTGCAAGATTAGTGTAAAAAGAAATTACCAAAATAAGCAAAATGAACTTTGTGTAAGGACTAGTATACTAGGGACTTGTGTGTACTGGACAGAGGTTTAAATGTTTAAATGCAGACTTGAACTCAAATGTATTTTTGGAGTCATACTTCTAACTTCTACTTGAATAGTGAAAGATTTTGAAAACCTAAACACCCATTCATTTAAGTATAGTGTCTCTTAAGTATATTTTTAGTGTTTTCATTTTAGCACGAGTGAGTAAAGCAGCCTAAAACCAGCCTCAAGTAAAAGTATTGATACCCCTTATTGACCCAAACAGAAGCAAAAGCAGCCACTAACAACATATTTAGAAGGCGTAAACAAATATCAGGTTAAAAACCAGAATAGAACTGCAGTGGAAACTCTTAGTAACTCCAGCAACTATTTTGAAACCCTTATTGTTTCTGTGTGTTTGTGTATTACGTCTAAAAAGGAGAGACTTTTTACCAACAGAACCAATGACATTAAACACAATGGATTACTTTGTTTAATACAAATCAAATACTATACACTATACATATTTATACTAATGTTTCATGATAGGCTTCTAACAGTAGGCACCGGTTATCATGGGCTTAATTGTCATTCTCTCTCTGATACGCAGTAGTCACTTGCTTTCCTGAATCTGTTTCTCATTGTCACTCTGCTAGGGCTTTAACAGTAGCCATTAGTTTCCACTGGTTAGTCTAAATACTTCTGTCCAGTGATGACTATTTTCTTTATTCACTATTGATTCAGTTCTTCCTGTCGTATTCATATTGTTCCTGTTGTGTTATTGTTTTGCTGCTCAGTGCTGCTATAGGACAATGAGATTCTTTGGTTTTGGTTTCTTAAAGGATTTTTGCTATTAGTGACTTTTCCTTAACACTTGGGCCTGGACCCAAATTTCTGTAGAGCTTATTGATGACAATCCTGCTGCAAAAGCACTATAAAAATAAATCTGAATTTAACATTAAGTATAACATTGCTTTGGGAAAAAGGTATAATTTTAACTAGAATTAAAATTTTATGAAGAATAAAACAGAAATAATGTTAATAAACAGTAACTCACATTGAAAACTAAGAACATTTTACTAAGTATTATCATTCGAACATTTTCAGAAATCTATCCAGGTTAAGTATATTAATCTGAGTAAATGGAAGTTAACTGGGTTAATGTACATTCATTATGCTGCATACATATACAAACATAAGGTAATATATTAAACTAAATTAAAAAAACTTGAACCTGATTTATTTAATCAGCAAATGTCATCTTCTATGCCCCCAGGAGTATAAATCACAGTGGAACAAGCCTGAACAGAGTGGTTTTATGAGGCTGGGTGGTGGGGGGCACTTCCCTTGCATCCTGCAGGGGGTTGGAAGCTAACACTGCTCGAGTGTCAAAGGCCTTTTAACTGGCAGAGTCCCAAACAATGTCTTATTACTTTATTGGCCATCGTTTAGAGACTGTCTTCAGTTTCAAAGAAAGCACAGAAATCACAGAGAATTATTCATTAAAATCATCAAAGTCATTATTTATTTTCTGTTTAATGGTGTACACTCAAGTTAGGTGGTTGGCCATCATAAGTAAAACAATGAGGAAGATGCAGTGAAGGGCACCGAAAAGAATTTAGTAATTAAATTATTGACCCATAAAACAATTACTCGCACAAACTGTCTAAGAAAAGACACCTGACCATTGAACTTGCTTATTACCCTAATTCTGCTGTGTGTGTGTGTGTGGGTGTGTGTGTGTGTGTGTGTGTGTGTGTGTGATTCTTTGTATTTTCATTATCACAGTATAACAAGTAACGTACATTCATATTTGGTGCAGCTGTCTAAATATCTACCCCACCACCGGGAGATTGTTGGTTTTGAACCCCAGTAATGCCAAAGCCACCCATAACTATGAGCCCAAGATGCCTGCTGAGCGTGTGTGATTAAAAGATTCCCAGCTAGTGGGGAAACTAAAAGAAAAACACGTTCTATAGGCCTACCGTTTAGCTAACTTTAATACAATAATAAACAATCCAAAACTAAGATGTTTGACTTTATAAAGACATTTGAGTTGAGTGAACTAATGTTGTTAAGGTAAATTGTATAATTAGCTGTGTAGATCATCTTGGGTTGTTTCCCATCACTATTTGTTACACAATCTGCTAGAAAAAGGACCCCTGGCCACTAAACTTGTGCATGTCTCAACTGACTGTTGGGATCAAAAAAGCTACAGAATTCATCCTTCACCTAACTGTTCACCTTTGACAACTAAAATGTAATAAATGTAAACAGGGGCATGTGTTTCTCTATGGTGTGGCCAGGTTATACCCAATATGTTGTTAAGCGGTTGTCAAGGTGTACAAGGTGGTTACTAAGGTGTTGCTAGTTAGTTGCTATGATACAAGTGGTTTGCTGATGGTTGCTGTGGTGTAAGGGTTGGTTGCTAACAGGTTGGTAAGGGTCGGTTTCTAGGAGGTTGGAGTTGTGTGAGTCAGTATGTCTGTGGATTAGACCCATAGAGGAGTATGGGTCAGTACATCTTTAGACTAGACACATAGAGGAGTGTGAGTCAGTATGTCTGTGGATTAGACACATAAAAGAGCGTGGGTCAGTATGTCAGTAGATTAGACACATAAGGAAGTCGAGGTCAGTATGTCTGTGGAATAGACACATATAGAGGACTGCAAATCAGCATGTCAGCGGGTTACAGACATGGTAGGGTGTGGGCCAGTATAGCTGTGGATTAGACACATATTTAAGTCTGGGCCAGAATGACTGTGGATTAGACACATAGAGGAGTGAGGGTCAGTATGTCTGTGGATCAGACACATAGAGGACTGCAAGTCAGTATGTCTGTGGATTAGTCACATACAGAACTTTGGGTCAGTATGGTTGTGGATTAGACACATAGAGGAGTGTGGGTCAGTGTAGCTATGGATTAGACACATACATGAGTTGGGGTCAGTATGACTGTGGATTAGACACAAAGAGGAGTGTGAGTCAGTATGTCTGTGGAATAGACACGTAGAGGACTGTGAGTCAGTATGTCTTGGATTAGAGTGTTGGAGTGTTGGTCAGTATGGCAGTAGATTAGACACATAGAGGAGAATTGGTCAGTATGGCTGTAGATTAGACACATAGAGGAGTGTGGGTCAGTATGACTGTTGATTAGACACATATAGAACTGCGAGTCAGTATGGCTGTGAATTAGACTCAAAGAGGAGTGGGGGTCAGTACGACTATAGATTAGACACATACAGGAGTGTTGATCAGTATGACTGTAGATTAGACACAAAGATAAGTGGGCTTCATTATGGTTGTGTATTAATCAAATCAGGGAAATATTTTAGCGATGTTAAAGTGTCAGGTTTTCATGTCTTATAAAGGTTCACCCCTATTTAAATATGAAAGAGTTGCTGCTGCAGAAGAGCTAATGCTAAAGCTAATGCTACAGCTAGTCAGATCAATGTTAGTTACTGGCAAAGACATGTCTTGTACATGAGATGTTTTAACAAATGTTAATAATAAATGCTAATTATCACATGCACATAAATACATTCATATTTATCTTCACATCACAGAATATTTTAATTGCAAATATGAGCACTGTATAGGGCTGTTTGGCTAATGTTTAAGCTAACTTTCAGCATCTACATTAAAAAGACGTTGACTTAGAATAAACAGCACAGACCATTATAAACCAGTTTTGACCAGCATAAAAATTATGAAAATTATATTAAAAAAGTATATTACAAAGCATATTTTGTTTTGGATGCTGGTATGTCAGTAAACCAGCTTGGACCACTATGGAATAAATAGAAATGATTTTAAAATGTATGTTAGAAAACACAGTGACCTAGACAAGGTTCAGCTATCCTTAGAGCCAGCATAATCTGCTTGATTAGCACTTTTAAAACTATAAAAATAAAACACTCCCCATTAACACCTTCTCACATCTCCTGGCCCACATAGTTCACTGCAATCTTATCATTGCAAGATTGTTCTGAGGAATTTTGTAGCATTTGGAGATATTTGTTATTAAGATGAGTGTGGCATTATAATCCTCATACAGTGTGAGCTGCATCATAGACCAGAAAATCACAGTTCATTTTTTGTCAATAGTCTAATGATGTCAATAGTCTAAATGTTGTCAATAGAAAAACACACAGTTCGTCATGTGAGTTTATGACTCAATTTGGGAGCCAAAATGTCCTTCAATGGCCATTAAAGCCATTAATGTCAGATATTTTAACAGACAGGATGAAATAATTGACAGGTCTGCATGATCAAGCACGTGTTTGGGTTCCACGTTCTGAGGTTCATCAACAGGCCCAAAAGGGATCCAAGCCCGACCTGTTCTTGAATCGTTCATTTGAACCGATTCTTTTCAACATCTACTGTATATCATTTAAGAAGTTCAACTTTAAGAACATTTATGTTACATTTCAGCCACGTCCTTGTAATAGGGCAAAGACTAAAATATGTTTCAGCCTTTGCCCCCAAAAATCATAAATGACCACATCATGATCTATGAAAAACAACCTTTAGTTACTAATTATATGATTTTCTCTGCACAAAATGCATAGCTGCATACTTAAACTTTTGTTTTTTGCATCCTAAGCCTGGCATATCAGAAAGCTCGTACTTTATTCTCCCTGTAGGTTAATCTACATGTATTTTGACTTGAATCACTGAATCGCTCAATTGTTCGGTTCATTAAAACTCACAGTACGAATGAATCGATTCCGTAAACTGAATCGAACTTCCCATCACTAGTCCTCACCTGCACATGTTTGCTCAACGACGTCAGCGCTGTGTGAGCTCTGCTCACCGAAACTGACAGTCTTTCGTCTCCAGCGGAATAAAAAAACACTTCAGGCGGGAACTCCCACAAACATGGCAGAGGGAGTTGTGTTATCTTAACATTCCTTTGTTTTTGGTACAGTGTCCGAGTTATAAGAAGAACTTTTTCCCTTCAACGTTCCTGTTCTTTGTTATGTTAGCCACTTCCGGAAAGCCTGCTCAGGTAAGGCTGGTTTCGATGTTTGCTAGTTATGCTGTGAAGCTAGATACTCACCCAAAACATGTTTTCTGGTAATACTAACAGCACATAGGTCATAAGAAGACGTTAAAGAAAGACGCTGTTTTTGTATGTGTGGGTCAGTTTGGTAAGAAATACTTTGGTCAGGTTCAGTGACGTTTGTCAGCGGTTGCCAAGTAGTTACACAGTGTGTGTTGTTCAGGTTTTGTAGCTCTTGTGGTAATTGACACCAAGTTAACTAAACAAAGTGAGCTAATACCCCAAAGAAATAAGTTTTTTATGTGATTTTGAGTATTTTCGAGAAGTTTTAGTACACTGTTGAGACTTCTGCAGGTTCTGTGAGTCCTGTGAGCTGACTGATAAATGATTTATGACCCTCACTCAAGTGTCAGGTCAATGACTTGGAGGATTTGGGGCTCTCATGACTTCTCATACATGTGAATGTCAGTCATTTAGTCCACATCTAACCTGTTGTATTGAACGTGCCTAACTAAATGTACAAAATGTATAAAATATTAATACTATAAATGTGTAAAATTTGCTTTGTATTTTATCTGTTTATATATTTAAATACTGGATATTGGTTGTCATTTGGTATCATCAGCGTTGAAATGGTAGAAATAAAGAACACAAAAGCTGTTTGTGTACAGGATGCTAATGTTGATTAGGGGAAAAACAATGCATTTAGCCTACAGTTGGTTCACAATACTGGGCCAATGATTTGGTTTTATTGTGATACTTTGAACAAAATCTGAATAAAGGAAAATTATAACTGTAATCCTGCTGCACAACTTGCTAATGACTCTGGAGCTCACAGGCAGGAGGATTGCTGGATTAAGGTGTTGATCGTTTACAAATGTTGGTGTTTAACCAGTGCAGTTGGATTAGAGGACATAATTAATAGAATGTCAATACTTCATTGTCACACTTTTGCTTTGCAATATCAAAATTTCACAATACATACTTTAACCCCTAGTGCTATCAGCAAGTGCTATTATGTACATATTTGCTAACACTGATGCAGATACACACTTGTGCATAAGTAATGTAGAAATTGCAACTAGATCCACCTGGACTTGTTTTTTTTTCATGCTACGGAGGTCTTGTTCCACTAGCAGTGCAATTTTTTTAACTGCCAATTTTCCTGCTTACGTGATGGGACACTTTTTCAGACAACAGACAAGTACGTGCATTTTTTAAATATTTGTGGAATCATCAAAAATTGTCAGTCGAGAGTAGACTTGCGAATTAGCTGATGTATACTGGTTTTGATGGAGAAGTAGCTTCATGATTGTGTAACTCTTTTGACAGAGTATCTCCTATCCAGGTGCCTCAAGAGGCCTGTGGAATTTGTGTTAAGCTTGTTGGGGTGGTGTGATAACCAGCAGCATGATAAAGGCCTGATGATATTGTACTAAATTAGATCAAGACATGCTATCTAATTAAGTGTACCGTAAATATGGACAGTGCCATTAGAACTGGGAAAACATGTAGGGCAGTGGCCCTTTAGAACCAGAACATTGAACAGCTTTTCATAGGCAGGTTATGAAAGATAACACATTTAGACTAATTATAGAGTCTTTGTAAACAATAACCATTGTAAAGTAATTGCTTGAACTTGACACAAGTAGCTATTTTTGCTTCTTTCACAATCACAAAAGGTGGTCACAGCATAGTGTATGCCTGTGTATGTACAAATAAACTTTGATTTGATGCGCACTTGCTCTAGGTGCACTCAGTGGTATATGTTAAGTCAAGTCAAGTGCTGGTCCTACAGCTGTGGTGCTGCTCATGTATTCATTGTGTAAGGGTGTGGTGGAGAGAGTGATTCATGGTGTTCAGGGCGGTCGTATTGAGGAGAGCATTTTGAACTGGGCACTCTCATTTACACTGATTTACTGTTTGCTCTGTAGGCGGTGGACACCAGTGTTGTTGAATTATTAGCCTACGCCACCTCCCCTTCAAAATGGAAAGCTACTGTGTATTGACTATTGGTTTAGAGAATGGACCATGTCCATTGATCCCATCAGGCCTGAAAAAGTAGAAATAAAGAAACCATTGAGTACAAGGAATGCTTTGTGTATATATAATGAGAGGGACTGATCACTAAGGAGGTGCCAGAATCAAAGTCTGATAGTTTAATTTATTTAATGGTGGTGTACTGTATGCTGTGTTTTGACAGTCAATCAGTCAATTTTGATTTACAAATGCCCTCCCAATCTGACCTAACCTGAATGTATTAATAAAATGGGTTGTAATGTGGGTTTTACATGTTGTGATTTCCAAGCTAAACTGTATTTTTTTTGTCAGTGATCACATCAAAAGCATTGTTAAAGCCATATAGACTTGAAAATTCACATAGCTCAGGTGCTCTATTCTAAGTCAAGAGAATTCATAGGTACATTTCTCCTTCTCAGGTCATGATTCCCTCAATGGACACAAGCTCACCACCACTGAAAGGAAGCCAGTCCCACATTTTGATGTTTACAGCTCTGTGCATTCCGGTTTTCTTAGTGACCAATGGTTAAATAGTGGAGTGTCCAAATGCTCATCTGAGAATTGAAAAATGCCTGCAAGACCACCATGTCGCAATGTTTAAAACACAGTGTACCTTTAGACAGTTATCATTGGATATCCTTAATTTATTAGTATTAGGGTAACAATATTAACATTCATATTTATAGATTAGCTGTTTGCTAGGCTTGACCAGTGGGTATCATTCAGAGCTACTGCATCATAAAATGCTGCATTAGTACAGAAGATCTGTTGGTGCAGCTCTCAGCAGCCTCCCCTCTTTATTAGATGTTCCCAGGAGCCTGTATAGTCCCATCCATCTTAACCAGGGTCACTGCTTCTACATTTTACAGGCAAAGACACCAGCAGCACATGCTATACATTCAGAGCAGAAGGTACATATTGCTGTAACAAAACCAAAAAGGCAACGTTATAATAGAAAAAGAATGTATAAACATGTTTACACACATGATGATCTGCAATACTATACTAAAAAAAATTATATGTAAAGCCAAGTATCTTTAGACCCTAAGCATTTGTTCGAAGAAACACATTAGGTAATAAATACAAATAAATAAACAAATACAGTATGTATATTATGTGTTGCAGTATGTTACTTCAACCATTTCCAAAGCTCTCATCAGTGAAGCCCATTATCTAAAGCTACCACCCAATACCTGCTTCAGCTAATGAATCTTTCTTTAAGTAATGTTAGATTTGCTGCGAAAGGAATTTAGCAAATGAAACTGCTAAAGTACACTAAAAAATCAGAAATTAAACATATGTAGAAGATAATAATACCTAGTTTAATATGTTTATGTAGACTTGTATTTTATTCTTATAGTTTACAGTGTTCGTACCAATGATGCATTGTAATATCTCTATCGTGTCAGCACTGGCAAATATTTGCTTGAAAAATATCAGTATTGGATAGATGTTGGTTTGACCAATATTTCCAACCCATGTTTGGTGTTTATTGTACACCAGAGAAGCAGAACGTTTAGTAAGTATGAGCTATTGAGTTAAAATATTTTATTCTTTTTCTCTTTACTGCTTTTCCAGGTGGACTTTATTTGCGTTTTATAAATGTTTATATCTCATCATTGGTATTGGCATTGGTAAATATGTAGATGAAAAAGCAATATGGACCTACAATTATCATATTGATGTATCCCTGCAATCTTAGCTAAAAACGTTCTGTATAGTACAGTGAACAAGCTTCTGTGACTTATACTAAAGAGGCGTGAACAATAGTTTGAAATATGTTCCTTGACTGCCCAAGAGTTCTTCATAGCACTGTATATATTACATCTTACAGGAGTAGATAATTCATGTGATGCTGTTCTGTGTCTTTACTGTATCCATGTAAATCGACTCGCTTGACCTGTTTAACAAATCAGTCTGTATTTTATCTGAATTTTAAAAAGGTGTTGTTTCGGGACATAGCTAGATGTTGCTGGCACAGTTGTGTTTATAGTTTTCATAGACATTGTCTGTTGCAGTGTAGGTGTCAGAGAAAAGAAAAAGGGCACAGAGACAGAGAGAAAGGACCGTTCTGGTTGACCTCAGACTGTGTATTTACATATCTCCCTCCGTCTCTTGACACACCAACACACTCCCAGAGAGCATCGTAATTGGTCAGCAGCGGTGACGGCCTCTTGGAATGCTCTGCCTGCACTTGTGCGCCATCAGCACATAAACTCCCCCCTTCTCCCTTCCTCTGTACGTACACACACACACACACACACACACACACTGCTGCCTCAACCCCTCCTCCTAAGAACGTACGGCCAGACACTGAACACCTCTCTCCACTCCGCTGAGCTCTCCTCTAGCCAGTCACACGGTTCTCTCTCTGGCTGCGTGTCCTTGTGTGTGTACATACATACACACACACAGTCGTGCACACAGTCGTGCACACACACGCGCGCCGGAGGAGATGAAGGAGTTTAGTTTCAGTCAGGCTGAAGGCAGCCAGCGCAGCTGTTGAGTTTGAATTTCTCTTTTGCATGCAGTGGCTACTGGGAGTCTACCATCACCGCTGTCAGCGTCTGAGGTGGGTGGGAGAGATGAATGACATTTATTACCTCGAAGGAGATGTGTGCATGTCCTCTTAGTTTTAATGTTGTAGGAGCATGTATTGTGGGTTATGCCATGATTTTTGCATAGGGATTCTTGAGGATTGTTTGGTATTTAGTATCTTGCTTTATTTTAATTTATAAGTAATGATGGTAACATGTTCATGAATATCTAAAATGGAGAAAACATTCTTTTCTCAAATACTAGACTGTGTGGTATGCTTTTATTTAGTCATCCAATACAGACTTGTTATGTCTTCGTTTCAGCCCACATTCACGAAGGGGAATTCCACCAATGTTTTTTTTTTGTCTTTAAATATGTTTTTATATGAAATGGTTCATTGCTGAGAAACGTACTGACTCACATTTCTTTACTGTGGTGATGAAAATGAATCCACTGAGTCTTCTGTGTTTTTATGTGTAGTATTGATAATAGCAAAGTAGTGATACATCTGAAAACATAAGTCATAGTCTATCTGGCCTTACAACACCTCTGTCCCATAAATAGACTTAAGAAAAAAGTTCTGGAGCAGAACTTTCTTAAAACTAGCATCAAAATGCATTAAATTTGGAACTTTCTACAATGTAGCTTTCAGTGGCATTAAGCTATGCAGCTATGCAACTATCCACAAGATTCCCTCTATGTGTGAAAAGAGTGGATAGTTTGGGGAGTTTTCCTGCAAAGTCTTTTTTCCCTGTAAGTGGAATTAGTAGCGATTAGGACTTTCACAGAGGGAAGTAGCCTACTGCTGATTGGGCACGAGGGGCCCATTAGTGACATGGCAGGAATTTTTTCTGTGCAGTTCACTCCAAGATCTCATTTTCACCTAATACCGTGCCTTTGTTCCCTCCTGTTAAGTGAGTTTTGACTGTTGCTTGCAAATCATTTCATGGAGCTTAACCTTTTTAATGAAGTGAGCGGTGACACTCGGCCGGTCTGGGAGCCGTGCTGGAGAGGAAACTTGCGCAGAGGATACAGCTGCAGCTCTCTCCCCATATTGTTGCTGTTAAGTGGATTTGTGTCATTTCCTGTCCAGCCAGCCCAGCGCGAGCCAAAAAAAGAATGCACCTCCACCAGCCTCAGTTTTTTCTTTGTTCTCTTTTCTGGCAGAAACGCGAGATGAAGAGACACAGAGAGTGCGCGACTCTTTCTTCTCTGGGCTGAAAATATCCTGTCTTGACAGCATTTGCGTCTAATGAAGATTGGCTAGAGAGTTGGGGGGTTGAGCAAAGGCGAACACAGACGTCTCCAGCATACGGCAAATCTGCGACAATGACGGAGCAGAAGGTGCTGGCGCCAGCGGCCGGCCTGACGTGGGCACGGGTGTGCAAGGAGTGTGGTCAGGGCCATGAAGGCCAGGAAAGCCATTTGTATGAGTACCAAGAGGAGGTGGACGATGAGCTGGTGTGCCACATCTGCCTGCAACCCCTGCTGCAGCCCATGGACACGCCGTGCGGACACACGTATTGCTTGCACTGCCTCAGCAGCTTCCTGCGGGACCAGGATTTCTGCCCTGTGGACCGGCAGCGGCTTCAGCTGCAACAATGCCGAACCTCCAGCCTTCTGGTCCGCAACCTCTTGGACAAGCTGACCGTGCTGTGCCCCTTTCACAGCGAGTGCCAGCAGAGCATGCAGCGCTGCGAGCTGCAGCCTCACCTACACAACAGGTCGGTGCAAATGCCACATACACCACACTGTACATACATTAACGTGTTCATTTACATCAGTAAAGTCAAACAAAGTGTACTGTTAATAGATTAATAGTCTTTTACTTAATAACAGTGCATGTATGCAGCTTGCTAGCACACCTACAGACATTTTACCTTTAGATTCTGACATATCAGTACAGCACAGCCAACAGTGTCATAAAGGCTGTCTGAGGATGAAAAGTATATGTGGAGGTTTATAGCTATAAAGAAGATGAATAAAGATTATAGATATATGATATGATTGTATGTCAACAATATTTGTTTATACAGCCAGCAAAGAGTATATCCGGTGTGAATATTCAATGTGATTTTTAAATCTAGTTCTAAGATCTATTAAGAAAATTAGATTTTCAATATTTTTGTATGCTAGTTCTGATAATTGATATTGGTTTAAATAAAAGATGGTGATACTTTTGATAAACTAGGTAATAAGAGATTTTCATGCACTGTTTCAGTGTCGCTTTCTTTGATATGCGCTGGAGTCAGTACACTCCTGTGACACTTTACACAGTTATGACACTTTACAAACCAAGGGAAAATAGTACATTTACATTCATATTTTATTTCACAGAGAAATGCTGTTCCGGCATCTCTGGAATGCAGCTTATCCGAACCTGGTGGGAACAGAGAGATTTGACTAAGCTTAGCTGGATTAATGAATAGTGAATACAACAAGTGACTAATTGGACAGCAGGGCTTGATGTGTGATATAACTTTGTGACTTTCAGATAATGGAATTAATTAGAAGTCACATGACTGACCAGTGTCACATGTCTGCAGAGTGTCTTTTATTGCATACTACATTGACTACATTGGTATGTAAGCAAAGCAAATGAATGATTAGGTTTATTTTAGGGTTTGTGCTGCAGCAGTGCTGTGAAGGTCATTTTACTCTAAAAATTCAGAAAAACCCAGTGCATTGGCCTCAGCTGAGCAAACATTTGATCTACGTCTGACATATTCTCTTTGTAAGATCAAATGTACTGCATGTGGGTTATCATTGGAGGCAGTTTGAGCCATCCTGTTATGACCCAGCATTCATTTCTCTCCCTTTCTGCTTATCATTTGAACTGTCAGCTGTGACGTAATAGCAATGACTAAAGGTTGTTTGGCTGGTAGTTCACGTGGGTTGAAGAGGTTCAGTGTAAACACACAGTGGGCAGGGAGTGTTCAGAGAGGGAAGAGGAGGAGCAGGAGGACTCGGTCAGACCTGATTCTGCTCTGGACGGACCTGTCCCCTCGGCCGTCCTGCAATGCAGCAGAATAGCCGTCCTCATCTGCATAACTCCCCTGTCCTCATCCCCTCACTCCCCCACTGTGTGCCTGCTAAGCCCAAGCAAGCCTTTCTCACACCTCACCCTCTAGAGAGGCGAGGCCTGTTTAGACAAATGCTGACATGTGCTAGCAAGTTAGCATATAGCTCTTTTCAACTGAAAGCCAGTATTGATTTTTTTTTTTAAGCTGACTCCTGGATACGAAGCGCCAGGCAAAATTACTGTGGGTTATTTTTAGTTACTTCAGCTGCCATCCCATAATGATTGTCTTGTAGGTTAATTAACAGCAGACCACTGAGTACGCTAATGAAGCATGATTGCTAACTGTTTCCCTTCGCTCTATTTCCCTCTCTTGGATCTCTGGATCTGCTCTCTCTCTCTCTCTCTCTCTCTCTCTCTCTCTCTCTCTCTCTGACTGTCTCTCTCTCTCTCTATCTCTCTCTCTCTCTCTCTCTCGCTCTCTCGCTCTCTCTCTGTTTGTCTTTTTTACTTCTGCCTTTCTCTTCACTAACCCCTCATCGTGTTTTTGTTTATTTGTTTGTCTTTTTTTGGTCTTTCTCCATTACTCCTTCCTTCCTTCCCAGATGCCCTGCATTCAGGCGGCTCAGGGAGGAGGCCGAGAAGAGGAAGAGGCCTTGCTGGAATGAGCTGAAGGGAAGTAAGACGGAAGGAGAGTCTGACACCAAATCCAATCCAGCGCTCACACGTACAGTTAATCCCCGCGGGCCTCCAGAGCCCGGCCTGGTCAACCCCGCCTTCGAGGAGGGAGAAGATGGTAAAGCGTCTCCTGTGTTTTCCCAGGCACAGATATAAGAACCATGCCTTACTAAGAACTGACAAAAGGCATGACTTCATTTAGGTTGTCTATTTTTTTCACTCAGTTGTGTGATTGTAGAAGTAACTCTTTAAACTCACTGTGGACTGGACATCTTTCCTTGTATATAGTGGTTTTGGCTCCCCTCACAGTCACTGGAAGGCACTGGTGCTGATGAATCTGACTGGTTTTGAAGTACTGATGTAATTCAGTCAATATTAAAATGTATGCATTTTTGTTGTTCAACTTATAATCCATCCTGATTTATGCCTTTTAAATGATATGAAAGATTCAGAATGCCTAAAATGAGAAAGAAGGACAGTTTGACTTCGGTTAGTATAGAATCTTTGCATTGTTTGGAGTGGTCTTTCTGTGGCATTACTCCCTATAAGACCCCTTTATGGCACCTTTATCTTAAAGGTTGAAAAAAGCTGTAGTAAAAGCTTAAAAAAGAAAAAAGAATTAGGGTCGCTGCTGCTATGGGAGTTTCAAAAATTGTGTTCCAAGTAACACGGTTAGTCAGTTTAGAGGAAAAGGTGTGAAGAGTTGCCAGAAGTTGTTGGTGAAAAGCAGAGGAAATGGATTTGCAGCTGTGTTGACTCTTGGCTGGAAACAAAACAGTGGATGCCTTTGATGAGGCCATTCCTTATGTAGTGGAGAGCAGGGAAATCTCACTGATATCATAGTGCTGTAGGCTCTGCAATTATAGGCAGCAGTCATCACTTTATCACTGTCTGCTTTTTGTGGAAGTGTCTGCACCTTGACATTCACTGGATTATCTGTGTCTGCTAATAGTCATTTAACTTTGTGAAGATCTCTGCCACCTGTATTCATGACTACACACTTAATCATAACCGAATCACCTGGCAGCTATCTTATTATCTTTGATTGTGATGACTGTTTTGGATACCGTAAATGGAAAATTCTGGGTCGTTGGTCTTCAGCCTTAGTTATTCAGGTGCGAAAAACCATCATAACATTTGGTCTCCTTTCTCCCAGAAGTCCCCCTCAGATCCAGCCTTGTTGCCGAGGCGAATGTTGTGGAGCTCTTTCGAGAAGAGCCCGAGGAAGATTTGGGTTTGCGCATTGTGGGAGGGAAGGACACACCCCTGGGTAACATCGTCATACAGGAGATTGTGCGTGACTCAGTGGCGGCCCGCGATGCCAAACTGGCCCCAGGAGACCACATTCTGGAGGTGAGACACATTAAAGCTCTTCGTATAATCAGTGTCTGTTTAGATGTCAAGCTCCGTTCACTTCAGATTTTGCCTGGCTATTCAAGCCAGACCCATATCAGCTCTCCCCATTCTCAACTGTTGTTAGTGTACACAGTGTCAGAGCATTTGCATTCTAGCCATGACCCAGAATAAAGGGCATGCTTTTACTGCATGTTGTGAAATTTCTCCTGGTTGGCTTTGAGTTTGACTTCACTTATTAAAACCGACTTCAACAATGACTGACTGAGTTTAGAAGCACCTGACTGAATGGCTGTTCTTTATAATATTAAACAGATTGTAAAAGGCATATAGCCTACATTCTGGTACTTTTTTATTTACCAGAAAAAGTCATAATTCTTGTTTACATTACCATTTTCCTGCCTGTTATCCTTTTGAGTTCAACAGATGTTTTATCACTGTGCCTTAAAGATTTTTTTCCAAGCTGTTTTGGAGCACTTCTATTGGTCCATTCATCTTGAAATTTGCATACAATGTAACTGAGCAATGGTATGTTCAAATGATGTAGAAAGCTCAAAATCGACAAAAATGGGGATACATGTTTTTCATTGGACAGCGACGATATGTAAACGAGAGCTTTCCTGATATGCTGTCCTGTATTGTGACTCACTTTCAACCAAGTCTGTGCTGAAACACTGCTTAGAATTTTGAGTAAGTGGGGCTAACCTGCTGTAGACTGGATAATTCAAACATTTATTTTAAAATGGTGAGGAAATGTAAAATTTCAATTAGGCTTAAATTACGTTTAAATGCCTGAAGAAATAGTGTCCCACACAAGTATAAATAGCGCAGGCTATTTATACATTTATTTCCAGAAAGATTTTTTCCAAGTCTTGCAATGCCTCAACAAGGTCATAATGTCACCTTCTACCAAAAAAGCATATGGTACCATTCTCAATTTTTAATATGAGTGAAAATATATATATAATGTGTGTGTGTATAGTGGGTTTATTTTTGTTTTGTTGTTTTTTAAGTACTATTTTTGTAGAACAAAAATAGGCTACTTTTAAGACTCTACAAAATAAAATATTTATAATTTTATATAATTTTTAACAGATTTAGATCATTTATAATTAATTTATACAGTATATACAGGCTAAAATTCGTATTTTATGTATAGGGGTGTCTTTAACTTGAGTTATTCTGGAGATTATGCTGGGGGCTCCAGTGTCGTTACGCTGTTGAATGTCGGGTTTAATGAGTCTCTTTAGAAGTTCTTCTGGGCAAATATTTTTCACATTTCTTTGAAAAGGCTCCTTATCGTGTAGGACTTTGCTGTTCTTAGTAACCTATTGTGAATGTAGTTACACAGTGACTCACGGTGAATGTCGAGCAGTATTGGCTTACTGTGGTCTGTCTGTCTTGACATTGCTGGGTTATTCCTTATTATACAATGTATTGATCAGCTTTAAATACGCTGTCAGTGGAAGTTATATTGTACAGGTTTTATTCCTTTTGATGAGTCTCAGTTATTGCAACAACTTTTAACCTTTGAACTTGTGCCTGCGTTTGTGGCCTGCGCGCTGTACTGGACGTAGATTAATCATTAATTATAATCTGTGTTTTGACTTTTAGGGAATAGGGTAGAAGTCTTTATTCGAATGAAAATTATTTTTGCTTTGCCATGTTGTGCCTTCCTTAGCATAGTCTGGAGCTCTCCTAGGATTTCTGCCCCTGGTAGTGCTGGAATGCACTGAAATGAGAAAACTGAACCAACACAACTGGCTCCACATTCAGCTCAGGAATCCCAAACAGAATGAATGAATGCCTTTAGCTCTTGCCTGTCCAACAGGCTGCCTGAGGATGAGCTGTAACCCAAGTGGAGCTCTTTGACTTCTGTGGGAGTCTGTAAAGAGATATGGCAAAGGCAGTGAAGATTAGATTTCTCATTTCTTGCAGCTCTGTCTTTTGTTTCTTCCCTGGCTCAACAGTGCATTGATTTTATATATATATATATATATATATAGGCCTTTTCAAAGCCTTGCTGTGCATTTCATAAGCACAAAATCAGAACATTGTTTTAGGATGCCTTCATAAAGTTGTCTCTCTAGGGAGAGGAACATGGAGGCACTTGGAAAGCAAAATCATTTCCCACAGTGGTAGATCATATTGCAACATTGTCTCCGTTCAGGACAAGATTCAGCCTGCCTGTTACCTTATTGCACTAGTATGGCGGGGAAATTTGCACATGCGTTAATACTACACCATTAGACAGGATTTTAAAAAACAGCCATGCTATTAAATTCTTTACACAAATAAATCAAAGTGACAAAAGAAAAATTTGGAATTGCCCCAAGTTACACCCTTAGATTATGCTATTCTTCTTCTTTGTGCTTGTGAAGGTCTGCCTGGTGTGTAAGGCGGGTTTCAAGGAGAAACTGAAGTGAAAAATAAAATGTACATGATTTTGTATATACCCAAACTGTAGTTGTTCAGCCATGACAGTGTTTTTTGTTATTTAGTATTCAACTTTCTTCAAGTAAGCAAGCCTCAGGTATTTCTGTGCTAGCACACCCATGTTCTTCAGCCTCCTGAGACTCGCAGGTGGAGTAGTACCAGAAAGTGGAGGTTATGAAGATGATAAGGATCTATATTTAGCTTAAATATGTATGTAAGGTCTATCCATGCCATTTAACTAAATCACTTCAGCTTATCGACATAATTATGGAACGCCTTTGAAGAGTTTGGGTGATTGTTAGTCTAGCAGCTGCGGTACTAAACTAAAGAAGCAGAAACTGAACATGGCTGATCAACTGCATTCAGGAAAAGTGGAAAATCAGATCAAACTACTGCTCCTTTAACCTAATCCTATATATTATGTGATGTGTCTTTGCAGGCAAATGATGTCAGCTTAACTTCTGTTCTTCATGCTCACGCCATCGCAGTGCTGCGGCGGCCATGCAGCATCGTCAGGCTCACAGTCATGCAGGAGAAGGGTTTCAAACCACGGCCTGAACACCACACACACTCTTCTGCCTCTCCTCCAGGACAGCCGGCTCACACTCTCCACAACCCAGGCACGGTCATTCAGGTGACCCTGGTGAAACGCGATCGCTCAGAGCCCCTTGGGATCAAACTCATTCGCAAATCCGAAGAGCCAGGGGTCTTTATTTTGGACCTACTGGCAGGAGGTCTGGCCTCTAAAGATGGTAAACTGCGCAACAATGACAGAGTGCTGGCCATCAACGGGCACGACCTGAGACATGGCACACCGGAGAGTGCTGCTCAGATCATACAGGTACTGAGAAAACCAAAAAGAAGAAAATAGTTAAATTAGTTAAATTATGGTATGACAGTCAGAGTCAAACAGTTTGCATGTTTTTTTACTAAGTAGTAAGCCTTAGAATGTAATAGGCCTGACTATTTGTTTAATATTTAAATTAGGTTACTCTTGTAAGAACACAATATGTCTGTATAAAGTATGTTTTATAAAAAACTTTCCAATGTTATCCATACCAATCATAAGGTTGATGTGGGTTGTTACATCCATACAGCTCTAAACAAAACTGTTTTTCCTGGAACATTTAAATAATTCACTTTTTTATTTATATATTAAAAGTAATATTGATAATATATCAGCAACGACTTGCAAAAACATAGCGTGTACATTATGATGTACATTAAAGGAGATTGCTATTGGTAACAGCCACAACAGAATATTAATTATTGGTTATATTTATTTACCTGGAAGTAGGTGCATCCCAATTTTTTTCTCCTATATCTTTTGTTTCTTTGTCGCTAGTTGTCAGCAGAGTTTGTAATTTTAAGCTTAAGTAACAAGTGTGACTTGTTTGTTTTTTGTTGTTGTGTTTGAGCAGGCAAGTGAAGTACGTGTGAACTTTGTGGTGATGAGGCAGCTGGACTCCACTGAGGAGGTAGGCGATGTGCAGAGCAGAGGAGCCAGAAGAGTTCCTGAGACTCAGTACTTCAGAAGGCGTTCCACATTCATGAAGGCAACAAACCATGCATGTTTTTTTTTTGTTGTTATACTACATGCAGTGGCGTCTATTCAGCTGTTAGACACCATTGCTTGAGGCTAAGAAACCAAACTCTGTTCACCAGGTCGGATTTCCTTTTAAAGCAATACTAGTTAAATGACCCTAGCTTTGTCTCCTTAATCTGTACTGTATGTGTGTTCACCCCAGATAATAATTTCAAAGCCTGCTCTGAAAAGAACAGAAAGTCCCAGTGGATTAAAAGAAAAACCTAAAATAGAGGACTGTTACTGTATTATTCTCTCATATCTGTCTTACTTTCACACCCAACCACTGAACATGAACATCTGATTTCTGCTTTTTCTAGTAGAAGCGTAATCTGCCTGTTGTAGTATTTGAGTCGAGACAGATGCTCATATTCCTGCAGCATGGCAGACTGCTAATTTTAGTAGACAAAGAGTAAATAACATCTAAGCTCTGCATTTTGGTACGTGGGTTGCAGAATGTGCTTTTTTTATTAGCTATATTTAAATTGATGAAGTAATCATGAACACTGAGATATCTAGTTAGGGTTTCTTTTGTTAATTTGATTGTAAATTTACATATTAAACCAACCAAACTAAATTAATTTGATACAATGTCACTCTGATGCAGACTTTAGCGAACAAAGTAGAACTGGAGAGAGCCTTAGACTGGTAGTATTATAGTGTAACAGTTTATAGAACAGTAGTTTTGAATTTGTGAATATTTTAAACATTTATTTACAGAATTCAGCAACTGCCCATTGTCTTCTGTACCACATCAGTCAGTTGCTTTATAAATTATGACCACAGCCAGTCTTTTTGACACATTTCTAGGGAAGCGATCTTACGTGGTAATAAACAGATGAGGGAGAGATTAAGTTGAAAAAACACAGAATTTTCCTTTAAGCTCCTCTGCTGCCATGTGTCAGTGAGTGCATGTTACTCTTCTATTTCCGTGAAACAATTCTTCACACCGCTATCCATCACACCCTGTTTCCGTGCTACTTCCTCATTGGCTCTAGGAGGTGAAAGCCAGAGGCAGCAGATGCAGGCGGGCCAGGGTGAGATTAAAGCAGTCTGTCCTTGTCTCTATCTCAAGACCTCGCTCTTGATCAAAAGGCCCTGGGTGCTGCTTTCTTTCTGCCTTTCTGTCTGCCTCTCGCTCTCTACCTCTGCTGCTGCAGTGTTTGTTTGTGGCCAGGGATCAAAGCCGGTGGCAGTTAGCTTTCTCCTGGGGAGCTGAAGCCTTTACTCTTTCTGGGAGGCAGCGCTCCCCTGCTGGGTAGGAAGAGCCCTCCCACCCCCTCTAGAGGCACTGGTTAGAAGATAGTGGAAGCTGTGGATTTTGCCACTAGTCATGAGTTACGATGGCAGCGTGTCAGGCTCTTCACATTATCGCTGCGCTCTGTTTGCAGCAGGATCTGGAACAGGGAACGTTTGTTTTTACAAATGTTTTCACCGCAGGAGTCACATTTTTTGTGCTTTCACTTTTCACCTATTGCACAAGAGTGAAGTAGTTTTAACATGCACTCATTGGCCACTTTGTTGGAAACCCCTTCCCCCTTTGTTGGAAATGTTCTTGGCAAGAGACATGTTGCTGAGAGGCAAACTTCTGTCAACCTAGCAGTGTTTCAGCTATTTGGCTGATCACAACGGTTTTCTGCATTTAGCTTCCATAATCATATGTTAACACTTTAGCTAGATCAAGAACAACAAATCAGAAAACACCAACTTCTGACTGGTGTTGTAGAAGCTAGTGGTGAGTAATGTTTAAGCTCAAACTGTATTTGGTATCAACTGGGAGCTTTTAAATATCAACAGCTAGTTTGGCCACTTTCGAACTGTGGTAGAATATAAAACAAGGATTTGTAAGTTGCAGTCAATTTATATGCACATATTTTTTTAACGAAATCCAACAAACTGTGACGGACTTGGCAGTGACAAAGATGTGGTCTCAGCAATTGATGATCACTAATTAAAAAAAATATTGTACTAATTTTATTCTTATATTCCTGCCTTTTTAATCTAGATGTAAATGTGAGCTGTGCTTGCTGCCTATGTTTAGGATCCTCCTGGTGGATTCTCTAGCCAAGAGAAAACTGTAAGTCTAAAGAAGGAGCCGCGTCTCTCACTGGGCATCACAATCGCAGGAGGGAGGGACTGCCGCAGCCGCTTGCCTGTGTACATCACCAGCGTGCAACCTGTGGGCTGCCTGCACAGAGATGGCACTATCAAACCAGGTTTGACACCTTGAATCTCAGTGTTCTGATCTTGTTCCACTGCTATATATATATATATATATATATAGGCAGCCATAGTAACAGATACATTTGGGTTGAGAGTGCTCACAGCTGATAATGACTCTGCTTGCTCAGGTGATGTGTTGTTAAGCATTAATGGAGTTGACCTGACCCAGCTGACCTATAATGAGGCAGTGTCTGCGCTGAAGACCCAGACAGCTCAGAGTGCTGTGGCGCTACGGGTCATCCGGACTATCACAGAAGAGGAAGAGGAGGATGGAGAGGCAGCCAACAAAGAGGAAATGGACACTGTAGAGAGCCCCCGAGAAGACGACATTAACTGGTCCCCTCTGTGGACCCGCTGGTTGGGTCTGCCCAGGTGGGTGAAGATATTGTGTGTAATTCTACAAACTGTGCCCTGTAAAAGTCTTAGGCACTCAAGCACATTGTTTACAAGCAATTATCTCAGAAATGATAGTGTTTTACTTGAAGAAGACAACATATATCATTAAAAAATAAACATTAATGTTAAAATAAGAAGAATTTCTTACTTAAAAAACTTATCTTGTGAGTTAGTTTGCAGATATTTGGTTAACCTAAAAGATCCCGGTAATCACCTGAATTTGTTAAATTCCCATCCTGGTATTGAGGACATGATTACAAACACATTGATTATTTTTTGTATTTTTCCTAATATTATTGTTTTTGGGGTTTTTTTTTAGAATAAATGCATGTTTACTGATCAGATGAATAGCTGTTTGAATAAAATCTTCTAGTTACTATTTCAGAGATATAAAAATTTCATGACAACAGCAATGTACATTTAGACTGAGCAGGAGTCTAATTACATTTTTTTTTCTTCTCCTTCTTCTTTTCAAGCCACTTGCACTGGTGTCGTGACATTGTGCTGTTGAAGACCAACAATGAGAGCTGGGGCTTTAGTATAGTTGGGGGATATGAGGAGAGCCGTGGCCAGCAGCCTTTCTTCATCAAAACCATAGTGCCTGGAACCCCTGCCCACTTTGATGGGCGTCTCAAGTAAGCTCTTTGTCTTTATCGCCAATGCTTAAATTCTACATTGCACCATGCTGAGTTGTTTGAGTGCTCATATTCTTTTCTAAATTTGTTTCTTTCACCTCCCCGCAGGTGTGGTGATGAAATCGTGGCTGTGAATGGAGCCACCACAGTGGGCATGAACAACTCGTCACTGATTCCCATGTTGAAGCTGCAGAAGAATAAAGTCACACTCACTGTGGTGTCTTGGCCTGGCAGCCTTGTATAAACACTGATCTACGGAGCAAATCAACACTAATGTAACACTAATGTAAAGACTATAATCGCCTTCTGTATTAGTTTTAGCATGTGTTTTGTTTTTAAGTAATGATCATAGCAGTGGTTGGTGGCCACTGTGAAAACGAATCACAGACAAGGATTTGAATGTTTCTACTCTGTGTCTCTTCCAAAGAATGACTTGCACATTCAAGAGGAACATGGGACAAATCAGGAAAGTATGACAATCACTAAACACAAGAGATTTTTCTTTTTGCATTATCTTTTCTCCCTTGTCTGGAGGACGATCACCTTCTTCGGTGTTGTTGACAGAGCCCTGTTTGGCTATTCTTATTGAAATATGTTGCTTGTAAGCACATGGACACTATTCCGAAGACATCTTCAGTTTTTCACTCGAGATTATCACAAAACATTGGTCATTCACCCTGAATGTTCTTCTTTTAGTGGGGGAGCAGCAATACTTTCACATGTGTGTGTGTGTTTTGCTTATGCATATATAGTAATGGAGGACATATACTTCTGCTATACTTTCTTCTGCGTGGATGTGTTTTAATTCCAGGACTAATCTGTAGAATGACACGGTTTTGATAAGCTTGGCGAACCATGTGACAGGTGAACAGTCACTTGTTAGGTGGGGATGTTTATGACACTGCATTGGATGGGACCATACCTTATGTAGTTGACTCTGCTGATTACACATGTATTATCTTCTGTTACTTTATAATTTAGGATTTCATGTGTATACCTCCTGCCGGCATATCTGTTGGGTGTTGGCATTGACTGTTTCTACAACAATGAAGTTCACGGCTACTGTTTGGTTTGATACATGTTAAGTGTGATGATTTTTTGGGTGCCTTGCATATGTATACAAACAAATCAGTACCCGACTGCCTTAACTGCCACAATACCAAAAAATGCCATTCTGTTTCTTTACCCTCTCAAGCCATTCATTTCTGTTTTAGCTTTTATTTTTAAAGTTATATTTGAGTGAAATCTTTGCAGCAATGCAAAACTACATAGTAAAAAATTCTGGTCTGCTTTATGCTGATAGTGTAGGCAGGTAGTAATTCAGAAACTTTTATATGCTCAGCCTTACCTGTTCTTCAGGGTAGGAGTGTATCTCTCTTGCCTGACTTTTTTAATTCCTGTAGATATTCTGAATTTATTTATATACTGTATGAATATATATATATATATATATATATATATATATAAACCACTCTTGTTGGGCCTTAAAAGCTTGCCAGTGGTAAGAGGCTTTTCGTGTGAGTTCTATATGTGATTAAAATGCAAAATGTAATAAAACAAAAATCAAACTGATTTTTACTGTCCGACACTTTCCTTGAAAGCAATATTAGACTAATACTACTTGGATTGGGGATAACTTGATAAACATTGCATGCTGAAGCAAAATGTCTGCTCATTCAAAGTGGGTTGATTGTAAAGTAACCAACTCAGCTTTGTTTACGGTGGTGGTGATAGGAACCAGGGGTCTTACTGTCGACAGAGCAAATACAATTATTTCATTTACCATCCAAAATGATCACTGAACATAGACATCTTAGTATTTATATAAATTATGGTGAAGTAGTGGTACATATGGAAATAAATCTGGCTTGGAGTTCTCAACTATCAGTGGACATTAAAAAACGTTTCAGGACAAAACAAATGTCTCAGGTAACATAAACAAAAACAAAAAAAAACTTGTTTCTTTAGCGTAGAGCGTTTTACATCAAATCATTCTGAATTGCTTATTATACTTATTACTAATATAATTCCTCTGTACTCCTCCCTGTGTGTCCTTGTTTTCTACATATATAAGAAGTTATCAGGAAAGACTGGCATTTGGGTTTAATCAGTTCTATAGGTGATAATTGTGCAAGAATGAGAAAGCTCATTAGCAGCTACTTCTTGGAACAACTAATGAATGGGTAAATGTCACATTTACAATTTGTTGACGGGAGTGAAATGTTAGGAATTAGTATCTACAGAACACACAAGCCCGGACTTGACGTGAATCATTTGTAGTAAAATGCAAAAACACCAAACATCTTTGGTACTCAACCTGCTCATAGCTACTTTGCATACCAAACATAAACACAGTTGAATTAGATAAAAATTTTAATATTTTCCAGGGACAACTGATATTATACTTCTCTCTAGTAAGCCTGCCTGAATGTGGGTTGGTCTGCCCCCTTCAGGCTGCCAGAGACTGAAGATTTGAAATTCAGCTTGAAACTTTAGCAACAGACTTCACCATTCAGCTGTGAGAACCATGCAGCTGGGCAAATTGGAACACCACATGGAGACCTTAGCTTGTTCTTTATACCATAAACACACCTGTCAATCTCTGGTTGCCCTTATATTGGAAATGAATAACCTATTTGACTCTATGTAAAAACATTTGTAACCGATTGAGATCATTATGTCATGTCTCCCTCCCCACAAATGGAAAGAGTAAGCATTCTCTTATTACCCTCTGCGTCCCCCAGTTACACATCATATACATTTAATGGGCATATCCTCAGATTCAGAGTGAAGACATGTAATAAACTAAGTGGTACAGAAACACAGCTATAAACCACATAAGTGTCTGATACATATTTATAAATTTCACCAAACCAATAATTCTGTATAAGCAGCAGCCGATGCAGCCCTAGATGAATCCTCCTACTCAAGGATTCTCTGTAAATACAGGTCACTGTTGACACAAGCTTACAATATTTATATAAGCTTACATTTATACAAGTTAATATTTCACTCGCATAACTTGTTTGCCTTTAAGAAAATATACAACACACTTTAAATTACTTTCTATGGAAAACTACAAACTATACAAAGCCTAATCTGTACTGCTGCATGCATACATGTCACGAGTGAACAGATTCACATATGAACGGTGAAATGACACTTTGCAAACAGGACAATTGTAGAAAAACAATCATAATCAAGAATTTATTTATGCTTTCCATAGAGTTAGGTAAAGACAAACATTTACAGGTACTCTGTAATAGGACCAATACCGAGAGAAGATTCTCTCTTCCCATATGATTAGGCAAAGAATACGTGTTTCTCAAGCACTGCTCTCGCTAAACGTTATCCACAGTTCCAGAGGCACACTAATGCAGCAGGGTGACTACAAGTCAGGGAAAAGAACTGAAGAGGGGCAGAAAACAAGCCGTTGCAACCAGGATCAACAAAAAACAACAACAAAGAAATACATCTGGAGTAGACCTTACTGTAAGATGTAACACAGCATCAATGCACATGAACTAAAAACAATAAAACCGGGTTGTGAAAAGTAACAAAGCAAGAGGAAATACAGGGCTTGAAATGATAATGTTTACAATATTTATAAAACAGATGAATTTCACCTTAAAATAATCAATGACAATTCTTTCAACAAATTGTAATTGGCAAATCATCTTTAACCATCATCAGCCATTTTGTCCTTTCAGTAAACAAACTTAAAAAAAAAAAAAAAAAAAAAAAAAACACACCCTCATGGACAATCAATCAAAAGTCTGATGTCCACATGTGCTCAAGTGCAATTTTCAGCCCTAACTCCACTGGCATGTTGTACATACATTTTATGGCTTACTAGGTAAACGGGTCCATATAAATTGGAAAGTTACAGAGACGCAGTTTATAAACAAACTATGTAACAATAATTATTTTGGCGGAAAACTAATCACCAGCTAATTACATTATGTAAACATGGCATACCACGCTGTACATCTCGACCAAAAAAAATGATATTTACTGGTCAGGTTTTTAGCCTCCCACTGTATAGAGGGCAACTGCCAAAGAGCTCGGAAAACCACCATGCCAACAAACATTACAGCTACTTTAAAACATCCTACCCCAAAACACTTCATACTACAAAACCGTTAATGAATTTCCGTGACCCTCACGTGCAACTCCAATTAAAAAAGGTTGATTTTTTTTTTTTTTTAAACATAAGGCAATACACACCGTAAGGTGCCTTCTTTTCACCTACAATATCACATGTGGGAGGTGGGGAGGAGAGATGGCTCTTTGGGGTAAATGCACTTTTAAACAGTATCGTTTTGTTTAGTTTAGTTTTTATGTAACAAAAACATCTGAGTGCGTTTCACAGGAGCGTTTCTACTACATCGGGAAATGTGCAAAATCTGCTCTAAAGCAAAGTGACAGTGTTGCGAATTCTACTGTACAAGGTACTGGGAAAAGAAGGGGTGACCTAGAGACACCTGTGAAGACCCTCAATCCAACATATATACAAGGCACTAAGGAGAGGAGTGAGCAGCCATTCACTAGCATCCCCAGCAGTCCTCTCAGTCAGGTCTGAATATAGGGTATTTGGGTAAGAATTCTATAAGAATCACCTGCAAGAGTAAAGGAACACACATTTATTACAGGACAGTATTTTTGTTGAGTCCCATAAGACTTACTAATATGAACAACTTGTTTTATATATTTAGGACATTACTAAGACCTTGGCATTTTAATTATTTCTACCAAAAATATCCATACCTATGGTCATTGTTTCATTGTTTATAAATTCAAGAAAAATATTTAAAGAACTTACATATTCCATCATGTTGTTACTCTCACATTTTCTTTTGCTGAGTTTCCAGTGTAGTCCCAGCTGATAAGAAATGAAAAGTTAAGAGTTACTAAATGGAGTGGTATCATTTTCTCGTACACAAACACTTGAAACATGCAGGCATGCTCTGCACATGTGGTTTCTCTGGAGTCTAATTGTTTTAAGAAGTTTCCTTTGTCTCTGCAGCTACTGTCTGACGGTCACGGGTTCGAGACACTTTTTTTTTTTTTACTGCTGACCTCTGCACAGTCTGGTTAACCTCTCCACTCTAACAGAAGATTAGCTGCAAAAAAAGCTACAAGGTAGAGTGCTTTAACACTGATCACCCAAACTAAACACTTCCTTTACTACAGCTTTGGAAATTACTGCCCAAGTGTTACTGATGTTCAATTTAGCTTACCTTGTGATATAATCGGTTGTTTTCCCATTCTAACAATTTCTGAATGGATCTTCGTGTCTGCAGGAAAGAAGAACACACAAAGAGTTTAAAGGTGCCAATAATCACCCCATCAAAACCTTCAAACAGGTGCTTAGCAAATGCCAATAAAACACCCAGCATTAAAGCTTCAGAGACATTTATAGACTGAAGCCATTATTTAAGCAGCTCGTAAGTTGCACGTTACAGCCAATAACCTGGTGTGGAATCCCAAACTTTCCACACAGTATCTTTCAAATAACCTGGTTTAATGCGTCAATTTCACACTATCACTAATTGGACAGATAGCTATTGGCCTCAGCACCGAAGGCAATATTACTGGTGTGTAAAAGGCTAGTAAACAACAGACAATGTTGATTTACAGAAGGTCTCACCCTCTTGTTCAGGCATATGACAGGCCATAGACTGCAGCCCACAGTACAGCAACAGCACAGGCAGCCGCAGAGCAGCCATTTCACATTGATAGGCAGATTCTTTTTCAGGCAAGCGTTCACACGGCTGATACTCGTCTTAAACTCCTCTGGAGCAACCTGGTCAAGCAGAAAACAAGAAAGAGTGGTTTTCCAGAAAAGAGAAGTGCTTTCAGTACATGTGTTGTTGTCTTTTAGATACACACTTAACCAACGCAAATATGTTACATTAGAAATGTGACATTAAGAAGTACAATCATTAACATGAAAAAGCTCTCTACTAATCAGAGGAGATCTTTTAACTGCAAGCTTCTAACTTGCCAACCAAGCTCCAGGACTTTCAGGGTAAAGGGAGGACAAAAAGGAGAGATAAGACCATGGCCTGTGGCTGTGCCGTCCAAACAACATGAATGGTTGCTCATTCCTCTCTGGGTATGTACACCATAAAACCGGGGTCGTAATCTTTTATGACAGGATGCAAAGGTCTCTTTGCAAACAGTGAAAGAGCTCGGAATAAAGCCCAGCAGGCCTGATCTGCACCCTTCAGTCATCATAATCCTGACCTCATCCATCACATGTCACCCTGGGTCACAATACTGGAGATACATTTTATTGCCCCGCACTTCCCTCAGCCTGCTCTTCCCCCTGAAACCTTTTTGTGTTTCTGCGTCCGACCCAGGAAGCTTTCCTTTCTTGTGCATGGCGCGGTCTTTATTTCATTATTTCATCACCTGGAGCGGTGTCCTCCCAGCACCAGGGTCCCGGCAAGCGAGGCCCTTCCACAGCTTACTCATTGACAGAAACCTATTTCAGTATATTCAGCACATTAGATGCACTATGGTGCACTTACTGATACCCACCACTCTCAATGAGAATGTGAGAAGATAGTTTGTTTTAAGTCAAGCCAACCTCTTTTTCTAGGATCACATATAAACAAGATGCATCCTTACCTTTCCTGTAAGAACAGAAGGGAATTCTGTGTCGAATTTGTTGCTCAGTCCAAATCTACAAACACAGAAATGGCATGGTAAATCAGACTCTCCTGTACTGTACTATATTCAAGAAACAAAATAGTTAAGACTAACAACTGAAACACACTGGGTTGACTCTTGAAGGAAAATATATATTATTTCAGAAAAGGCTTTATCTCTAATATTTGGAATACAGAACAGCAACAAGTCCTAAAAATAACAGCTGCCATTGTATATGTGGACTGGCCCACAAATAGCTACTGCCAATTAAAGCCGTTATTAGTATTACTTTTATAGTAATGCCATATTATTAAGGCCTTAATGACTTAGGCTAATCTAAACTACAATAAACGTGTTGCTGTAAAGCTAGGGCAATGTAACCACAGTGGGCTGACTGGTTACCAAACTCAGTTTTGGTTCCTACTGTAAACAAAACTGCAAAGAAGTAAAATAGACTTCTCACACTGTATGCATTGACAAGCGAGTTGCCAAAATAGTAAAATAGGGATACAGCGAGGGTGCAAAGACTTGAGACCGCCCAAAGTCTCCCTCACTTGCAATAAAAAACGAGTTTGAACCCAATTTGCCGAGTTTACTATCATACTTCATGCACGTGATACTGCTGCCTACGGTCAGTATCTCCACTCGGAGTAACCTGGACGAACACCCGCCGGGACGGTTTTCACCGCTGACCACCAAAACCACGGCTGTCCTAACAGCCAGCGGTGAAGGGGCGTCGTCCTGTCTGTCTAAAATCAGTGCCCGTAAACAAGAAAGCCAGCGCAGTGAGAGTCTCGGCCTACATGTATTCTGATAGCAGCAGCGAGCGAAGAAAAACACTCAGCACACTGAGCTACGCTAGCATGGAGGCTACCTCGGCAGGACTGAGAAAGCAGCGTATAGCGACAGCGCTACAGCCCTGGGACGCTTACACGGTGATGTGACCAGCCCCTCGCATGACCACGGGCTCGGGGCAGTATCTGGCGAGGTGCTCTTCACTCACTATCCGCTCGTCTTCCTCTTCTAACTCATAAATGGTATCAAAGTCCGCCATGTTGGGCAGTAAGACGCTCATGACGTTTCTGACTCTGCGTGAGTGACGTCAGAGCGAGCGTGAGCCCAGACAAGGCAAAAATCAAAGGCGGGAAAATGAGCTCGAGCCACAGCCGCTCCTGTCCGGCAGAGAGAGGCAGTGTTCAACATACAGCCACTTTTAAAAATTACGTTTCAGTGTATAACGAATAATGAAACAGTTAAAAGTAAATTAAGTGTATTGTGTTATGGACTAAAAAGAAATATGACACATAACACCCGCAGGGTAGCAGATATTTGTAAAAGGGAATGCCACCGGTTCTTTACAACACTTTAATTAAATGGTTAAAATATACACGAGGTAATTCACAGTGGCGGTGATAACGTGCATCACAGAGAGTTATTACCAGTGATAGTTACACTGAGGCACTGTTTTATGATAGTTATGATTATATTTTGACCTAAGCGTTTTTACCTGAACACTAAATGTGCTAGAAAAAAACAGCAAAGATGAGCATTGCTCTTTTAGTGTTGTGTTTTGTGTTTTTGATGCTGGTATGCAGGTCCGCAGCAGTGGAAGTTAATATGCTGCTCACCAGCAAAACCAGCATATGTTGTGTTCTGATGGTAAACCAGCATCAGACCAATACTGGACCAGTATATACCAGAATGGAATCCATGCTGTTCAGTGCTGCTATTTTAGCAATGGTCATAGCACAAGGTACATGCAGGGAAACAAAGAGTCCAAAGTAAATGTATTTAGTCTAATTTTAGTAATATCAGCATTACATGTAAACCATAGAGTACATGCTTGTTTTAGATAATGACTATATTTACACTGTGGACTGTGTGACTTCTGGTTCCTCTCACCACCATTGTGAAGCACTCAAAACATTCTGAGGGAAGTTACACCTCATGGCCTGAATTATAAAGATTTAAAAACTCCCCTTTAAGAAGTAGGCAAGGTCTGTTATTGACATGTAATCTCTCAGTTGTAGACTGTGCATACAGAAAAACCAGCTATATTCCTTTAAAGGTTGACTAAGAAGCAGAATGAGCTGGCCTTCTCTCAGCTCCAACTAAAAATACCTTGTTTTTACCCTTTTTTAAGACCTATTGTAAAATCTTTACACATATTTGGCTGCGAAGT